>JAYESA010000004.1:209912660-210278528 GCA_036927795.1 Iris macrosiphon
GTCACATCCCGCCCCCGCATGGCCGGATCATCCTCGTATGGGTGTGATGTCGCGCGAGCCTAAGTTGCGCCCGTGCAAGGCCCAACATAGAACGGACGGTGAGATAACAAGTTCTCAATGTCGATATAGCGGAAGCATAGAATGAACACAAGTATGATATAAAAATTAGCTCTTTATTGATTAAGAATAAGTATTACAAGTGGCGTTAGGCAGAGATTACAAGTCGTTCATGCTCTCTTGAAACAATAAAGACGTGCCAAGTGGCTTACAACAATGAATGATATATAGGCGATGTTCCAACATTATGTCCTGTATATGTGCTTCAGCTCCGGACGCAACACTCTAAGGCTCCAGAGCGAACTCCACGTCTTAGCGCGCACGAAGGGACACTCCGCACCGAACGAGGTTCTCCTGCACCATGCACACAATCTGGTGGGTTATCAGTACATTGAATGCACCGATGGGGAGGCTTCTCGTCCGCTCAACAAATCCAACACGTTCAATTAGTTATGTGCACTCTATCATTGTTGTCTTTCTAGTCTTTTTCTTGGCATCAGTTCATGACAAAGATATATATAAAGCCTAACTCGTGTGGCAGAGCGTCGTGCGATATAGAGTAACATGGCGAGACTTACCAACTTACCATTTGTCATTTCCTGTCCAAGGTAAACCAAGTTAAACCGAGAACGAATATATATAATGAAATCCAAGGAAATTGCATAAGCAAACACGAGTGTTACGGGCATGATTCTGACTCAGGTGCACGAGTTACACGAATATTAGACGTGTTGCAGAAGATTGTCAGGTGTTCAAATATGTACAAGTGTGCACAGATGTCTAATACTCGTATCCATTCAGGTGTTCCAGATTACTAGGTGCGATTCGGATTGCCGCTAAGCGAGGATGACTTATCTATGTGAACAGGTCACTGGCACTACAAGCCATTTGGACGAGTCTCTAGACGGAGATGGGTATAGCGCTAAAAACTCGAGACGCGCACCATCCGCCGAAACATGAGAGACCCAGACTCTTTTGATAGTGATGGTGTAGCGCTAAAAACTCGAGACGCACACACCATCCTGCCAAAGCTCGACGAGTCCCCATATGATTCCTTTCAGGCCGGCACGATCCCGGTGCCCCCGTCGATCGTCCGAGGAATTCAATCTTGATTCACTTACCCATTAGACGATGCGTAGTCTCTTGGGCGGAGATGGGTTGTAGCACTAGGTACTCGAGGCGTGTACACTATCTCGCCCGCTCGAGATAGACTAGCAAGGATCCGAATACCTGAATGAGGTTTGCTCCACGAGCTGATTCGTGCTTTACTTGACATGATGTAATCCCTTAGTTCGAAAAATGCCTTGGCGACCTAACGATCCCGAATACTTTCATGTTCATGCTTGCACAGAGCGACTATTTGATAGTCTTCTGGCTAAACTAGATGAATGCAAGACATGCTAGTGTTACATGGTCGAGGCATGCATTTAAGTAACGAGTATAGCGAATATGTAAAGCAGCTAAGCATTGAACATCACGAATATAACTTTAAGGATAACATGTTGCAAAGCCATACTTGCAAATATAAGCGATTACGCTAGCACGGTCTAAGGGATAGTGCGAGGAACCAACATTATACCAAGTTTCATTTTCATGTTCTAACACAAACAATACAGATGGGATTATTTCCTTAGCTAGGTGCGTTGTATTCTTATTAGCGTTCAAAGGGTTATCGCCTAGCGATCTAGCATGTATATTCAAATTCTTAGGTGTGCTAGTCAAGCGAAGACAGGTTCATCGTAGCCACCCACCTGAATGAGGGCTTGCCTCGGCAAGCGAGACTCCGAGTGAACCGCTGAAACTCCAAGTCCAAGTGCCGATATGCCGTTTGAATCATCTTGCAGAACTGAACGAAGTGGGCTGTTACAACCTTGTCGTGTCCCATCCATGTCTGTGCAACATAGGGTAGAAAGGGAGAGGAAGGATTGGTGATTGTTGGGTTTAGAGTAAGGATTTAATTGAAGGGGAGGGAAATGGACGAGTGGGTGTCGGAAGAAGAGATAGGAGGGGAGGGAGAAGATGTGGAGGGCAAAACAAAAAGTGTAGTCATTTTACACTATTAATCTGAGGATTGGGTTATATTTTTAGCTTGACAAAGACAGAGGGGGGACTTATAATTTGTAATATCTTTTGATTTTAGGAACTTCTAAACAAATAACAGATATGGGAGGCTTGTGTAAATAAGGTAGATTTAACGACTTGTACTAAAAGCCTACAGTTGATAAGACTGATTGAAAGACCAGCAGTGACGACCTCAGATGATTTTAAAATCCACTTTGGGAATGATGTTTTTTTAGAAGAGGGATTGAAAATTTGATGTACTTAGCTCAATGAAGGGATCAGTTACTTGTATCTTGTAGTAGTTATTTTCTGTCCATGCCTTTATACTTTATAGTTCATCTTTGTACTTAAACCTTTTATCACTGATCTTGATCATAGCTTAAGCTAGAGTGACCTGGCATTGCATTAACATAGCTTAAGTTTGATTTACAAGTACTTCAGAGGGAATGTTGTACAAGACTGGTAGTTAGTAATAATCATATTAGCCGTAGGAGAATACTCATAATAAATGTATGTACATGTACTTTAGAGGGTGTCTTGTAGAGAAGACTGGGAGTTAGTATATTGTATTAGTTGCATGAGGATAGTCGGTACTTTTGCTGTTGGTTTCACATAATCCATTTGAGAAGTCACATAAACGTTATATTTTTACTCAACTGTTGCCTTGGTATTGTATTGGTTTGCTCTCTCTCTCTCTCTCTCTCTCTCTCTGTCTGTCTCTCTGTGTGTGTGTGTGTGTGTGTGGACATCCTCTCTCTTGTCCCTTCCCATACCAAAGGCCTGAACCACTTGGTTATCCAACCCGGGTTCCTTTAGATTTTTTTAAGTTAAATATAACTGACCATTTTGATAAATCCTTGTCTTGATTTGTTCTTATGTGTATTTGTAGGAGGTGGAGACGCAGGAAGTTCTCAAGCATCTTAAATATATAGATATGGTATGTTTCACAACCATGTAAAGCTCATTCTTTTCCTTTTTCTTTTACTGCTGCCCTTTCTATTGATCAGAAAACTATGTGCTTCATGCACATTGAACTTGGCTTAAACAAATCTTGGGGTCATGGAGATGTTAGTATTTCCTTCTCTTACGAATGTGAATGGAATGGCATGCAGCTGAGACCCCGTCTGGCAGAAAAGAAGCGGAAGATCGATCAAATCTAGGAGATAGATTTGGTTTTCTTGTGTCCATCTTAAGGGAGATGACAAGGGCTGAAGCAAGTTTGCACCTCGTATATACAACATGCCCATCACAACAGAGTTGTCCATTTTTGGTAAACATAGTCGAAGGGAACGGACCATATTTCTAGTTTTTTGTTCTTTTCAAGTGGAATTAAGTCAACCTGGCTTGGCTTCGCTCCATACCCTATTTTGTGCTATAGTTTGGATAAGTTATCATCAACTAGATAGGCAAACCGCCAATTTTATGTTATATTGTATTGTATTGTATTGTATTGTATAATAGGGGAAGGAACATTGGGACCTCAAGATAATGTTGGAACGTTGGATACAAAAGGTATTATAATTTGGCAAGTCTGATTTTTATCTCCCCAACTTTGGTTATTCATCCATCTCCTCTTCTCCTGAGGATAATCTAATCAAATCAAATCAAAGGGTCAACTATAGGCTCCTAACTTGGATTCTTTTTGAAGTTACAATTTTCTTTCCTGTGTCAAAAGATCATGCAGGATGTTTATATTCTTTTTTGCTTTTTTTTGGACTTTTTTTTATTCTTCTTTGACATCCACGGTAGAGATCGGAGGTCGACCCTGTTAGCCATGTTAGGCAACAAAACTGATTCGATATTCGAGATGACATGGCAGGTCAAGGTCAAATACCCTTCGATTGATTGGTCCGAGGCTATCGACAAACAAGATTTGTCGGCAACTCCAAGTTCTTTCATACCCTCCGCTCGGGATCTAATCCGTTCTATATCATTCGGGCCAATTTTGTTGCCGATGCACTGGCCAAGTCAGCTCATGCACCGTACTTCAGCTTGGCAGTTTCCACCGCGTGCGACTGGCCGAAATTTATCAAGTTCTAGAAACCCGTGTCTGATTGCTCAGTTAATTCGATGGCTTTTTTCATTGTCCTTAAAAAGGTTTTGACGGAGCTTAACCGCTCTTTCTGTGAGGAGGCAAGCAAATGAAGGGAGGCATGGAGGGCCGACGTAAAGACGGAGCTCGTGTGAGAAGATCCCATGCAGTTAACTCGACGAAAAGATATTTCTGAGAGGCGTCAGACTTCCACCGGGGGGGTTGGGAGATTTTTTCAAGAATGCATGGCTTGGAACGAAGAAAGGCGGATATGGTCGAATGGTAAAAAAATTTCTTGCCAACCATGTTATTTCCTTAAAAAAAAAAATGCATTCTTCAAGAGACGTGATAGTCTTGTTTGTGTGTTGATGTGGGGATAAAGTACAAATAAACCCTCCTTAGATGTTATACTTTTGCAAAATAAGACTTCCAATTTTTTTTTGTTTAATTTGACAACAAATGAATAATATTTCAATCAAAAGATTTTCTTCCGTTAAAAAAATACTGTTATTTATAATTAAAAAATAAAATATGAAAATTTTAAACTTCCATTTCTTTCCCCTCCTCTATCCCACACCCTTTCCTCTCTCCGCCTATCCCGTCGCCTCCTCCAGTTCCTACCTCCTCCCCTTCTCCTCGTTCCTGCCTCCCCCTCCCTCCTCCCCTACCGTGCCTTCTCCTCCTCTCGCCGCATGCCGGAGAGATTGGGGGGGGGGGGGGGGAGGAGGGGGAGGGGAAGGATTAGTTAGGAGTATTAGGATTATAATTTTGATTAGGATTAGGATTATGGAGGAATATATTAGTCATTTCACGTCTAAATTAACGTACGTTGACCAAAAAAAATCCAAAATGAGTGTAAACCGAATAAATATAAAAAAATTGAATTTTTTTAAAACATGGAATCTTTAAATACATAAAATTCAAATCAAAGGGAGATTTATTTGCACTCTAACCGTTGATGTGGTGGTCACTAGTCATTATTACTTGTGCAAAATCATCAGCTTGATTTTTTTTCCCCCAGGAGATGCAATCAATTGTACTATGATGATTCCTGCAAATTTTTTCCTCCTAAATCGACTGTTATAACAATGAAGATTACAGTATTTAATGTGATGACTTAACCCTTGGTTCAAGATATTCATTGCCCTTTTTTTTAACACAGAGTAGGTATCACAGCCACAATCTTTACAAGGTTTTCCTGAAATTTCAAGATATTTATAGCACCGCCTCAAATGAAATTGTGCAATTGTTCCGTGAGCCTTTAGTCTAAAAGAAGTGCCACTCTGCTGTAGGTTTCTTGAGCATATATTCATAATCTTATTAACCCAGCAAGTATATTATCAGAAAATCCAATCCTCCATCACAATCAATATGGGTGATACATTGATGTACCAGGTGGCTGGATCAACTGCTTTTTCTCCGATATCAAGTTAATTGACCACTAGATTCTAAGGATGTTAACGAGCATCCTCAGCTCTTGATAGACTTTCTAAGTAAAATATAGAGGTAGAGCTTTAAGACGAGCATAAAATTAGTTATACATGACCCTAAAATTAGTTATGGGCTAATTAGAGTTTAGATCCTGGATTTTATACCAGCTTAGAGTTTAAGCCAAGTTTTGTCCAAATGGAAAGTTTAGATCCTGAATTTTTATTTTTTTGTTTAATATTTTTTATTATACCCTCCCTAATCTATATATTAAATTTCATGTCAGACATGGGGAGGAAGGATATAATGGAAAAAAAAAAATTTAGGGTCCAAGCTTTTCAATTAGACATGTTAGAACTTAAACTCTAAGCTGATATAAAATCCAGAGTCTAAACACTAATTAGCTCATTAGATATACAACATAAAAGTTATTTTTAAAACAACAGTTATTAGTATAGAAGCATGAAAAATTTAGATCCATGCGTCCAACGAACATGATGCGTCCTAAGATTGACTCAGAAGAAATCAGGTCGCAGAATGACTATGCGGCCCAGAAAAGCAGCTACCATGCGCCAACAATAATCAAATGACATGTGCCACAGTGACCAAGCCCCCGGCGCAATAATGATCCTGTGCCATGCGCCGACCGCTTCATAACTAGTGTTCCCGTGTACCATCAGTGCCATGCGCCACTAAGTAACTAGTGTTCCCATGCGCCAGCAGTGCCATGCGCCAGTAAGTTACTAGTGTCCGCATGCGCCAACAGTGTCTGCGCCACTACTCCCTCAAGCATCCCTGCACCCCAATACTGGCCACGTAAAGACCTGACACAAGATTGTGTCTGACACAGAATCCTGACAAAAAGGACTCTGGTCCCATGCGTTCGATTCCGCCACAGACAGTTGGCATCAGTGCTCACGTCACCATCATTATTAATTTTTTTACTATGCAGCCATACAGGGCCACGTGTATGAAAGACAAAGTTTTTTATGCGTTCCATGTGTCTCTGGCCCCATGCGTTCCAGACTCCATGCTTTTCATGCGTCTCTGGTCCCATGCGTTCCAGACTCCATGCGTCCCACACTCCATGCGTTCGACGTAGCAGGATTTTTTGAGACAAAATATTTTCTGTTACGACTGAAGTGATTCTCTCCAACTAAATACGGGCCACGTATCAAGCTGACCAAGTTACACAAACAAAAGACGAGAACCGTCCAGATCTTCAGCAACAACAAACGTCCACGTGGCAGCTCGGTCTGGACTCAACTACATCCTGTTAAGGATGTACACGTGGCAGCATGCCCATAGTATGCGTCTACAGTTGCAACCGTATTCTGTTGAAGGAGCCCCCTGCGGCCACCAAACAGAAGCATATACAGCACATATAGTCCACCAACATGATGGCTATAAAGAAGAGCAACTTGGACGTTCGACTGGCTGATTTTTTCTACTTCAGAGACAATGTCCCTCCAGGCGAGCTATGTACGTGCATACAAGCTCAAGGCGGAGAGAAGAGAAGAGAGCATCCATCATCCCCTCGTCGGACCGTTAACGGAATAAAAGAGTCATTGTCATTGCAGTACTCGATCTCCATCGTCACATTACCCAGATCAAAAATATTGTACTTAGATTTTTTGTCTAGGATTTCTTCGTACTTTTTGTTTGTTATTAAACGAAAGTTTCCCAAACTTACTTCAATGGCAAACAAGGTGGCGACTCTACTGGGGACTTCCTTCTCCTCTTATGAGAAGGTCGTGACGCAGTCTGACGCGTCGAAGCTGGGTTCGACTCAGAGGATGCTGGTTGTACGCTACGACCAGCAAGCATTTGAGGAAATGCTCTCTGAGGCAAAGCCTAAGAAGACCCGCAGGACACGGGTTACAAAGGTCGTTGTGCCTCACCCAACTGCGGAGCATGCGCTCCATGTATCTCTCCCTACTTCAGGGGACGCACATTATGCGTCGACACGAGCTAACACCTTTCATGCGGCAGCCTCTTCTGACATGGAAGGTGCTCAGCACTTGTGCTCTGGCAGAAAAAAAATACTACGATGCCAGAAGTTCAAGCGCTAAGACACATTCCATGCGGTCACGTCAAAGGCCGCAAAAGGAGGACTATGCGGCATCGGTCGGTAGCTGCAGCCAGATGGCCGCATACGGCCAGGACAACAATAGAAGTTTCGTCTTCGATCGAATCTCATGCAGCGCTGACTCCATGCACCATGCTGAGAAAGGCGAAGATGTAAACTTGGACTCTTCATACTATGCACCGGCACGTGCTAGGACGAAGAAGTCTAGGACAATGCGAGCTCGCCAAGCTCAAAAAATTGCTTATTCGACCGACCATCAGCAGGCACCGCTAACTGTAATGCGTGTCTCTGACGGAAAGTCATAAAAGATTGACCCATGCGTCCAGCCTGCAGTGGAAATTGGACAGGGTCAGTTTAAAAAATCTTCCATTAGCAACCTAGAGAAAGTTCTTGTACGAACCCCAAGTCAGGAAACAAAGTCAACACCTACGCACCCATGTGCTCGGTCTACCCGGGCTCATAAGGAGGGTACTGTCACGCCCCGATCTCCCGCAGGCAAATCGTCCGTTCCCGCTAGGCGAGAATCACCGCGCCAGCGCTCCCGCGGAACGATCGCTTTAACCCATCCGGACGTGATGCCGCACGAGCGTTAGCCGCGCCCGTGCAAGGCCATGGTGTAAACCCCCTAAATTTCAGGAATAAAATTTATATAATTTTCCGTATTTTCGGTATTTTCTGGAATTTATCACTGAGGTTTGTGGGTTAAATAATTTTAACTATGGCTAAATGAGGTTAAAATATTCTGGAAGTAAAAATTTATTGTGTATAATGGAGAACCGGACGCATGGCATTTTTTGGTGAATTTATTGGACACCGGAGCAACGAATCGAGGACCAAAAGCTATAGAATTGTGAACCGAACCCAAACGGAGCCCGAACCAAACCAACCCGACCCGCAGGGGGAAACCCTAGCTGCCGGAGTTCCTGTAGCAGCTATAAAGAGGCTGCCTCGACATCCGTGCTGACCTCTTCTCCAACTACCCAGCCGCCACCGAAACCCTAGTTTCACCCCAGCCCCCGTGTCCATCCCTCCAACCCCGCCTCCGCCGCTGAACCGACCAACCCCGCCTCCGCCGCTGAACCGCAGACCCCCACCCGCTCGTCGACCACCGCAGACCCCCACCCGCTCGTCGACCTCCGCCGCGAGCACAGCGACCCGAGCGCGGCTTCACCCCGCCGCCGAGTCGCACAGCAACCCCGAGCGCGGCCTCACCCCTCCGCCGCGAGCACAGCGACCCCGAGTGCGACTCCTCCGCCTCACAGCGTCTCCGCAGACACGAGACACGAGCAGCAGCGCGCGAGGACACGACCAGGATACAGATTGGACTCTCGGTCACTTGGAAAACAGAATCCACGGAGCCCTGTACAGGTACTGTTTTCTCCCTACTCGCAACTCCGTTTTTAATTCCGTCGATTGCTATGCGTAGACTGTATAACCCTCTCGGTGCCCGTGCAACTTGCTCGGCGCATCGCGTCCTGTAGTGATCGTACACCGCGATCCAAAACAGGAAAAAAGCAACGCCCTGTTTCACCCCGGAACTGAGTCCGTCCCGCCAAACGGGACGACTTGGTCGCACGTGGTCTTTACCAAACTGTGCGCGACGTTGATACGGTCGTGTAGGATTTCGCAGAAGTCGATTCGGAGGTGCGTGCACCCCGGAATCAACGCGTATCCGCCGACGACACCCCGTATCCGTCGATTCTAAAACACGCTGTAACTTCGTGTACACACGTCGGATCGAGACGAAACTTGCGCCATCGGATCCGTAGTAATACGCTGGTCCTGTGAGCCAAGTTTGGTTCGATTCTGAGGACATTGACAAAATCACGTATCGTGGGCCCCACAGGCTCCACTTGACGGGTGATTTTGTGATCGGCTCATCGGAATCCAATTCTGGAAGTTCCGTTGGGTTCGTATCGTCGTTCCTGACTTGTAGACACTGAGTTTGAGTAATTTGGAGACCTTTGACCCTGACACGCTTTTCGGTGCAAAGTGGCCCACATATGGACCCCGCTTTAATCCGAAAATGACCTTTTTGCCCCTGTGTCCAAATTGGACGTAAGGACAGGCATTTCCAGCTATTTGACATCTTCTGAGACTGTTGGTGGTATTTATTACAGCTTTTGGAGTAGTACCTACCGGATCCACTGATACAGGGACAGTTGTTGATATCCGAACATCAGACAAGTGTACCTTGCCACTCTATGCAGCTTAGTTATCTATTTTCCTTGCTTATTTCATATATATTGCTGTGCATGCTCAACCTAGGACCGTGTGACGTACTTAGTGTCCGATTATCAGTCGGGTGCCGACACTGTACGCAGTGTTGGGTACGGTCATCTAGAGATGGACATCCGTGACACTTTATTCTCGTACTTGTCTTATCAAGTACTCTATGACCCAGGACACTGGACACTATTCATGAGACAGGATTTTCCCGAGATATTCGTGGTGATTCTGTATAGAATATAGGACATGGACATTATATTCTTAGATACTGTATGACTGGTTGCATTTAGCTATGATCACGCTTGACATGGGCATAAGACGTTATGGTCATGATATGCGTGGTTACATTGGGTGGGGAGAGACACACAGGCTACAGGCTGTTTACATATATATATCTTCTATTATTGAGAGGTCGTAGACTCTCGTAGCAGAGCTAGACCCACTACCGGTTATTACCGCTACCGGCTCCCCGACACAGAGCTTGTAGTGGCTCAGCCTGAGACTAGTGCTGCTCTCACTTGCATTTACACTTAGATGGTTACATATTTACCCCTTTGTTTCATTTAGTTATATATTGCTGCACTGCTTATCTGTATTTATTGGCATGAGCTTTCTTGTACCTTGCTATGTCCCCTGAGGACCTGGATCCGGATTTTTGTTCCCAGATTTTGCAGACGAGGTTTATCCCGAGGTTTACGGGACCGGAGCAGAAGCTGATCCAGGAGTTGTACCACCATCCGAGGACGAGGTCGTAGCTGAAGACTTCTCTTGAGCATCCTTGTTTATGCTCAGCTTTTATTATTTATTTCAGTCTTTCATATTCTGGTCAGATGAACCATTGTACTAGATATTTATCGGGTTGTTCCCCGAAGTACTATGTGAGACTTGCTGATGATTTACATTCCTTATTTATTCTGTGGATCATGTTTATGTCTTGTGTGGATGAGATTAGTTGTACCATGATTGTCGTAGACTTGTTTTACAGCTTAAGTATGCCCTGATGGATCCTTTATAGTGAGTTGGTCCATCGGTGCGTACTGCTGGCCGTTGACACGCGTCCAGTCCCTCGGTATTTTAGGACTGGGGCGTGACATGGTTTTTGTGGTGGCCCATGCAGGTCTACGACTAAATAGTTCGGTTTCAACTTAGGGACCGGACCAGCCTGCCCTAAGGATAGTATGAACTATAGGATCTCATCCATTATTTAACCAGTTGTTGAACTCTATATCGATCTCGAATTTTGTTACTTGAACTGCATCCTGTATTGATTCCTCTGAGCGTTCTCATAGTTTATCTTTTGATTGCAGAGCAATGGATTCCGGGAACAGAGATGATATTCCTTTGGATACGCCACACGACGCTGTGGTTACTTACGGAGATGGAGTGACACCAGGGGATGGTGGACAAGCATCGCAGAATGATCAACCCGGACAGCCTAATCCAAGGTTCCGGAGAGATGACATCCCACCTCCACCACAGTTCACTCCCCAGATGCCAGTATTCCCGCCAGGACAAGCCATGGACGGGCAACAAATGTTCCAGATGATGTATGCTATGATGCAAGCACAGCAACAGATTCAGCAGGAGGCCCATCGGCAGGAGGCCGAGTATCTGAGGACCAGCCTGGTATCCGCATTGGAGCAGGCAAATCCCCCAACGAGGCGAACAGCGACGGGATCTATCACTGATTTCCGTCACCTCAAACCTCGCACATTTTCTGGTAAGGAAGGGCCAACGGAAGTTCATGAGTGGCTCACCAACATTCATCATCAGTTGGAAGCCGCTGAACTTCCGAGAGAGAAGTGGATGACTGCAGTTAGAATGCAGTTAACTGATAATGCGCACCACTGGTGGTTAGCAGAAGAAAGGAGGCTCGGACAGGACAGAGTCACATGGGAAGAGTTCTCCAGACTCTTCCAAGAGATGTACATTCCAGCCATTGCACGGTCAGAGCTCAGAGACAGGTTCAACCGCCTTATCCAAGGCAGCATGTCAGTGGAGGAATATAATGCGGAATTTATTCGCCTGAGCCGCTTTGCCCCGACATTGATTTCGACGGAGGAAGAAAAAGCAGAGAAGTTCTTTGACGGCTTGAAGTTCGAGCTTCAGAGAGTGATTGGATCGGTAGCACCTACCTCTTACACCGATGTCCTTGCAGCAGCCCGACGCTTGGAGCGCGTCGCTAGAAGGGAGACTAACCTGAAGAGGCCTATCACATCAGCACCATCCAGGCCAGCACATGGGGATTCGGCAAAGCGAACCCAGAGGGGTATGCCAGATAGAGCATCACATAGAGACAGACCTCTTCCTACTTGTCACCACTGCGGCAAGGTAGGACACATTGAGAAGGAATGCAGGCGTAAGTTGGGACTGTGTTTGAGCTGCGGATCCAACCAGCACTTTTCCAGGGACTGTACTGAACGCAGAGACGGAGCACCCAGACTAGCGTTACCTGCACCACGACCAGCTTATCCAGCAGCAGGAGGCCAGCAGACAGGAGTTGGTGGAGTCAGACCACCAGCCCCAGGAGGAAATCAGCAGAGACCACCACTGGCACCACAGGCAGCCCTATTTCGGCAGCAGCAGCAGCAGCAGAGAGGTCCAGCTCAGGGACGGGGACAGGCATTCCCATTAGCTGTTGAGGAGGAGGCTACAGCAGGCGAGGTCATCGCAGGTACTATTTTAGTAGCTTCATTACCTGCTGTAGTTTTATTTGATTCTGGAGCATCGCATTCATTTATAGCAGCTAGCTTTGTAGCCACCCATAGAGTAGCTACCGCACCCCTCCCGAAGATGAAGAGGATTCTTACGGGAGGTGGTATTATTCCGGTTAGTGACGTCTGTAGATCATGTTCTGTAGTCGTATGTGGCCGAGAAATGCGAGCGCAGTTTCTGATATTTTCTATGCCGGATTATGATGTCGTACTTGGTATGGACTGGTTAAGTCAGTACCATGCGACTCTTGATTGCCGACTTGGGCGGGTTATATTTAGACCGCCAGGACATCCAGAATTTGAGTTTCTCCGAGGAGCAGTAGAGCAAGGAGTTCAGCCTACTCTTAGGGTATTATCTGTAGAAGAGGAGACAGGTTACCCAAGAGTCATATCAGGTTTTGTGGATGTATTTCCTGATGATCTTCCAGGTTTACCGCCTGATCGGGAAATAGAATTCATAATAGACTTAACTCCAGGAGCAGAGCCAATCACTTCATCAGTTTATCGGCTAGCACCTAAGGAGTTAGTGGAGTTGAAGGAACAGGTAGATGATCTGTTGGAGAAGGGTTTCATTCGCCCCAGTGTTTCACCTTGGGGAGCACCCATCTTATTTGTGCCGAAGAAGGATGGAACAGTACGGTTGTGCATTGATTATAGGGCACTAAATGCTGTAACCATCAAGAACAGGTATCCCTTACCACGCATTGATGATCTATTCGATCAATTGAGTGGTGCAAGGGTATTCTCGAAGATTGACCTTAGATCCGGCTATCATCAGATCAAGGTGAGAAAGGAAGACATCCCGAAGACAGCTTTCAGGACAAAATATGGGCATTATGAGTTCTTGGTGATGCCGTTTGGTTTAACCAACGCGCCAGCAGTATTTATGAGTTTGATGAACAGAGTCTTTCATCAGTTCCTGGATAAATTCGTAGTGGTGTTCATTGACGACATTCTCATATATTCCAAGAACCATGAAGAGCACGAGGAGCATCTTAGAATTGTGCTAGAGACCTTGAGACAGGAGAAGTTATATGCCAAGCTCAGTAAGTGTGAGTTCTGTATGGACAAAGTACCTTTCTTGGGGCACATCATCTCAGGAGAAGGACTTTCAGTGGATCCAGAGAAAGTTGCGGCAATAGAGACTTGGCCTACACCTACATCAGTTGCAAAGGTAAGGAGTTTTCTCGGACTCGCGGGATATTACCGAAGGTTCGTAGAAAATTTCTCAAGGATTGCAGAACCAATGACGAAGCTGACACGAAAGGATCAGGAGTTTGTATGGACAGAAGACTGCCAGAAGGCTTTTGAAGAACTGAAGAGAAGATTAACAACAGCACCTGTCTTGACTCTTCCTTCAGGGTCAGGAGGTTTTGTTGTTTATAGTGATGCATCCGGCAGTGGACTAGGATGTGTTTTGATGCAACATGGCAAGGTCATTGCTTATGCGTCGAGACAGTTGAAGGACCACGAGAAGAACTACCCGACACATGATCTGGAGCTAGCAGCTGTTATATTTGCACTGAAGATATGGAGGCACTATCTTTATGGAGAGAGGGTAGAAATCTTTACTGATCACAAGAGTCTGAAGTATGTGTATACTCAGAAGGAGCTTAACATGAGACAGAGACGCTGGCTGGAACTGATGGTAGATTTTGACATAGATCTGCAGTATCACCCGGGAAAGGCGAATGTGGTTGCAGATGCACTCAGCAGGAAGCCTACGGCGTATTTCTTGACGATGCAGCCCGAGTTATTGAGAGATTTACAGGAGCTACAGATAGAGGTTATCGTACCGGGACAGAATGGATTGATGGCTAATCTTGAGATTCAGTCATCCCTCGTGGAGAAGATTAAGGAGGCATTGCCCACCGATGCTAGATTCCGAAGACTCAGGGAAAGGACAGAAGCAGGTATGCAGACAGGACTACGCATCCACGAAGACGGGACATTGAGGTTTGGAAATCGCCTGTATGTCCCAAATGGAGAATTGAGACAGGAGTTAATGACTGAAGCGCATAGCTCTATGTACTCTGTTCACCCAGGAGGAACTAAGATGTACAGAGACTTGAGACAGTATTACTGGTGGCATGGAATGAAGAGAGAGATCGCGAGATTTGTGGCCAAATGCTTAGTATGTCAACAAGTGAAGACGGAGCATCAGAGAACTGCAGGTATGTTACAGCCGCTTCCGATACCGGAATGGAAGTGGGAGCATATCACGATGGACTTTGTCACAGGATTTCCGAGAAGCCCCAGCGGAAGAGACGCAGTATGGGTGATAGTGGATCGACTCACTAAATCGGCACACTTCTTGCCATTTAGAGTTGGACAGTCCACAGAGGTACTAGCTGACATGTATATGCGACAAATCGTCAAATTATATGGAGTACCTGTTAGCATTGTATCGGATCGAGATTCGAGATTTACATCTCATTTCTGGAGAAGCATGCAAGAGAATCTAGGCACCAGACTCAAGTTCAGCACGGCATACCACCCACAGACAGATGGACAATCGGAGCGCACCATTCAGATCTTAGAGGACATGTTGAGATCATGTATGCTAGATTTCGGAGGATCTTGGGAAGATCATTTGCACTTAGTAGAGTTCTCCTACAATAACAGTTATCAGGCCAGCATTCAGATGGCGCCATTTGAAGCTTTATACGGACGGAAGTGCAGATCACCTGTGTGTTGGAGTGACGTTGGTGAACGTCAGATACTGGGACCAGAATTGGTAACGCAGACAGTGGAGAAGGTGAAGCAGATACAGAATCATCTACGAGCAGCTCAGGACAGACAGAAGCATTGGGCAGATACACACCGGCGTCCCCTAGAGTTCAAGGAAGGAGATCATGTGTTCTTGAGGATTTCGCCCACTCGTGGTACTATCAGATTCGGGAGCAGAGGCAAGCTGAGCCCAAGGTATATTGGGCCATTTGACATTCTAGAGCGCGTTGGTGAGGTGGCTTACCGGCTTGCATTACCTCCATCCTTAGAGGGAGTGCATGACGTATTCCACGTCTCACAGCTGCGAAGGTACGTGACCGACCCAAGTCACGTAGTCGATCATTCAGAGATCGCAGTAGGCCCGAGCTTGAGATATGAGGAACAACCAGTTGGCATCCTCGACGTCAGTGAGAAGACATTGCGGGGACAGACAATCAGACTGGTCCGAGTAGCATGGAAACATCATTCACCAGGCGAATCGACTTGGGAAAGAGAAGATAGTATGCGTCAGCGATACCCCCACTTGTTCGAGGAGGCAGTTGCAAATTAAGCAACCTTGTGTTTCCATAAACCCTTCTTTAGTAACTTATTCTTTGATTGCGAGGACGCAATCCTTTTAAGGAGGGAAGATTGTAAACCCCCTAAATTTCAGGAATAAAATTTATATAATTTTCTGTATTTTCGGTATTTTCTGGAATTTATCACTGAGGTTTGTGGGTTAAATAATTTTAACTATGGCTAAATGAGGTTAAAATATTCTGGAAGTAAAAATTTATTGTGTATAATGGAGAACCGGACGCATGGCATTTTTCGGTGAATTTATTGGACACCGGAGCAACGAATCGAGGACCAAAAGCTATAGAATTGTGAACCGAACCCAAACGGAGCCCGAACCAAACCAACCCGACCCGCAGGGGGAAACCCTAGCTGCCGGAGTTCCTGTAGCAGCTATAAAGAGGCTGCCTCGACATCCGTGCTGACCTCTTCTCCAACTACCCAGCCGCCACCGAAACCCTAGTTTCACCCCAGCCCCCGTGTCCATCCCTCCAACCCCGCCTCCGCCGCTGAACCGACCAACCCCGCCTCCGCCGCTGAACCGACCAACCCCGCCTCCGCCGCTGAACCGCAGACCCCCACCCGCTCGTCGACCACCGCAGACCCCCACCCGCTCGTCGACCACCGCAGACCCCCACCCGCTCGTCGACCTCCGCCGCGAGCACAGCGACCCGAGCGCGGCTTCACCCCGCCGCCGAGTCGCACAGCAACCCCGAGCGCGGCCTCACCCCTCCGCCGCGAGCACAACGACCCCGAGTGCGACTCCTCCGTCTCACAGCGTCTCCGCAGACACGAGACACGAGCAGCAGCGCGCGAGGACACGACCAGGATACAGATTGGACTCTCGGTCACTTGGAAAACAGAATCCACGGAGCCCTGTACAGGTACTGTTTTCTCCCTACTCGCAACTCCGTTTTTAATTCCGTCGATTGCTATGCGTAGACTGTATAACCCTCTCGGTGCCCGTGCAACTTGCTCGGCGCATCGCGTCCTGTAGTGATCGTACACCGCGATCCAAAACAGGAAAAAAGCAACGCCCTATTTCACCCCGGAACTGAGTCCGCCCCGCCAAACGGGACGACTTGGTCGCACGTGGTCTTTACCAAACTGTGCGCGACGTTGATACGGTCATGTAGGATTTCGCAGAAGTCGATTCGGAGGTGCGTGCACCCCGGAATCAACGCGTATCCGCCGACGACACCCCGTATCCGTCAATTCTGAAACACGCTGTAACTTCGTGTACACACGTCGGATCGAGACGAAACTTGCGCCATCGGATCCGTAGTAATACGCTGGTCCTGTGAGCCAAGTTTGGTTCGATTCTGAGGACGTTGACAAAATCACGTATCGTGGGCCCCACAGGCTCCACTTGACGGGTGATTTTGTGATCGGCTCATCGGAATCCAATTCTGGAAGTTCCGTTGGGTTCGTATCGTCGTTCCTGACTTGTAGACACTGAGTTTGAGTAATTTGGAGACCTTTGACCCTGACACGCTTTTCGGTGCAAAGTGGCCCACATATGGACCCCGCTTTAATCCGAAAATGACCTTTTTGCCCCTGTGTCCAAATTGGACGTAAGGACAGGCATTTCCAGCTATTTGACATCTTCTGAGACTGTTGGTGGTATTTATTACAGCTTTTGGAGTAGTACATACCGGATCCACTGATACAGGGACAGTTGTTGATATCCGAACATCAGGCAAGTGTACCTTGCCACTCTATGCAGCTTAGTTATCTATTTTCCTTGCTTATTTCATATATATTGCTGTGCATGCTCAACCTAGGACCGTGTGATGTACTTAGTGTCCGATTATCAGTCGGGTGCCGACACTGTACGCAGTGTTGGGTACGGTCATCTAGAGATGGACATCCGTGACACTTTATTCTCGTACTTGTCTTATCAAGTACTCTATGACCCAGGACACTGGACACTATTCATGAGACAGGATTTTCCCGAGATATTCGTGGTGATTCTGTATAGGATATAGGACATGGACATTATATTCTTAGATACTGTATGACTGGTTGCATTTAGCTATGATCACGCTTGACATGGGCATGAGACGTTATGGTCATGATATGCGTGGTTACATTGGGTGGGGAGAGACACACAGGCTACAGGCTGTTTACATATATATATCTTCTATTATTGAGAGGTCGTAGACTCTCGTAGCAGAGCTAGACCCACTACCGGTTATTACCGCTACCGGCTCCCCGACACAGAGCTTGTAGTGGCTCAGCCTGAGACTAGTGCTGCTCTCACTTGCATTTACACTTAGATGGTTACATATTTACCCCTTTGTTTTATTTAGTTATATATTGCTGCACTGCTTATCTGTATTTATTGGCATGAGCTTTCTTGTACCTTGCTATGTCCCCTGAGGACCTGGATCCGGATTTTTGTCCCCAGATTTTGCAGACGAGGTTTATCCCGAGGTTACGGGACCGGAGCAGGAGCTGATCCAGGAGTTGTACCACCATCCGAGGACGAGGTCGTAGCTGAAGACTTCTCTTGAGCATCCTTGTTTATGCTCAGCTTTTATTATTTATTTCAGTCTTTCATATTCTGGTCAGATGAACCATTGTACTAGATATTTATCGGGTTGTTCCCCGAAGTACTATGTGAGACTTGCTGATGATTTACATTCCTTATTTATTCTGTGGATCATGTTTATGTCTTGTGTGGATGAGATTAGTTGTACCATGATTGTCGTAGACTTGTTTTACAGCTTAAGTATGCCCTGATGGATCCTTTATAGTGAGTTGGTCCATCGGTGCGTACTGCTGGCCGTTGACACGCGTCCAGTCCCTCGGTATTTTGGGACTGGGGCGTGACATGGTTTTTGTGGTGGCCCATACAGGTCTACGACTAAATAGTTCGGTTTCAACTTAGGGACCGGACCAGCCTGCCCTAAGGATAGTATGAACTATAGGATCTCATCCATTATTTAACCAGTTGTTGAACTCTATATCGATCTTGAATTTTGTTACTTGAACTGCATCCTGTATTGATTCCTCTGAGCGTTCTCATAGTTTATCTTTTGATTGCAGAGCAATGGATTCCGGGAACAGAGATGATATTCCTTTGGATACGCCACACGACGCTGTGGTTACTTACGGAGACGGAGTGACACCAGGGGATGGTGGACAAGCATCGCAGAATGATCAACCCGGACAGCCTAATCCAAGGTTCCGGAGAGATGACATCCCACCTCCACCACAGTTCACTCCCCAGATGCCAGTATTCCCGCCAGGACAAGCCATGGACGGGCAACAAATGTTCCAGATGATGTATGCTATGATGCAAGCACAGCAACAGATTCAGCAGGAGGCCCATCGGCAGGGTTAGGGAGTGAACAGTACACTACTGAATATATAAAAATTGTTCTACTCGAGGCATAGCGGGTCTGGTTGCACAAGGCAAGGGTAGCATGCGAGGGTCTGAACATATAAACAATATTCCATTTCCATGTTCTAGCATAAGCAATACAAGTTGGGATTATTCCCTTAGCTAGGTGCGTTGTATTCTTATTAGCATGCAGGGGGTGTTTCACCTAGCGACTAGCATGTATCATTCCGTATTTTATGTGTGCTGGCTAAGCAAAGACAAGTTCACCGTAGCCACCCACCTTAGCGATGATCCGCCTCGGTCGAGTGATACTGCGAGCGAGCCTCTGAAAGCCTAAGCCGAACTCCTGTAGGGACCAAGTCTGGATATCCTTGCCTCAAACGAGTTGCCTCGCTGAGCAAGGCAGATCGGGACATTTGCACCTTGCCGTTTGAATCGGCAGTCCGCTTGAGCGGAACGAGGTATTACAGGTACAAAGGTGAATCAGCCCTTGCTCGACTTGCGCAACATGATCAATCACAAGCACAAAGCGAGAAAAACAACTACGGCATATGAAGTATCCTCCCCAGGGCATCATTGTGCCAGCATTATCATCAACTTATGCTGTAACAAAGTAGCAGTACCCACAAACAGGCAGTCGACATTCCACCCGGCTACAACCCAGAGAACAGGTGCAAGCACTAGAGGCAGAGGAGCTGCCCCTTGCCTCATATTATTCTGCTCGGAAGGCCCCCTCCATGAGGGGAGGTCGAAAGTCCAGCACCTCCAGTCCGTCGCTCTCGACCAGCGAGTCAAGAAGACGGGTCCAAGGAGGACATGCAGCAGAACCCGTGAAAGATGTTTTTTTGGGTACCAGCTCAAAAAAGAAGCTATCAGTCACTAGGGGTAGTTCTTTCTCAGGATCTCACATAGGTACGTAAGCTGGGGGTTGTAATTCCCCCGACCTTTATGACAACCCGACGTTCCGAGAAGATGGTGATTCCCAAGGAACAGATGCTGGGATCCCTGGGGGTGGCTGCCTTTGCCATGAAGACGCAGCTTCCTACGCTGGGGGTAGTGTCCCCTCCGAGTCCGAAGATGATGTGGCACTACCTACATTTTTGGATGAGTATTCGCGGCAAGAGTCTAAGGTGGAAAGTGCAACGTCCACCGTCCCATCCACTTTTCCCTATGTGAGAACCGTATACATGGCTGGGGAGGACAACGATGGCACCAACAATTGCAAATGTCTCGATGCTCTTGAGATAATGATGCACACCATGAGTGCCACAATGTAGACTTTGGCCCAGGCGATACTGGAGATAAAGGCGAACATGGTTCCGCCACCCTCAGGGCCCACAATAACTCTGCAAGCCAGGAGTAACAATCTTTCGCTGGTCCACACAAGTTAGAGCAGCATCCAAAGCTGGGGGTAGTCGCCCTCGACATGTTAGAGCAGCATCCAAAGCTGGGGGTAGCATTCCCTCCGAGTCTGAAGACGATGCAAAACTAACGGTATTTCCTGAGGACTGTGCGGCTCAGGAATCAGAAGCCCCAAAGCACTACCAAAATCTGCTCTATTAGCGACATATTTAGCGACTCCAGATATTGATGTCGCTAATTTTTGTAATATTAGCGACTACAATAAAACGTGTTGCTAAACGTTGCTAGTTGCGAAATTAGCAATGTTCAGCGACAATAATTCTATTGTAAAAATATACGTCGGTACAGGTTGCTGAACGTCGCTAAATTTTTAATATATAGCGATATTTTTGCGACATCATTTTATTGTAAAAAAATATACGTCGACAGGTCGTTGAACGTCGCTAAATTTTTATTTTATAGCGACGTTTTAAGATATTTATTTCGTCGCTACTTTTTTTGTTTATCTGCGACATTGGGCAAAATTTATTTCGTTGCTAAGTTTTTATTTATCTGTGACGTCTAGCGACATATATTTTAGACGTCGCTAATTTGTTTAATATAGGGTTTGGCTTTCTCATTTCCCCCCATTCGATCATCCAAAATTTTGAACCGAGCCCCCCCCCCCCGCGTGGCTGCCCTCCTCCGGCACAGCTCCCCTCCTCCCCCCCCCGAGCGCCTCCCCTCTGGCTCCCTCTCCTCGGGAAGCTGCCCCCCTCTGGCACAGCTCCCTCCCTCCGAGCGCCCCCCTCGGCACAGCTCCTCCCCACCGACGACCTCTCCACAGCTCCGGCCACCTCTAGGTAAACCCTAAACCTCTCTCTCTCTCTCTCTCTCTCTCTCTCTCTCTCTCTTTCTCTATCTGTCTCTCTCTCACAGACACGGACACGACACACACAGACATGACACTGTGAATGGTGGGTGTAGAGACACGACACACACAAACACGACACTCAACACACATAGACAAATTCCCTAAATTGGTTCATGGATTTGTCCTATTTGTCGGGGTTTACTATAATACTGAAAATTAGATTTTTTTAGTATTAATTAATGAACAAGTAGTTAGTATTTAATTATTATTTTAAATATATTTTTAAAACTTTTTCTTGGTTTAGATGTTAGTATAGTAAAAAATATATTAATTTTCGTACTTAGATTTGGACTTATGTTGCATGACCATGAATGTAAGTATATGGTTATGTTTCAGAGGGCATGATGTGTATCAAGGTAGGGTATCTTGGAGTGTAATATTAATTTCAAGTTAGGGACAGTAGGAGTGTTAATTATTAGATATTGCATAAGTGTACGTGTTCTATAGATATATACATGATGTAAGTTAGTATATGTTATCTTTTAGTTATCAGTTAGATACATTAGTGTGAGTGTTGAGTGTTTGCACTATAGTGTATCAGTCTTTGGGTGTTCAAGAGTAGGTTGGTTTGTGTGACTTAGTGTCAGGTAGTATAGGAATGGGGGTTGGTATCAGATTATTTCCAGTAAGGGTGTGCTCAGTACAAGGACTGTTAGTGTAGGTTAGAACTTGGTTTGTGTGTATGTATGCCAAGTAAAGAGGAGGAAGCTCGGGTATGGGCATTGCAGGCAGTTAAGGGAAAGGTGCTTAGTATTTAATTGAGTATGTGTATAGATATCTATTGGTGAGTGTTTATATATGATTAGTTTGAGAGTGTGTTTAGTAAGTGGATGTAGGAGTTTTTAAACCAAGTATTAGTGAGTGTCTTAGTGTCTGTGCTTTAGGGGTATATATATAAGTTTATCACTTAGTATATACATACACACACATATATATATATATATATATATATATATATATATATATATATATATATATATATATATGTGTGTGTGTGTGTGTGTGTGTGTGATTATGTGATGCGTATACATATAGTATGTAAGTTATCTATCTAGATAACTTGAAAGTTATTGGTAGTAATGTGATACCAAGTCATGAGTGTAGTATCACAATATAGGATATGGGTAGGTTAGTACCAAGGCTATAGTACTAGATTTGTGATATTAGAGATTAGTATATTGATACTAATGTAACTCTAGTATTAGCTAACTTGTGTGAGCTGTCCATTTACTGGAGTTTGAAATCTTTGGCTCTTCTTTCCGCTTTGGTACCGGAAGCCATGAGACATAAGTCTTCTCTTCTCCTTTATATTTCAGTCTCATGGCTTTCGGCACCAGAGCATAAAGTAGAGCCAAAGTTCTCATGGCTTCTAGGTTTATTTACCTATTTCTTATTAGGTATCTAGCTAGGTCAAGATACAAGTGAGTATATTGAGTATGTGAGTGTCCACGTATTTATATCTCTGGAAATTTTTTTTACTTCTGCAAGCCTTTTCAGGCTATTACAGTTTGCAAATGTATTTCCAGATATTTTTTGAGAGGAGTAAATAAATGCCTCTAATTCATCTTTGTCTCCATTTGAACGATATATACTTGAACGATGTCTATTCATCTTTTCAGAAGTATCTAGAGATGAATTACTACATGTATCATCGTTCGTAGATGTACAACCGTCATCCTGATGACATGTACGATATGCGGGATGAATTCATAGAGGGTGTACAACAGTTCCTACAGCTCGCGAAGGTGTTCCCTTAGTACATGGACGGCACCAAAATTAATTGTCCGTGCGTGAGATATCGAAACTTGAAATATCACCCAGAAGTGGATGTGACATATCATTTATACTCGAGAGATTTTACGCCAAATTACTATCAGTGAACCTCACACGGAGAACTTGTGTCTTTAGCATCGGATCTAGAGCCTTATGTGGAGCCGTATATGGATGACTACGACCACGTTGATTACGGCGACGGGTGCGTGAACATAATTTTTGACGCTGTCGGGCCTAGTTTCGATCCGGACAATCATGATGCAGCTGAGGAGGCACCGAATGTCGATGCTGTAAAGTTTATGGAGTTACTAGAGAATGCAAGGACTCCATTATCCTGGTTGTGAGGATCATTCACCGTTGGAGGTGGTTACAAGACTGTTAAGCATCAAGTACGATTTTAATATGTCGCAAGAATGCTACAATCGACTGATGGAGTTGATTATAGAGATCATGCCGGAGGGTGCTAAGTTGCCTAAAGATTTTTGCTAATCTAAGAGAATGGTGAGATCGCTCCGGATGGGATACGAGAAAATTGATGCATGTCGCAACGGGTAGATATTGTAATACAAAGACGACAAGGATGAAGATGCGTGCAAATTCTGTGGTGCTGATTGCTACAAGACTACTGGTAGATGAAGGTCTGTCAGAACAAGGAAGCCTACCGATTTGATGCACTACTTGCCTTTGACGCCACGGTTGCAGAGGTTGTTTATGGTGAAGGAGAATGCAGAAAATATGAGTTGGCACAGGCAGGAATAGATCAAAGGAGTATTAGATCACCCATCCGATGGAGAAGCATGAAAGCACTTTGATCGAGAGTATCTAGATTTTGCCTCGGATCCGCGTAATGTCAGATTGGGGCTCTCCTCCGACGGTTTTATCCTATTCGGACTTTCGGGCTCCCAGTATTTGTGTTGGCCTGTGATCGTCACTCTGTACAACCTACCGCCTTGGATGTGCATGAGGACTCCGGTTATGTTCCTAACCATTATTATCCGGGGTCCGAATAATCCGAAGAGGAACATCGATGTGTATTTACAGCCGTTGATAGATGAGTTGAATAAGCTGTAGGAAGTAGGTGCCAACACGTACGATGTTTCTAGAAAGCAGAATTTTTAGATGAGGGCGGCACTTATGTTGACCATCAACGACTTTCGGCCTATGAAATATTATCGGGATGGAGCACTCATGGTCGTCTCTCATATCCGTATTGCATGGACCGTACTAATGCTTTTCATTTGAAATACGGAGGTTAACCGTGCTTCTTCTAAGGTTATCGACAATTTCTGCCAAAGGATTATCCGTACCGGAGGAACAAGAATGCTTTTCATGTCGGCGTTATGGAGAAGGCCAATCCACCGTCAAGGTGGCCGGGATACACGATATGGAAAGAGGTAAAGGTTTACCAAGTGCTATCGAAGAGCCTGCTAAGGGGTACAAGTGTGATGGATTTGGTCGCACTCATAACTGGATGAAGATGAGTATATTCTGGGATCTGTCATATTGGAGCACCAATCTGATCAGACAAAATCTTGATATCATGCATATCGAGAAGAATGTGTTTGATACCAAAATTAATATTGTAATGGACGTAAAGGGGAAGATGAAAGACAATCCAAAGGCCAGATTGGACTTGGAAGAAATATATAAATGTCCTGTATTGCATTTGATAGAGGAGAAGAATGGAAAGTTAAAGCAGCCTAAGGCAATTTTTTTACTGGAGAAGGAGGATAAAGGAAGACTTTGTAGGTGGATTCAGGGCCTAAAATTTTCAGACGGGTACGTGTTGAACTTGAGAAGATGTGTCGACCTCAAGGAGAACAAACTGACGGGTATGAAGTGCTACGATTGTTACGTATTCATGGAGAGGTTAATTTCGATTGTATTTTTGGAATTCTTACCGCAGGTTATTTGGGATCCATTGACAGAGCTCAGCATATTCTTCAAAGATCTTTGTTCTACTAAGTTGCTCCTCGATCGTCTAGAAAAGCAAGAGAAGGACATCGGTAACACTGGGCAAGCTCGAGAAGGTGTTTCCTCCTGGATTCTTTGACTCCATGGAGCATTTGCCAATTCATCTTTCCTATGAGGCACGTGTTGGTAGGACTGTCAATTATCGATGGATGTACCCGTTCGAGCGGCATCCGAACCACTTAAAGAGAAAGGTGAAAAATAAGGCACATGTTGAGGGTTCTATTTGTGAAGCTTATGTGCTCGAGGAGATTACAAACTTTTGCTCAGCGTATTTCAAACCTCGTGTTGCTACTAATCGAACAAGAGCTCCGAGAAACGACGACGGATATCAGAAATCTAATGATGCAATACTGAAAGTATTCAATGCGTCCGGAAAGCCTTCGAAAAAAATAAATAAGAGATATTTGAATAACGACGAGCTAAGGGCTGCTCAGTTGTATATATTACTCAATTGCGACGAGGATGAAGTGAAGAAGCTAGAGGGGTAAGTAATTAATACGTCCACGTTTATGTCATCTCAATATAATGGTATAAGCTCGGTAATATTATGCTACTAATCGGCGGTTGCTTCATTGTTTTTCAGCACATATAATGATGAGCTGGGGTCGGTTAGACCCTACATAACAGACGAAGAAGTAGAACAAAAAATGAGACATCATTTTCCTTCTTGGTTGATCGCATGTGTAAGGAGCTCGATAATTACTTTTTGTATATGCACTTTACACAATAATTAATGAAACGTTAAACTTAATTTCTCATCTTATGGTATTTAGGTCGATCATTCAGACGCAATACTTGAGAATGAATCTATTAGAACTCTAGCTAAGGGGCCAATTTATGCCTTCAAAATCTAGCCAAGCTATTGTGTAAATGGGTTTAGGTTCAAGTCAACAACTATCCCGATCAGAGACAACTTCCTAAATCTCGAGGACACCAAAAATAGTTGTTTGTACATCAAATCTTCGAACTACAAAGATGTCGACATAGACAATGATTTCTATGGCGTCTTACATGAGATTGTGGAGCTGATATATAATTATGGAATAGATCCTACTAAGATCGTGTTATTCAAGAGTGAATAGTTTGATCCGATCCAATATCAAGGTTGGAAAATAGACAAGCATGGTCTTGTGGATATAAACTACCGGCGTCGATATCAAGGCTATGAACTATTTATCTTATCAAGTCAGGCTCAGCTCGTGTACTTTACAACTTATCCTAAACGGAGAACAACGAGATCGGACTGGTGGACAATATTCAAGACCAAAGCTAGAAATACCTTTGACATTGACAAAATAGCTTATCAGGAGGATGAGCTACCTCTTGTAACAAATATTGTAGAGGTGGACTCAACGAAAGTTCCTTATTACAAGGCTAATCGTGTTGAAGATGTAGAATTTTCGAAGAGGAAGACAAAATAGATGAAAGTGAAGAAAAAGAGGACGAGGTCTGTGGTGCCCCGCTCCCCCTTTTCGGGGAGCGCGGCTAAAAAGTACTTTCGGTATCGTTCGATCGGGATAGATTGAATCAAGATCTTTTTCTCGTTATGGATTTGCTTCTTCGGAATCGATTTCCATATTCAGTGGACTGTGCCCCAAGGATGGACTTAGCGGCAAAGTCAAAAGGGACCTCTCCGTTGTAAGTTTTCTTGCCTAGTTTTTGTTGTGGCCTTGTTGCTTTCGTACTTTTGAGTTGTTTTCGGATTTGCATTTTCTTGAACAGTTTTAATAGATTTTATTTCTTTCGCTCATTGAACTGTACTTCATTCTGATATTTGAAAGAGTAGAAAAGTTATTGATCATTTGTTCATGGCAATGCAGGTGATCGTACAATAGACGTCGTACGAACGGAGTCTTGAAGCACCTCTTTCCCTTCCTCTCTCCAACTTACTTGTGAGTGGCTATAATTTGATTTAGTTGACCCTTCTTCCAAGTCTTCACATCTAAAATATTGCCTTCTTGATTGTTTCGATCAAATGATACCATAATAACTAAAAGATGTCAAGATAAAAAGGAATAGACTTGGATTGCTTGAGTTTGTCAACCAACTTGTGAACGGTTACCTTGTTGCATGCTAGTTCGCTTAAAAATGGTGTTTCAATTCTAGTTAGAATATATACTTCTTCTATGATTGTGATATGTATAGAACAAACCTTGCTATGCAATAAACTGATCAGGGAGACTATGCAAAACAGATTATGCCATGTTATTTGTCTCGTGCTTGCGTTGATTTATACTTCATCAATTGATAACTTAATACTAGTCGCCGCTTGATCACGGACAACTTGTGCACAAGGTTTTATAGTTCATGTCGACGGTCGTTGGGGCACTGGCACCTATCCGATCCGGACGAAACTTCACGATAAATCTCATGTACAAGATGGGACGACATGTAGTGCTTCATGTTCCTTGTATTACACATCATCCTCGTCTATGACTATAACTCGTCCATTATGGCATCATGCTAGTGATTCCCTCGTATATTTAAACTGTGTAAGCTAACTATGTCTTCGTGGCAGGAAAGGTCATGGTAAGTATTGTGAAGGTGGTTCAGACGGACAGGTAAAAGTCACCGAACGGTGACATATTTAATTCAGTGAATTTCCATATCTATTGTTTGCTTGTAAAATTGAACTAAGGCAAGATAGAAAGACCACATAATAACTAGCATGCTTCATATAAATAATGTGTTGATTGGTATAGTTGGGTTAGCTCGCCTTCACTAGTGCATTTCGATGTACTGACCCTCGTTACAACAGGTTTCTCGCACCATGAGATCCTGCAAGAAGCTAGAGCGACTTTCCAATCCAGTCCACCTACCGGCATGTCCAGTTCGTGCCCTTGAAGCATGTTTTGAAGTTCTAGGAGCTCGTGCACATACCTTATGCATCTCCGAGGAAAGGCGATAGCTTCGCCCAAAGGTGTCTATAGCTTTGAAGTTTAGTAAAATGATGTAATGTACATGACGGTTATCTTATTTTGCGTTCACTTTTTTAAGCCCGTACGGCAATTATCTGACTCGTTCAAGAGTTTATAAAAAGATATTTATTATCATTAAAGAGAACTTTTTTATGTTTCAACATTGTGTTCAATCATCTGCGTACTCTGAATATGTGCTCGGTATATAAAATACCTTGGCCCTGTGCGTTGCGCAACCTAGACACGCACGATATCACGTCCGGGGGACGACTATCGATTCTACGGAATCGGGGAGTGACAAAGTCGAGGAAGAGGAGGATGAGGAAAACGAAGAAAATAAATTTTCAGAAGAGGATTGAAAATAAAATTAAATCCATTTAGTCTTGTGATATGTACTGTATTTTTCTGGATTAGACTTCTTGGATCTTGTTGCCAAAACTCTAGACTTTTTGTGTGCAATTCAACGAAGGGTTGTTCCGGGTCTATTTATACATTTTTTTTTGATTGGACATTTTTGTGTGCAATTACATTGTGACTGTGAGATTTATTTTATTTTCTTCTTCATTTAATTTTGTTCATATATATATATATATATATATATATATATATATATATATATATATATATATATATATATACACATATATATATTTTTTTTATTATCATATGTTGTTATTAGTTATAACAGGACGACACGGAGGGTTCAGACGTAGATGAGCATTTAGAGGACACCGTGCTCCGAGCGGCAGCACTCCTTCGGTACCGGGTACTAGGGCCGGACCACTTGCATCTCCTCATGACAGTACTCATGGGACGAGCACTCCTGGGACGAGCAGTACTCCACTCTTCCAACCACTTGTACCTCCTCGTGACAGTACTCCTGGGACGAGCAGTTCCAGGCCGGAGCCTACTACTCCTCCGTCTACCGTTCCTACTGCTGACGATACCATGGAGACCGAGGAGGAGACGGGCGAGGCCCAGCCCTCGCAGTATCAGAGAGATCCTCTATGCGAGCCTCTAGACGAGCATCGGATGGAGGTTTGGGCCGACGACGCAAAGTAAGTTAATTAGTTAACATTTTCTTACGCGCATATATATATATATATATATATATATATATATATATATATATATATATATATATATATATATATATGTCATGCCCCAATCTCCCGCAAGCTCAATAGTCCCTGCTGAACGTGAATCACCACGTTGCAGCGCTCCCGCAAAACAATCGTTCTCATCGGGACGTGATGCCGTACAAGCCTGGAGTTGCGCTCGCACAAGACGATGTTGTCAAACAACAAAGTTATTATCGAAATGACCAAGTTGCAGCGAAAGTCGAGTATTGTGTACCAAGCACACATCAGAGTATACGCAGCGAACCTCTCGATAGGGTCCAAATGAAATACCATAAAGGCGATGTTACAAAGGCTAATACAATACTCTTGCTCTTTTCTCTAGCCCACAAAGGTACTTACCGTTCATACATTATGTCCCGTATATCCAAGTAGTGCCACTACACCTGCGTACCTGAAATAATGCCCACAAACGTGGGTTAGTAAACAGCCGTACTGGTGAGCGGGGTAACCCACTCGTCTAAGCCGACACTAAGTAAAATAGTGAATACAAACAGATTATATGGTGATCTTTCTAGTTGAATCCTAGATTCGTTTCATGGCACAGGGTATGACATTTTAAGGAAAGCTGTAAATCAAGTTAAGCATGCAAGCATTCAACTCAAGCAAATATACAAGATATCCAACTCAAAAGAAAACTAGCATACAAACCGTCCTACTCAAACCCAAGCAACACGAGAACTGTAAAACCCCTATCCTAGAAAAATCATATATACCATTTTTATTTATTAATTATTAATTTAATTGTAGTAATTAGTGGCTAAATAGGAGAAATAGATTTTTAATAATTTTTATTTTAGGTGTTCGGGCACTTAGAGGATTTATGGGACCATCAGGAATTTTTCGAAATTTATTTCATGTAGGAGACCCCTTGAGCAGTTGCTAGCCAAACGGTGTACATTATTCTAATCTATAAATTTCTTATGTGTATATATATATATATATATATATATATATATATATATATATATATATATATATATATATATATATATATATATATATATTAAGAAGAAGAAAAGAAAAGAAAAGAAATTAATAATATAATAATAACTATACTAATAATCATTACAACTTACTAGCAAGCAAACTAAAGAAGCAAACTAGCAACGTGAGCAACCATTCTAACAAAAGCAACTTTAGCAAATTCCCATTCCACAAGCTACAGCCGACCCCCCCTCTTTTATTCCATTAGCAGACCCGACCCCCCTTGCCAACGGACCCGCCAAACCCATTCTCTCTCTCTCCTTATTTTATATATATATATATATATATATATATATATATATATATATATATATATATATATATTTCATAAAATCCTAACCTAAAACCTCCAGACCCTCCTCTTCTCATCTAGACCTAGAGAGAGCCGTCACCGCAGCCAGAGAACCCCGCCAGGCCGTCCAAACCAATCCCGACGACCGTGACCTCGCGCACTGCAGATTCCCATACGAGGTACCTTCGTTCCGGAGTTGCTTTTCGTCGACTCGCTCAACCAAACGCCGTTCCGTCTTTACCGGTATGCTCACCCCTTAACCTTCTTCCATATTTGTATGATAGTAGACCTCGAACAACGTGTACCCATAGGCGAAAATAGCGTCCAAGTTGGCACAAGCAGACCGAATTCTGGGATCGCAGAAAACTGCGGTGACCACCCATGTTGCCGAGTTCTTATCTCCCACCACAGAGATCCGAATTCAGTGATTATTTTTTGTATGCGTAGACCACTTGACCTAGTTTATTTTCTGTTAAATAACCCTAGATTATTAGCTGCTGTGGACAGAATAAAATTCGTCAGAAAATCCCGCGAACCCACTTTTTCCAGATTTCCAAAAGTTAGAAAACGGACCGCGCCCCGCCAAACGGGACCGCCCCGCCGTGTACCAAGTGTACCGAACGGTGCGCGCAGCGTAACCAGACACGTAATAATTCATGAAAACTGATTCGGACGCGTGTGCACGCCGAAATTAGGCCGTATCCGCGGACACATCCCGTGTCGCAACTTTTGTGGAAGTCATGCACATTTACTGCACGCACGTCAGATTGCGACGAAACTTGCGCCACTGGACTCGTGGTAACACGTTGGTCCTGTGACCCAATTTTCACGCAATTCTGAGACGGTTGACCAAGTCACCAATTGGCGGGCCCTACAGTTGACTTTTTGGACAAAATTATGTTCGGCCCATCGGAATCCATATTTGGACATACCGTTGGATTTATATTGACATTTAGAGTTGTTTGACCTATAGTTTGTCCCATTTAGAGACTGTTATCCTCGGCACACTTTTCGGTGCAAAGTGGGCCACACGTGGACCCCACTTTTACCCGAAATTACCGTTTTGCCCCTGTGTCCAAATTGGACGAAAGGGGAGTGCTTTTTAGCTATTATGCTCATTCTAGAAATGTTGGTGATGTCTATTTCAGCATCCGGAGACGTTTGTTCGGAGGCCATTAGTTCCAGATCCCGTGTCCTTGACATTGGACACTTACACTTTACAGATTTCTTGCCAGGCAAGTATACCTTGCCATTGTACTGTATTTACATTCCATATGAGGCATGCATGTTTATTCTGTTTATTTAGTTCATTTATTTTAACTGCTATATAAACTGCGCGCCCAAGGAAACTTGGGTGCAACGACGGTGTCGTCGTACTATGTTTTTATTTATGTATATGCATTGGACCTACTTTATGAGACCACCCCATCTTTATGAGGCATTTATGTTTCATTGGCCATGACACTATTCTTACACGAGTGTGAGTCACATGTAGGACACGGACTTGCGTACACGGTTGGCCACTGATACGTATAGGTCGTACGACGAATAGGGATAACCGCCAATAGAAACTTTGCATGCTAGTAGACCTGGCGGTTATTAGAGGTTTAACGTGTCATGGACATGACATACTTAGAGCATTGGGTGGGGAGAACAACAAGTAAGGCATTTGGGCTCCTTTGCACTTTCCTTGTGTAACCCGTACGCTCCGCCGGAGATGCGCGGTCATGATGACCACTATATATTATATATTATCAGGCGGGCCTCCGGCGTTCGAAAGTCATCGTGCCTTTGTAGGCCCCTGGATCTCCAAGAGAACCATGCCAATCCCATTTTAGCCAGATAGTCCACTTGGTGGAAAGTTGTTCTCAAACTGCATTCACATAGATGGTTAGGCGACCCCATTGGATTTTTATATTTCAGTACTTTATTGGCATGTGCTTTTTGTATCTTGTTACGTCCCTCTGAGGACCTGGTCCCTTTCCAGATATAGATGAGCAGAAGTACCCGCAGGAGTATGGACCTGGACCTGACGCTACCTATCAGTCTGAGGAGATCTTACCTTCGGATTATATGTGATCCATTGCAGCTGTTTAGAGATTCTAGTTGCTACTCTTTTTGAGACATTTATTCTTATATTAGAGTTTATTCTCTTCTCTCTTTAGTAGTTTTGGTTATAGTCGATTCGCAGTGGATTTGTTTCCATCCGACTATCATACTTTGAGACTGCTTATTTGATATTCAGTTATTGATTTCCATTTATCTATTATTTGTGATGTGGATGAGATATAGTTTGCGTGTGACTTATTGTGACAGTATATTATCACTGTGGATTGGATATTCATATACAGCGTACGTGTGTATATGGTTTCCATATATTGGAGTTCGTATACATACGGCTGGCGTGTTACGTATTCCTAGTCCTACGTATTTTGGGACTGGGGCGTGACAATAACCTATCGAACCATTTCCAAGCCTTAATATCCATCCTCAATCCAAACCTTATAATCCAATCTCGATATGCACACTCTTACCGAGGCAAGGAGGCCGCCGCCTACGCGAAAGCACAAACCAAACCAAAGTAAAGCAAACCAACTCTTATCTATATGAAGTCACTAGCCAAGCCATAAAGGACTTTGATCGGACTGATCAAGTGCAGTTCTACTCGAAACAACACTAAGTAGCGAGCCCGCCTGAATTGCATTAAACCGCCGGCACCGTGCCCGAGGCACGTTACCAATTTGTCTCCCCCATGGTCGAACGGTCCCGGTGCCCCGGAGCCTTCCCGTTCGAGGAGACCAAATCCCGTGCAACACAGGTTATTCGTGACATGCAGACACCAAGTAGGTATGACGAGAGGATCAAGCATTCTTGCCCCACTAAACGATCCTAGACTCATCCAACCAATTATTCATAACCATTCTCCAACATATAGCCTAAGGCACAAATCTCAAGTTATTTCCATGGTCACAATGCCGCTTCTCGATACAGTGTTTCCAATTGGGCAACACCCCTCGATCAGAACAATCCCGTGACACAATGTCTCAACAGTGGCACAATGCTCTCACCGATGCAGTTATTCAATTTTGAACCACAACTGCACGCTTTGCATGATAAAGCGTCCAAGTGATACTCGTGCACGGATGCACGCTCGCTCACTCAAATTCCTGATGTTCCAACTGTGCAAGCATAATTCCAATTATTTCTCCAACTGCCCCAAATGTAATCCAATTCTAGCTCCAACTACCCATCGCAAAAACAATTCAAGCCACAAACCTATCCAAGCAAACGACGTACACTCTATGCACGCCACAGTATAGTAATTTTCAAGTTCCAGTCCAAGTGTTCAAGCCTTTATGTGTGTTCCATATTATTAGGCATGAAGGAGTAGAGAAGAAGGGACAGAGCCCACTAACCAAGTCTGATTCCGTTAAGCATCATGTTCTGCCGATACGGCCGATTCCCTTGAACCCGTGGTCCGAGGCAAAGCACGATCTACTCAACTGGTATGACCGTGCGAGCAGGTCGTGCTCTCCAAATCATCCGACCGATCGGACTAATAAAGACGGCATTATCGCTCCAATCCAGCTATCTCAGTACTGCTCTAAACGAACACCTGATTTCCATCGAACTCAGCTAGCGATCTGCGCATGAAACTAACTCAATCAATACTTGTTTCCAAATCTAATAAATTAAAATATAACCAGCTATTGCCTCATTCAGTCCGACTCAGCGTAACATACCGTGCGGTTGCTGGACGTTACATAATATACCATTTAATCAGGTTCGTCCCCGAACCAAACCAGTATCCATTCTTTACTAGCATGCCGCAATCCTATCCATAACTCTGCTCTATGCAACTCATATTCTCTTGATCCAGACTCAGCATCTCGCTTGCGCTGAACGCATCGTCATAAATTTCACATTCCCACATCCTCCTTGCAGCTTAATACGAATTCCTTATATCGCTTAGTTTTGGATCATACACATATTTAAGGCATCCCTGAAATACATGTATTTCAGCCGAGCTTAGCGATAGCGAATTTGGACAATTTACAAGGGTATCTTTATGTTCGAGGCATTCATTTGCTTTATTCCCAATTGAACCAATCATGACTTTTATTCCAACATATTCACACAAGCGCTATCCTCAAGTATGACAATTTCCCACCTGACTCAATTCAGTTCGTGTTCCAACTCAATCCATCCAACTATTTCTGAATCCACACTAGCACCATCTCCAAATATTATCTCTTGCACCGAACGATCATCTCAACTGATACTACCCCAGCTAGACGACTTACCCAAATATCAACTTTGCTTTAGATCAGCTCAACCCAACACCTTATCCTTAATCTCAATACCTCACTGGGTGAACATCTATATTGAGGTTCATGTGATCCATGAAGATCTCGCCGCCAAGCCAAAGGGATAGTGTCGCCATAATTTTAACGTGGACACACTCGCCACAATTCCTAGGTTGCACATGGAATAGTTCTTCGCGCTGCTTCCACTGCCTCGAAGCACAGGATATCACCTTCGCCTTCTGTACGAGCACGCATCCCAGACTAAGTTTTGATGTATCTTATAAATCTGAGGCACATCTGTCCCTTCCAGTATTACAATAATTTGATCTGAACGAGCCACTGCTTTAAATTCACAAACTAGTTTCACAGTCGTCAATTTATATGAATGTTATTCCCTTTCGGGGCACGACGAGTCAGAGACGATGCTATCTTCAAAAATTTATGACTCCGAATCTCATCACTTGACTTAGGCCATTCCCACCATCGCTTCGATCTTCTGGTTGCATCATCAGCTGAAGGCTATCCCAAGGATCTCTCAAATCCAACACTCAGTCATTTAGGCCAATCTCCAACACACACTACTCACATCCACCATTGACGCATTCCCAAATATGTCGCGTCAAGGGTCGTTCTACGGGTCTATAATATTCATCTCTGATTTGGCGGGCAAGTCGCTAGGGTCAGTTGTTCCGAAGCTACGCTCGATAATTATAAGTCATCACGATGGACAGTTACTACGAACCATGTTATATCTTCTCTGCAAATCCGAGCCATAATCCAACCATTCTACCCGAACGAACTTCCGAATTTGAGCGCTTCATGCACTACCTCTTACGATCTGTCTACCAAACACCGCTTAACCACTTAGAGTCTTACTATCTATCCAAGCCACAAATCGAGAACTGCGCTCATTGAAATCGTCTTCCATCAATCCGTCGTTCTGCCTTGAATCCATCAAATTTTCTGAACTGCCGTGTTCGACTACTCCCACTACCACTTGCAATGATTCCCGAAACCAAAGACTTGCTCCAAATTCTTATCCGTATGCCAGCTTCACAGTGCACGTCCAACTTGCTCGAGCAACACAGTGATTTGCTCCAACGTTTCTCTCTCATTTAGCTATCTTCAAAAGTCCATCAGCCACAATCCAATCTCTCATTTTATTCTTTAGCCCGTCTTGATTTCTCTGTGTTTCGATTAGTCCATATACGCATTAATGCATCATGATAAAGAAGATTATTTATTAGAAATTCAACTTGACAATAGAAGAAGATGTACATTCCCTTTTCTAGAACAATCTTATTTTATATCATAACTTATAAATATTATTTATATATTTTTGTTGCAATGATACAATTGACTCCACTTTTTTGCCTACTTGGTGGGTGGCACAAGATTATTTATTAGTATTAGATCCGAAAGGACTTCATGTTTCACGCTTGGCGGATGTTGCAAGATGATGTACCGGATCTGGGCCTCCAGGGGCTTCACGTTTGATTTCTCCAAATCCATCGACATCGATGAGTACTTTTGGCTTAATAGGTGATGCAAGATGGTGTATTGGGTCTGGGCCCCCAGGGACTTCACGCTTGATCTCTTCAAATCCATCAACGTTGATGAGTGCTTCAGACTTTGTGGGTGGTGTATGATGGTGTATCCGGTTTGGGGCCCCAGGGACTTCATGCTTGATTTCTACAAATCCATTGGTGTCGATAAGTGCTTTAGGCTTTGTGGGTGCTACAGGATGGTGTATCGGGTCTGAGCCCCCAGGGGCTTCACGCTTGATTTCTCCAAATCTATTGGCATCGATGATTGCTTTAGGCTTGGTGGGTGCTGCAAGATGGTGTATCGGGTCTGGGCCCCCAGGGACTTCACGCTTGATCTCTCCAAATCCATCAGCATAGATGATTGTTTTAGGCTTAATAGGTGCTGCAAGATGGTGTATTGGGTCTGGGCCCCCATGGGCTTCACGCTTGATCTTTCCAAATCCATTAGCATCGATGAGTGCTTCAGGCTTCGTGGGTGCTGCAATATGGTGTATCGGGTCTGGCCCCCCAGGGGCTTCATGCTTGATCTCTCCAAATCTATTAGCATCGATGAGTGCTTCAGGCTTGGTCGGTGATGCGAGATGATGGATCGGGTCTGGGCCCCCAGGGGCTTCACGCTTGATCTCTTCAAATCTATCGGCATCGATGAATGCTTCGGACTTGGTAAGTGCTGCAAGATGGTGCATCGAGTTTGGACCCCCAGGGGCTTCATGCTTGATCTCTCCAAACCCATCAGCATCGATGATTGCTTCAGGCTTAATAGGTGTTGCAAGATGATGTATCTGGTCTGGGCCGCCAGAGATTTCGCGCTTGATTTCTTCAAATCCAATAGCAATGCCTAGAGATGTTGTCAAGGCCATCACCATGAAAAATAAGAACACTTTGGTTGCCATTAAAAATGTTAACATTACTTATAAATGGTAGATTAGAATGTTATATATGCAAATGGAGGGTCATTAGAATTATTTATAGGCCTTTTGGCCATTGAACGTCAAAGTAACACGTAACATTGTAACCAAAAAAAGAACTACCACCTATTTTTGTAACGACAAAAGAAAACTAAATAACAGTAAGTTGACATGGTAAAAAGATAAACATGTCAAAGTGATCCATTCGTGTCTTAAAAAAAACTATCTTTAGTATATATTGTTATTTGAAGTTGATCAGTTATATATACAACTAACCAAGCAGAGCCGGCTCAACTTAGGCATGTTCATAGGGTCCCATAATTTAAGGGGCCCCTATGTGTGTGTTTGTCAAAACATATACGAAAAAAAAATCATCTCCTTAGTTATTTAATTAATTGACCTAAGGGTCCAATAAGTTAAGGAGAACAACAATTATCTCCTTATTTTGATTATTTAATTGATCTAGGGTTCTATGATTTAAGGATAAAACAAATTATTTTTTTTCTTTAATTTATCTAGTCTTCCAAATGTCTTGAGACGACTCTGTAACCAAGTAATAAAATTAATATTTTGATCCATAAAATATTCCATGCATGCAAACTGAAATTATAGTAATGAAATATTTGAAAACTGTATAGTTAATTAATAATAGTTTCTTTGAATTTGGTTTGCTTGTTTTAGGTCGGATTTATTTTTATTTCTTTTGAGACAAAAGAGAGAATTGTCCAAACCTAAAAAATACTACATGAAATTAGAAAATTAATAAAAGAGTTTTTTAAATTGATAAATTTTAGCCAAATAGTAAACATGATATATGTATCACACCAGCACCATATAATAGGTCGATCTATTAGGCGAACACACTGGTAACGAAAAAATAAATAGGTGGATCTATTTGGCTCTATATCATATACTAGTATATATGTACGTAAGTTACACGTATTTCATACTACTTCGCAAGAGCAAACAATAGTCCCTTATATTTTTACTATTTGGAAAGGACAAACAATAATCACATCCTATAATTTTTTTTTTCTATACGTAATTACCTACATATCCATGTTAAATTATATAAACTAATACATATGCACGTACGTGTATTTTATAGATTATTATTAGAAAGTTTATATAATTATTTTAATCTTTATTAAAATACTTAGGAAGACTAAAAGACAACTATAATAATTATCTAAAATTATTATTATATTATTATTATTTATTATTTATATTATTATTATTTTATATATGTATGCAACTATTTAGGAAGATCAAATGATACCTTTCATAATTTTATTATTCCAAAATTATTATTATATTACTATTACCTTATTGTTTTATACATTCATGCAACTATGTAGGAAAACCAAATGACTTACTTTTGTACTTCCTATTAACTTTAATGAATAATTTTAATAGTAAACATATACTATATTTGGAAAAAAGAATTTCATGGTGAAGCTGAAATTTTCTCACTTTATAGTAGTATAGTTGAGTACAATTTTAATTAGTAACAATAGGTAAGGACATTTTTGTAAGAAAAAAAAAACTTTTCGGATAAAACCTAGCCTTTAACTTTTTCTATTATATAATACTATAGATTCAATCAAATCCATATACATAGTATAAAATGGTATAACCGTTAATTATTTGTAAGAATATGATAAAAAAAGTGTCCTTCAAAACATGTTCCAATCAATACAACAATATATATATATATATATATATATATATATATATATATATATATATATATATATATATATATATATATATATATATATATATTTTCTAGTAAAGTATTACTTTCCATAGTGCATATTCTCTGGGACTTTATTGTCAATAATGAAAAAAATAAATAAATAGTATATAGATAGATAAAAGAAGCCATGCATAATTCATTCATTTTCCAACGTTATATCTTTTATGCATGAAGTACTACAATGTACAACTTATTGATTTCGTAGATATATATTATGTACGTACGTACAGGTTAATTTTTTCTCTCCAGCATGCATGGTTAATTAATTATGAATCGGATTTGGACCGGAAGGAACTTCATGTTTGATCTCTCCAAACCAATTGACATGATCGGTGGCCGACGCATGGGCACTAATCCTTCCCAACGAATGGACGTGCTCGGTGGGCATCGGGTCCAGACCAGAAGGAGCTACTTGATCATGTTTTATCTCTTCAAACTTGCTGGTTCCAGAGTACGTAGGAGCTGCTGAAAGTAATATCAAGTTTGGCATAGCTGAAGGGACTTGAGGCATGATTTGTCCTCCAGACCAGTACCGATCATGCCCATCAATGGTGGTTGACATTGTCGCCGTCATCTCTCCAGTTGACCTCCCGTTAGTGTGTGCATCCATAGGCATAGGCTTAATCGGACTCATCATCAGTACTAATCTGTCATTAATGGGTCAAGATCCGTTAGCAATGTCGAGTACACCAGCTAACACCGTCACCATCAGCATGCAGCAGATCAGGGTCGACACTTCGGTTGCCATGACAAGGCTAGCATGCCGCAATCCTATCCATAACTCAGCTCCATGCAACTCACATTCTCTTGATCCAGACTCAGCATCTCGCTTGCGTTGAACGCATCGCACAAATTCTACATTCCCACATCCTCCTTGCAGCTTAATACAAATTTCTCATATCACTTAGTTTTGGATCATACACATATTTAAGGCATCCCTGAAATACATGCATTTTAGCCGAGCTTAGCGATAGCGAATTTGGACAAGTTATAAGGGTATCTTTATGTCCGAGGCATTTATTTACTTTACTCCCAATTGAACCAATCCTGACTTTCATTCCAACATATTCGCATAAGCATTATCCTCAAGTATGACGATTTCCCACCTGACTCAATTCAGTTCGTGTTCCAACTCAATCCATCCAACTATTTCTGAATCCACACTAGTACCATCTCCAAATATTATCTCTTGCACCGAACGATCATTTCAACTGATACTACCCCAGCTAGGCGACTTACCCCAATATCAACTTTGCTTTAGATCAGCTCAACCCAACACCTTATCCTCAATCTCAATACCACACTGGGTGAACATCTATATTAAGGTTCATATGATCCATGAAGATCTCGCCGCCACGCCAAAGGGATAGTGTCGCCATAATTTTAACATGGACACACTCGCCATAATTTCTAGGTTGCGCATGGAATAGTTCTTCGCGCTGCTTCCACTGCCTTGAAGCACAGGATATCACCTTCGCCTTCTGTACGAGCATGCATCCCAGACTAAGTTTCGATACATCTTATAAATCTGAGGCACATCTGTCCCTTCCAGTATTGCAATAATTTGATCTGAACGAGCCGCTGCTTTAACTTCACAAGCTAGTTTCACAGTCGTCAATTTATATGAATGTTATTCCCTTATGTGGCACGACGAGTCAGAGGCGATGCTATATTCAAAAATATGTGGCTCCGAATCTCATCAGTTGACTTAGGCCATTCCCACCATCGCTTCGATCTTCTGGCTACATTTTCAGCTGAAGGCTGTCCCAAGGATCTCTCAAATCCAACACTCAGTCACTTAGGCCAATCTCCAACACACACTACTCACATCCACCATCGACGCATTCCCAAATGCGTTGTCGCAAGGGTCGTTCTATGGGTCTATAATATTCATCTTTGATTTGGCGGGCAAGTTGCTAGGGTCAGCTGTCCCGAAGCTACGCTCAATAATTGTAAGTCATCATGATGGACAGTTACTACGAACCATGATATATCTTCTCTGCAAATTTGAGCCATGATCCAACCATTCTACCCGAACGAACTTTCGAATTCGAGCGCTTCATGCACTACCTCTTACGATCTGTCAACCAAACACCGCTTAACCACTTAGAGTCTTACTATCTATCCAAGCCATAAATCGAGAACTGCGCTCGTTGAAACCGTCTTCCATCAATCCGTCGTTCTGCCCTGAATCCATCAAATTTTCTAAACTGCCATGTTCGACTACTCGCACTACCACTTGCAATGATTCCCGAAACCAAAGACTTGCTCCAAATTCTTATCCGTATGCCAGCTTCACAGTGCACGTCCAACTTGCTCGAGCAGCACAATGATTTGCTCCAACGTTTCTCTCTCGTTTAACTATCTTCTAAAGTCCATCAGCTACAATCCAATCTCTCATTTCATTCTTTAGCCCGTCTTGATTTCTCTGTGTTTCGATTAGTCCATATACTCATTAATGCCTCGTGCATCAGTTCCAACATAAATCTCAAATTCATATTGCCTTTACTTGTTGCCTTAATCCGCTTCAGTACTGCTAGTGTTAACTTTCAATCTGACTTAACATCAACTAGACTTGTCTCATACCCGTTCTCGTCCTCCGAAGAATCCGTCTATAATCGTTGCGCCATTCCGCCAAATTTTTACTTTCGCCAAACCTGAGTCAAACTTTTCGAGCACCAATATCCAAAAATCTTTCAAGTCCGCACGAATCCATCGTATTGCCCCTCCTAACCAGATCGTGTTTTATTGCTCATCCAACAGCTCCAATTTGTTTCCATAATTTCGTAGTCCGTGCTCGCTATCCTTCGATTCACCCATCGCTTTGCTCAAGCGTATCCCAACTGTTTGTTCCTCATGTTCAACTCTCTCTTTGCATTCATGAATGCTCCACCGAACTTCCAAATCGTGCAAGCGAACTCTGATATTCAGCTTCCCATCTGATCGATCTCAACTTGTTTCTAATACTTGGTCTGCCTCAATCCTTCAAATTTCTAAACACTCATTCCAATGCTTGTTCTGATCTCGTCTAATTTCTCAAGTCCAACGATACTTCCATTTGCACAAGTCCGTTCCCGATTGCTCAACTCATATTCGCTTGCTCTATTTTTTTATTCTTTCCAACTCAGTCGATGTGCACCAACCAACTTATATTCCTGTTATCCGAGTCCGTTTAGACAATTTTTATTGATGTCTATCCAAAATATTTTAATGCCTTGCTTACTATGTGGTATCCCATATACCACTCTGAATCAAGTCGCTACTCGCATTACGATTTCTTTGTACTATTTCAAGATCTGTTTGAACCATTTTTTATGTGTGATCCTGCCATCCCCAACTCAAGTATGACACAAAACTCAGCCAATGCACAAACCATCTAACTCTTTCCATCAGTCTCGTTCTGCAACTCGTGTTATCCTCCATTCTCAATACTTCCATCTATTCTCAAACCGTCCGATACTTTCGCAACACGAGCAACCCGTGCAACGATCTTTTTCAAGTAATCCAACTCTATACCCAACTGTTTCTTACATTAGCTGTACGAGCAACTCGTGCAACGCTATCCTGATATTCCCAAGCCAAACTCAAATTCGGTCAGCCAATGCTCTATGTGATAAACCCAGCCAAAAATCAAACTCCATCCAACACATTCGCTACACGAGCAACCCGTGCAATGATCCATTCTCAATCCAATGCTTCTACTCACAACATGTTGCATAACCAATCTCGTCTGCCAACCAACTAATCCACTGATGCAATTAGAAATTCCTCGAATGATAAGCAAAGCCAACATAATGACACACCTCTTAACTTGCTGCACAAATGCAATAATGCCACCCAACTTGCTGCACGAATGCAACAACGCCCTACGATGCTAAGTGATCTAACAAAAACCAACAAAAGCAACGCAACGAAGCACAACATGCAGCCACAACCAGCAATATATAGACTTATTGCAAGAAATATCCAATGCGGCATCGGGTAGAGCCAACATGCAGCCACGCAGACTTACGTAAGTATTACTTTATATTTTTTTATTTTAATATAACTTAGAAAATATGCAAATAAATATCCATGTAGTTGGTAATAAGTTGCTTAGATAATAGGGTTATTTATACTAACTATCCCCATATTTTTTGTTTATAACACCAGGTACCCCTGCTTTTAAACAACTTAAAAAATATGCAAATAAATATCCATGTAGTTAGTAACAAGTATATTTATCGAGCGATTCATTTTTTTCGTCAAACCGAATCGTTGACCCGGAGGTGGTGCACCCACCCGAGCGGGCTGCTCCACCAGTAGTACATTGGTCGGGTGCAAGCTCTTATCATTTATCATTCAATGTTCTTTCCATTATTTATTTTTCAGAAAATTACCTCAAGAGCACCGAAGTTTAGATATATTATATAAAAGGCATAATATTTTGTAAATTTGTACATAGAGCATATTATCGCACAAAATAAGGAAGTAAAACCGAAACATTTATTATAAAAACAAAAAAAAAACTCACGCCTAACTTTAGGGCGTAAGTTACTAACTTACGCCCTATAAAGATACGTAAACCTTTAAGTATCTATTTAATTTAATAGCTCATTTAGTTAAATGTGCGTTTAACAGTGGATTAAAAAAAATTGTGGATTAAAAAAAACATAAATGATAACTCACGTCTAATTTTAGGACATAAGTTAGTAACTTACGTCCTATTATAGTGCGTAAACTTATGTAAATATATTTAATTTTTCATCTAGTTTTAATTAACCATGGATTAAAAATAAATTATTAGTAACTTACGCACTATTATAGGACGTAAGTTAAAAGAAGTAATTAGTAACTTACACAAATCAGGAATCATGATAGGAAAATATGATATTAATATATAGGATATTAATATATTGTTATATTATATTTAATTAATTGGAGGGATTTAGGGGAGGAGGACTTACGCCCTATTGTAGGACATAAACACAACTCACGCCCAATATTTGGACGATATAATGCTCCACTTAATATTTACTTAAACTATATACTTTATTTGAAATAAACTTAAAACTTTTATGCTTTATCCGTAATTTTCTGTTTATTTTTTGTTGTTATAGCCTACCATTTGCAAGCTCTTATTTTTCATTCATTTTCCATGGAAAATGAATTCAACATTCCCATACCTATGTTTGGTTAGTTTATGTTGGGAATATGAAGAAATAAATGTTAACTTATTTGGTTTTTCATAAATACCCTTTCATGTTTCTATTATTTAAATTTATATGCTTGGGATAGAAGTTAAAATTTTGAAAGTAAAGTAAGGGTGTTATTGTTCAAACAAAATATTCAATAACATTCCTAGGAAAGCAAAACTATTCCCAAGGGGGGCCTTGGGAATTACTTTCCCACAACAATGAAAATATGAAGCTCCTCATATTCTCCCCCTAATTCCCAATCCTACACATATCAAACAAGGATAATGAATCTAAAACCCATTCTCAAGCCTCAAAAACTTGAACCAAACACCACCTTAGTGTTGTGGATCTACTCGTGATGATATATTGTTGATTAGTCTATTATGATTGATGGAGGTTATGTTAATAGTATAGACAGCATATGTCACGACCCGCACCCGGAAATTGGGCATGAGTCGTGGGTACGTCCAGCCTACGCCGCAGCATCGGCGGTAGAACGCTGTCTAGGTCACAAACATAGTATATCCTGTCAATAGTCTCCACTCCGTACGGAGGACAATGATAAATAAACCACAATGCTATATTATACTCAATCACAACTATAACATAATGGCACGATGAGAATTGAAAAAAAATTCTAAATAAAAACCAACCACAATAAGTCCAACTCAAATCCTGGGTCTAAATGACCTCACAAAGTCACAAATAAAATAAATACATCTCAGTCTCAGTCTAAAACAATAATGCTGAAAAGTAATCTAAGGACAGGCTGGTAAGTTCTCCTCTAGGATAGGCACCTCCTCTGGGATTTCTGGGGTGAAATCCTCCTCTATTCCTGGACCGTAATGAGTAGGGCAAAAGTCCTCCAGGTTCTCTGAAAATGTTGTTATCCAGTCAGGATTGGAGCGAAGTACAAGCACTAACAGCAGTTTCATTAAATTGACAAAATCTATAAACAGTGTAAGAGATACAAGGTGGAAATAAATGCTGAAAATGAGAAGTACTGGAGAAATGAAATAGACAATAGAGCATCTAGCAATGAGCAATAAATAGTGAATGCTAGAACAAGTGAATCAGAAAAATAAACATCTAGCTAAGTGTTTGAAATATTAGTTTATTATGTGATCGGCTTGGGACTGGATCAGGCTGGTTATATATGATTAGCTATGATTCTTTTAGGTCAGGCTAACCGCATGGTTAGCTATGGTGCATATAATGGTCAGGCTAATCATATATAACAGCTATGGAGCATATAAGTGGTCAGGCTGCACCCGACGTGAGAAGTGGGGTGAGCTATGGTACATATAATGTTTGGATATGATCACACAATCTACTAATAGTTCCCCATCCCCCAGCTAGCACGATGGATTTCAATCACGATTCCTCATGATGGGGATCTAGGGTGCTAACCCGTGTATCCATAGTGTCGGAATCAAGTATGTAATACACTACAATTTATAGAAGTAATCAACCATGAAAACTGTCAGAGAATGTACTCGCCTGTGGTCCTGAGCAAAATATGAGGATCGAGGTCCAAAGTGGGATCACAATGACCTATATATAAGATAACAATGTTAAAATGGTGTTTGGAATATTAAAAGAGATTAGCTAATTTGAAATGGGGTGTTAGGCCATTCCTAGGTCTAAACTAGGTGTTACTAAGTCAACTCTAGGTTTTTGGTCAAAACTAGTTAATACCTTGCTTCTAGGTTCATACTAGCTATTGTTAACTAATACTAGTTAAATACACTATATTATATGTCCTATACTTACTAATATTAGATTATATTTAGTAATACTACTAATACTAGATACTAGATACTAGATACTAGATACTAGATACTATATATATATATAAAACTCATGTTAATTAGTACAAAGTTAACACCTTAAATATTTACTTAGCTAAAACCCCATATTAAGCTCCAACTTAAACTTCCCCTTGAACTTTATCCTAGTCTCATTTGGTATCCATGTGATACCCAACTCACATCAACTCTCATAATACCTTACTGATACTGCTATGCCCCAAAACCACACACAAGTCACTGATACTCACCCAGGAACTCACTGCACCCACAGGATGTAATACTCAGACTTACACACTGGTACATACACAGATTTATGCACTGCTAATTAGTTGTACAGCTGCACATTGATCCCCTTTACTGAGAACCCACAAGTATCTAGTTACACACAGTCACAACTACACCCACACACCAATTCCTAACCCCAATTTGCACACAGGTACCTAACATAGGTTGACACAGTTGGTTTAGAAATCTGGAAGGAACTAGGATACACACTCTCACAGGTTTACACTGCACACAGACACACTAAACTGACAGTATACACACTCACACATGTTTCTGTTTCCTTTCCCCCAGTAGGTACACAGCACAGCCATATACAATCCCCCAACTGGAATTAAGTATCAGTCCCCAATACTGATACTTAAGTTGATACCAACTGACACATGAACACACACAGATATTTCTGTCTACTGATACATTGATGTGTATCAACCCTCTAGAAAACCATAACTCAAATACCTACTGCTACACACTGAGTGTTGCTTAAATGTAGCTATAAATTTCTGCAGTGCAGACTCACTGAACTTAACACCAACTCACTCTACACACAATCTAAACTCAGCACAGCACATTCCCCCTCACTATACTGATACTGAGACACCTAGGACCTAACACACAGGTATTAGTTCTCATCCCCCTCTCACAACACACTATTATGTATCAGTGAATGATACACCCTCTTCTATGCTGAACTCCTACATACTGGAATAAATCCTGCACACACCTCATTTACCCTAATGCACAGTAAGCCCCAAACACACAGAAATCACAGCAACACTGCACTAAACTCTGAACCAGACTAGTACACAGGAACCTTACACACAGGATTTAACTAACTACACACACACACATGGTACAATGCTGCCACAGACCTGAATTCTGTCCTATACTTGCACACTAGGATCCCCTGTTCACTGCACATAACCTTACACACAATCTCCACATAATCTGCTACTCACTACACAGAGACTCACACACATATGCTGCACACAGACACAAGTTAGTCTGGACACACATACACAGAAATCCCACTGTGCACAGATCGATCTAGGTTCCTAGTTTGAATTACACAGGCACTTCTCTCTCTCATCTACACACACAGTTTACAATTTCTGCACACTACTCTAAAGCACCCTCACATACTGTGAACACAGCACAGTCACATACACACAGAAATTCTGAACAAGGACACACCCTCTCTATTGAACTACACTGCTCAGAAACTCCCCCCCAAACCCGATTCTACACCACATTACTCACAGCACAAACCTGAACACAAGTAATTTTACATATAAATATAGATAAGTATATCAATATATACACAGGAAATAAAATACAAGGATAGGCAACCCTAAGAAACATTTCCTCAAACACCAGAAGTACGGAAAATGGTTTTACATAGGAAACTCATAATCCTCCAATCAAAACCCTAAAAATCAAGATCTACCCTACATGTAAGTGATGAATTAAATCTACATGCAACCCCTAGGGTTAGGGTTCACGAAAATTAAGGAAAACAATTGTTGGTCACCAAAACCTAATCCAAAACCCTAAAATTCGTACCACACAGCAAGGGGTTCCCTAATGGTCAATAATCGACAGAAAAACAGAGATTACATGAATAAAATGGGGTTGTACCTGCAGGGAGATGGTTCCCTATGAAAGTTCTTCCTTCCCAAGTCTCCTTAACCCAAGTTCCCTGATTTCCTTGCTTTGGAGGAGGAGAAAATGGAACCTAGGGTTAGGGTTTCGAATTTTTGGAGTGGGGAGATGGTTTCTCTTGTGGAGGCTAGGGTTTCTTCTTCTATATGAAGAATGAGAGGGTTCCTTTTATATATTAAGGCCCAGTTAGGGTTTCTAGTGTATAGCCTAGGTTTAACCCCTAGGTTAGGTCATGTAGAACCCAATTAGCTAAGGTTTAGCCAGTCTAGGGTTTGAGGGTTCACCCTAAAATTTGAATTCTAGGGTTTCACTAGAACTGGGTTTACAATTAGGGTTTAGTCATTAGGGTTTTGACCTAATGGGTTCTAGGGCTTGACCTAAAACAATCATAAAATAAATAGTTTTAAAATCTCAGCAATTTAATTAAACACATAATTATCCAAAATAGTGAAATTACACAAATGCCCTTACCTGGAAAAGTGGTAGTGACAGCATACTACTGTAGATACCGCCTCGTAGGTTTGACGTATCCACTACTTACATGTGCCAAAATATTTGGAAGCGGGACGTGACAATCTTTGATTTTTCTATGCAACAATCCAAAAATTTCTTTAACGTCGAACTTCTCAATCTCAAACTTTCTTAGTGTTGCCTAGACTTTGTCGTTGTCAACAATCTCTAGACAAAGCTTGGATACCACTTTGTTGGAAATAACAACGAAATCTATTCCCATGATACGTGCACACGACGAACAACAACTAGTGCTGAAGTAGGTGACGACTTATCCAAAAAGTAAAATCACAAGCACAAAGACGCAAGTATTAATAGATGGAAAATTCTAATCGGTAAAAACCACCGAAAGTGCGAGAAAACTACTAAACTAAAGTTATAAGGCTTCAAGATTTCTATAACTTTGAAACCACCAATAAAAGAGAGGGTACACAAAGATAATTCAAAAAAAATATATAGATATTACACCCAAGATGTCTCAAGAAACCCAATCTCCCTCTTCTTTAACTTGTCCATTTCTTCTCTTTTTCTTTCTCTTAATCTACTGGTGGCTACTAACATCTCTTTTGAGCATTAGCCTACAAGGAACCCTTATCTCTTTATATAGCATGCCATGGCTCCATACATAGAAATATAATTCTAAATATATTTATTTCCTTATTTAGCACACAATATGAGTAAGTTTTTAGTTTTTTTCGAAGAAGTAAATTTTATTTTGGCCCAAATGTCTTATACAAACACAGTCCAATTAAAGACAATATCTCGGTCAATCTGAAGGCCTCCCGCACCACCACCGCATCCGCATCCGTACCGCATCCACATCCGGACCGCACCGCACCTACCTCACATAATTTCTTATAAGAGAATTAATGTGCTTCTTCCATTGCTCAAATCTACAACCTCTATGGAGATATGTCTTACTCTAATTAACCACTTGAATTAGATGTATTATAACCTTTTTCTAATCTATTATTATTAGAATTATCAAATATGAGCCAAATTCTAATATGATGTGCATTTCAGTATTTCATAATATGGATACCCGAAAATGTTAAATGCTAAGAGGGAGAGATTTGAGGGATGAACGCAAGCCATTAACATTTGCATTATTAGATATATATGCAAAAAATAAACTTTAATAATGTGACGAACTACAAACTATTTTCAATATTGCATGTAGAATAACTGGAACAAAATTTAATAATATAATGAACTACAAATTGTATTTCATGATGTAAAGAAACAGAAAAAAAAATTATTTAAACATGGGATATTTGGAGAACTGAACTCGGGACCTATTGAATATTAAGAAAAAAAGAATACATCTAAACCAAATGCACCCTTTTTATTATCAAACGTCTCTAGACATTAGACGAAGACCTCTCAAAATCGACACAATTTCAATTAACAGAAGTTTTTAGACATTGAATCGATGAAGAGCATTGAAATCTTGCATGCAATAACACCTGCATCATCATGCAAAATTAAGAACACTTTGGTCGCCATCGAAAATGATATGATACTTACTAGTGGGGTGTAGCCAAAATTTTATTATTTGCATTTTCAAATTAACACATATTTTTTTATATGATCCACGTCAATATTGCATATGTCACGCATAAATTTTTTTAAAAAAAGAAGAAGAAGAAGTAACACAGTAATTTTACTACCAAAAAAGCACGTAATTTGATGGCAATGTGATGTTAAAAAAAAACATGTCAAAGTGGTTCATTAGTGACAAATAAAAAAATAAAATAAATATTTTAAACAGTTTTAATAATAAAGATTTTTTTTTTCATGGAAATCGAAATCATAGGAATGATATTGAAAGCTGTAGTCTAATTTTTCTTCTTCTTCTTCTTTAAAGTGATTCATTACTGATAAATAAAGAAAAAAAATCTTTTAAATAATTGATAATTGAAGGTTTAGTTATATATAGATAGCCATGCAATAATAATTATGTTTTTTGATTGGTAAAATATTTCATGGAAATACACATCATAGGAATGATATTGAAGCTATAGTCTTTTTTTTTATTTATCTTTGTAGTTGATTTCCTACTTGTTTTAAAATATAAAAAAATAAAAAAAAACTCCATATTGAATAAAAAGATTTCAGACCTAGCTTCAACCAAAAAAATTCAGGAAAAAAAAATTGTATTAGGCCCATAGAAATAGTTTGGGCATGTTTAACACACATTTTTATCATCATAATGCATCATGATAAAGAAGATTATTTATTAGAAATTCAACTTGACAATAGAAGAAGATGTACAGTCCCTTTTCTAGAACAATCTTATTTTATATCATAACTTATAAATATTATTTATATATTTTTTTGCAATGATACAATTGACTCCACTTTTTTTGCCTACTTGGTGGGTGGCACAAGATTATTTATTAGTATTAGATCCAAAGGGACTTCATGTTTCACGCTTGGCGGATGTTACAAGATGATGTATCGGATCTGGGCCTCCAGGGGCTTCACGTTTGATTTCTCCAAATCCATCGGCATCGATGAGTACTTTAGGCTTGATGGGTGATGCAAGATGGTGTATTGGGTCTGGGCCCCTAGGGACTTCACGCTTGATCTCTTCAAATCGATCAGCGTCGATGAGTGCTTCAGACTTTGTGGGTGGTGCATGATGGTGTATCGGGTTTGGGGCCCCAGGGACTTCATGCTTGATTTCTACAAATCCATTGGCGTCGATAAGTGCTTTAGGCTTTGTAGGTGCTACAGGATGGTGTATCGGGTCTGGGCCCCCAGGGGCTTCACGCTTGATTTCTCCAAATCTATTGGCATCGATGATTGCTTTAGGCTTGGTGGGTGCTGCAAGATGGTGTATCGGGTCTGGGCCCCCAGGGACTTCACGCTTGATCTCTCCAAATCCATCAACATAGATGATTGTTTTAGGCTTAATAGGTGCTGCAAGATGGTGTAGTGGGTCTGGGCCCCCAGGGCCTTCACGCTTGATCTTTCCAAATCCATTAGCATCGATGAATGCTTCAGGCTTCGTGGGTGCTGCAATATGGTGTATCGGGTCTGGGCCCCCAAGGGCTTCATGCTTGATCTCTCCAAATCTATTAGCATCGATGAGTGCTTCAGGCTTGGTCGGTGATGCAAGATCATGATGGATCGGGTCTGGGCCCCCAGGGGCTTCACGCTTGATCTCTTCAAATCTATCGGCATCGATGAATGCTTTGGACTTGGTAAGTGCTGCAAGATGGTGCATCGAGTCTGGACCCCCAGGGGCTTCATGCTTGATCTCTCCAAACCCATCAGCATCGATGATTGCTTCAGGCTTAATAGGTGTTGCAAGATGATGTATCTGGTCTGGGCCGCCAGAGATTTTGCGCTTGATTTCTTCAAATCCAATAGCAATGCCTAGAGATGTTGTCAAGGCCATCACCATGAAAAATAAGAACACTTTGGTTGCCATTAAAAATGTTAACATTACTTATAAATGGTAGATTAGAATGTTATATATGCAAATGGAGGGTCATTAGAATTATTTATAGGCCTTTTGGCCATTGAACGTCAAAGTAACACGTAACATTGTAACCAAAAAAAGAACTACCACCTATTTTTGTAACGACAAAAGAAAACTAAATAACAGTAAGTTGACATGGTAAAAAGATAAACATGTCAAAGTGATCCATTCGTGTCTTAAAAAAAACTATCTTTAGTATATATTGTTATTTGAAGTTGATCAGTTATATATACAACTAACCAAGCAGAGCCGGCTCAACTTAGGCATGTTCATAGGGTCCCATAATTTAAGGGGCCCCTATGTGTGTGTTTGTCAAAACATATACGAAAAAAAAATCATCTCCTTAGTTATTTAATTAATTGACCTAAGGGTCCAATAAGTTAAGGAGAACAACAATTATCTCCTTATTTTGATTATTTAATTGACCTAGGGTTCTATGATTTAAGGATAAAAATAATTATTTTTTTTCTTTAATTTATCTAGTCTTCCAAATGTCTTGAGACGACTCTGTAACCAAGTAATAAAATTAATATTTTGATCCATAAAATATTCCATGCATGCAAACTGAAATTATAGTAATGAAATATTTGAAAACTGTATAGTTAATTAATAATAGTTTCTTTGAATTTGGTTTGCTTGTTTTAGGTCGGATTTATTTTTATTTCTTTTGAGACAAAAGAGAGAATTGTCCAAACCTAAAAAATACTACATGAAATTAGAAAATTAATAAAAGAGTTTTTTAAATTGATAAATTTTAGCCAAATAGTAAACATGATATATGTATCACACCAGCACCATATAATAGGTCGATCTATTTGGCGAACACACTGGTAACGAAAAAATAAATAGGTGGATCTATTTGGCTCTATATCATATACTAGTATATATGTACGTAAGTTACACGTATTTCATACTACTTCGCAAGAGCAAACAATAGTCCCTTATATTTTTACTATTTGGAAAGGACAAACAACAATCACATCCTATAATTTTTTTTTCTATACGTAATTACCTACATATCCATGTTAAATTATATAAACTAATACATATGCACGTACGTGTATTTTATAGATTATTATTAGAAAGTTTATATAATTATTTTAATCTTTATTAAAATACTTAGGAAGACTAAAAGACAACTATAATAATTATCTAAAATTATTATTATATTATTATTTATTATTTATATTATTATTATTTTATATATGTATGCAACTATTTAGGAAGATCAAATGATACCTTTCATAATTTTATTATTCCAAAATTATTATTATATTACTATTACCTTATTGTTTTATACATTCATGCAACTATGTAGGAAAACCAAATGACTTACTTTTGTACTTCCTATTAACTTTAATGAATAATTTTAATAGTAAACATATACTATATTTGGAAAAAAGAATTTCATGGTGAAGCTGAAATTTTCTCACTTTATAGTAGTATAGTTGAGTACAATTTTAATTAGTAACAATAGGTAAGGACATTTTTGTAAGAAAAAAAAAACTTTTCGGATAAAACCTAGCCTTTAACTTTTTCTATTATATAATACTATAGATTCAATCAAATCCATATACATAGTATAAAATGGTATAACCGTTAATTATTTGTAAGAATATGATAAAAAAAGTGTCCTTCAAAACATGTTCCAATCAATACAACAATATATATATATATATATATATATATATATATATATATATATATATATATATATATATATATTTTCTAGTAAAGTATTACTTTCCATAGTGCATATTCTCTGGGACTTTATTGTCAATAATGAAAAAAATAAATAAATAGTATATAGATAGATAAAAGAAGCCATGCATAATTCATTCATTTTCCAACGTTATATCTTTTATGCATGAAGTACTACAATGTACAACTTATTGATTTCGTAGATATATATTATGTACGTACGTACAGGTTAATTTTTTCTCTCCAGCATGCATGGTTAATTAATTATGAATCGGATTTGGACCGGAAGGAACTTCATGTTTGATCTCTCCAAACCAATTGACATGATCGGTGGCCGACGCATGGGCACTAATCCTTCCCAACGAATGGACGTGCTCGGTGGGCATCGGGTCCAGACCAGAAGGAGCTACTTGATCATGTTTTATCTCTTCAAACTTGCTGGTTCCAGAGTACGTAGGAGCTGCTGAAAGTAATATCAAGTTTGGCATAGCTGAAGGGACTTGAGGCATGATTTGTCCTCCAGACCAGTACCGATCATGCCCATCAATGGTGGTTGACATTGTCGCCGTCATCTCTCCAGTTGACCTCCCGTTAGTGTGTGCATCCATAGGCATAGGCTTAATCGGACTCATCATCAGTACTAATCTGTCATTAATGGGTCAAGATCCGTTAGCAATGTCGAGTACACCAGCTAACACCGTCACCATCAGCATGCAGCAGATCAGGGTCGACACTTCGGTTGCCATGACAAGGCTAGCATGCCGCAATCCTATCCATAACTCAGCTCCATGCAACTCACATTCTCTTGATCCAGACTCAGCATCTCGCTTGCGTTGAACGCATCGCACAAATTCTACATTCCCACATCCTCCTTGCAGCTTAATACAAATTTCTCATATCACTTAGTTTTGGATCATACACATATTTAAGGCATCCCTGAAATACATGCATTTTAGCCGAGCTTAGCGATAGCGAATTTGGACAAGTTATAAGGGTATCTTTATATCCGAGGCATTTATTTGCTTTACTCCCAATTGAACCAATCCTGACTTTCATTCCAACATATTCGCATAAGCATTATCCTCAAGTATGACGATTTCCCACCTGACTCAATTCAGTTCGTGTTCCAACTCAATCCATCCAACTATTTCTGAATCCACACTAGTACCATCTCCAAATAATATCTCTTGCACCGAACGATCATTTCAACTGATACTACCCCAGCTAGGCGACTTACCCCAATATCAACTTTGCTTTAGATCAGCTCAACCCAACACCTTATCCTCAATCTCAATACCACACTGGGTGAACATCTATATTGAGGTTCATGTGATCCATGAAGATCTCGCCGCCACGCCAAAAGGATAGTGTCGCCATAATTTCAACATGGACACACTCGCCATAATTTCTAGGTTGCGCATGGAACAGTTCTTCGCGCTGCTTCCACTGCCTTGAAGCACAGGATATCACCTTCGCCTTCTGTACGAGCATGCATCCCAGACTAAGTTTCGATACATCTTATAAATCTGAGGCACATCTGTCCCTTCCAGTATTGCAATAATTTGATCTGAACGAGCCGCTGCTTTAACTTCACAAGCTAGTTTCACAGTCGTCAATTTATATGAATGTTATTCCCTTATGTGGCACGACGAGTCAGAGGCGATGCTATATTCAAAAATATGTGGCTCCGAATCTCATCAGTTGACTTAGGCCATTCCCACCATCGCTTCGATCTTCTGGCTACATTTTCAGCTGAAGGTTGTCCCAAGGATCTCTCAAATCCAACACTCAGTCACTTAGGCCAATCTCTAACACACACTACTCACATCCACCATCGACGCATTCCCAAATGCGTTGTCGCAAGGGTCATTCTATGGGTCTATAATATTCATCTTTGATTTGGCGGGCAAGTTGCTAGGGTCAGCTGTCCCGAAGCTACGCTCGATAATTGTAAGTCATCACGATGGACAGTTACTACGAACCATGATATATCTCCTCTGCAAATTTGAGCCATGATCCAACCATTCTACCCGAACGAACTTTCGAATTCGAGCGCTTCATGCACTACCTCTTACGATCTGTCAACCAAACACCGCTTAACCACTTAGAGTCTTACTATCTATCCAAGCCATAAATCGAGAACTGCGCTCGTTGAAACCGTCTTCCATCAATCCGTCGTTCTGCCCTGAATCCATCAAATTTTCTAAACTGCCATGTTCGACTACTCGCACTACCACTTGCAATGATTTCCGAAACCAAAGACTTGCTCCAAATTCTTATCTGTATGCCAGCTTCACAGTGCACGTCCAACTTGCTCGAGCAGCACAATAATTTGCTCCAACGTTTCTCTCTCGTTTAGCTATCTTCTAAAGTCCATCAGCTACAATCCAATCTCTCATTTCATTCTTTAGCCCGTCTTGATTTCTCTGTGTTTCGATTAGTCCATATACTCATTAATGCCTCGTGCATCAGTTCCAACATAAATCTCAAATTCATATTGCCTTTACTTGTTGCCTTAATCCGCTTCAGTACTGCTAGTGTTAACTTCCAATCTGACTTAACATCAACTAGACTTGTCTCATACCCGTTCTCGTCCTCCGAAGAATCCGTCTATAATCGTTGCGCCATTTTGCCAAATTTTTACTTTCGCCAAACCTGAGTCAAACTTTTCGAGCACCAATATCCAAAAATCTTTCAAGTCCGCACGAATCCATCGTATTGCCCCTCCTAACCAGATCGTGTTTCATTGCTCATCCAACAGCTCCAATGTGTTTCCATAATTTTGTAGTCCGTGCTCGCTATCCTTCGATTCACCCACCGCTTTGCTCAAGCGTATCCCAACTGTTTGTTCCTCATGTTCAACTCTCTCTTTGCATTCATGAATGCTCCACCGAACTTCCAAATCGTGCAAGCGAACTCTGATATTCAGCTTCCCATCTGATCGATCTCAACTTGTTTCTAATACTTGGTCTGCCTCAATCCTTCAAATTTCTAAACACTCATTCCAATGCTTGTTCTGATCTCGTCTAATTTCTCAAGTCCAACGATACTTCCATTTGCACAAGTCCGTTCCCGATTGCTCAACTCATATTCGCTTGCTCTATTTTTTTATTCTTTCCAACTCAGTCGATGTGCACCAACCAACTTATATTCCTGTTATCCGAGTCCGTTCAGACAATTTTCATTGATGTCTATCCAAAATATTTTAATGCCTTGCTTACTATGTGGTATCCCATATACCACTCTGAATCAAGTCGCTACTCGCATTACGATTCCTTTATACTATTTCAAGATCTGTTTGAACCATTTTTTATGCGTGATCCTGCCATCCCCAACTCAAGTATGACACAAAACTCAGCCAATGCACGAACCATCTAACTCTTTCCATCAGTATCGTTCTGCAACTCGTGTTATCCTCCATTCTCAATACTTCCAACTATTCTCAAACCGTCCGATACTTTCGCAATACGAGCAACCCGTGCAACGATCTTTTCCAAGTAATCCAACTCTATACCCAACTGTTCCTTACATTAGCTGTACGAGCAACTCGTGCAACGCTATCCTGATATTCCCAAGCCAAACTCAAATTCGGTCAGCCAATGCTCTATGTGATAAACCCAGCCAAAAATCAAACTCCATCCAACACATTCGCTACACGAGCAACCCGTGCAATGATCCATTCTCAATCCAATGCTTCTACTCACAACATGTCGCATAACCAATCTCGTCTGCCAACCAACTAATCCACTGATACAATTAGAAATTCCTTGAATGATAAGCAAAGCCAACATAATGACACACCTCTTAACTTGCTGCACAAATGCAATAATGCCACCCAACTTGCTGCACGAATGCAACAACGCCCTACGATGCTAAGTGATCTAACAAAAACCAACAAAAGCAACGCAACGAAGCACAACAAGCAGCCACAACCAGCAATATATAGACTTATTGCATGAAATATCCAATGCGGCATCGGGTAGAGCCAAGAGCTAAACGACACGCGAAAGCTATTTAGAGTTTGTGATAAAACGAAGGACCAAGTCCGAGGAAATGAACCGGGCGCTCTGATACCAATATGTCATGCCCCAATCTCTCGCAAGCTCAATAGTCCCCGCTGAACATGAATCACCATGTTGCGACGCTCCCGCAGGACAATCGTTCTCATCGGGACGTGATGTCATACGAGCCTGGAGTTGCGCTCGCACAAGGCGATATTGTCAAACAACAAAGTTATCATCGAAACGACCAAGTTGCAGCGAAAGTCAAGTATTGTGTACCAAGCACACATCAGAGTATACACAGCGAAGCTCTCGATAGGGTCCAAATCAAATACCACAAAGGCGATGTCACAAAGGCTAATACAATACTCTTGCTCTTTTCTCTAGCCCACAAAGGTACTTACCATTCATACATTATGTCTCGTATATCCAAGCAGTGCCACTACACCTGTGTACTGACCAACGTTTATGGGCATTATTTCAAGTACGCAGGTGTAGTGACGCTGCTTGGATATACGGGACATAATGTATAACGGTAAGTACCTTTGTGGGCTAGAGAAAAGAGCAAGAGTATTGCATTAGCCTTTGTGACATCGCCTTTGTGGTATTTCATTTGGACCCTACCGAGAGCTTCACTGCGTATACTATGATGTGTGCTTGGTACACAATACTTGACTTTTGCTACAACTTGGTCGTTTCGATGATAACTTTGTTGTTTGACAACATCGTCTTGTGCGAGCGCAACTCCAGACTCGTACGATATCACGTCCCGATGTAAACGATTATCCTTCGGGAGCGTTGCAACGTGGTGATTCACGTTCAGCGGGGACAATTGAGCTTGCGGGAGATTGGGGCGTGAGAATATATATATATATATATATATATATATATATATATATATATATATGTGTGTGTGTGTGTGTGTGTGTGTGTGTAAAAAATAGATATAAGCCAAAGGCTCATATTCCTACATGAGCCAATGCACATGTGGACCAATAAGAATAGATTATACTAGTGCACATGGGTGCACATGGGAGGTAGGAATCTATTTCTATTGGTCCACGTGTGCATAGCTCATGTAGGAATATGAGCCTATGGCTCATATCCCGTTTACCATATATATATATATATATATTGACTTTTCTATGAATATAATTATCTCCGTATAGATATCGTCCGTCAAGGGTACAGAGACGCCTGAAGCTCTTTCTGAGGTACAATTATGGTGGCCCTTGGATCAACTACTCTGATGCTCCAAACGAGAGGAATGTGTTCTGGTTTAAACACTTCAAGGTAAAAATATATTTGATTTTAATATCGATCATTTAATTTATTTATATTACATAACTTACTATATTACTTCTTGTATGACACGTATTTCTACCCACCATACCGGGCCGAGGTGATCGAGGAGATATTTTCTTCCATCGCCGCCAAGCTAGTCCAGGATGCGATCAATGATCAGAATGACCATGATCTTTTGGAAAAACCAATCCAAGGTTGGATCACGACTGAGCAGTGGAACCAGATGAGGGCCAAATTCGACGATCCCAGGTACAAAAATAAGTTGGAGAAGGCGAAGGCGACCAGAAAGAAGGCAGAAAAGTGGTGTGGTGGGTCGATTCCAATGACGAAATATTTTTGTCGCATGGTAAGTATTTGAATATATATATATATATATATATATATATATATATATATATATATATATATATATATATATATATATAATTTTAATCAAAGTAGGATAAAATTGTTAATTTTAGTAACAATATATCTATTTATAATTAACAGGTCCAGAAGGGTGAAGACGCTAACATGGTGACCGTCTTCCTCGCCACCCATCGGAAGGGCAGACATCTCATCAATGATAGGGCCACGCAGACTTACGTAAGTATTACTTTATATTTTTTTATTTTAATATAACTTAGAAAATATGCAAATAAATATCCATGTAGTTGGTAATAAGTTGCTTAGATAATAGGGTTATTTATACTAACTATCCCCATATTTTTGGTTTATAACACCAGGTACCCCTGCTTTTAAACAACTTAGAAAATATGCAAATAAATATCCATGTAGTTAGTAACAAGTATATTTATCGAGCGATTTATTTTTTTCGTCAAACCGAATCGTTGACCCGGAGGTGGTGCACCCACCCGAGCGGGCTGCTCCACCAGTAGTACATTGGTCGGGTGCAAGCTCTTATCATTTATCATTCAATGTTCTTTCCATTATTTATTTTTCAGAAAATTACCTCAAGAGCACCGAAGTTTAGATATATTATATAAAAGGCATAATATTTTGTAAATTTGTACATAGAGCATATTATCGCACAAAATAAGGAAGTAAAACCGAAACATTTATTAAAAAAACAGGAAAAAAAACTCACGCCTAACTTTAGGGCGTAAGTTACTAACTTACGCCCTATAAAGATACGTAAACCTTTAAGTATCTATTTAATTTAATAGCTCATTTAGTTAAATGTGCGTTTAATAGTGGATTAAAAAAATTGCGGATTAAAAAAAACATAAATGATAACTCACGTCTAATTTTAGGACATAAGTTAGTAACTTACGTCCTATTATAATGCGTAAACTTATGTAAATATATTTAATTTTTCATCTAGTTTTAATTAACCATGGATTAAAAATAAATTATTAGTAACTTACGCACTATTATAGGACGTAAGTTAAAAGAAGTAATTAGTAACTTACACAAATCAGGAATCATGATAGGAAAATATGATATTAATATATAGGATATTAATATATTGTTAGATTATATTTAATTAATTGGAGGGATTTAGGGGAGGAGGACTTACGCCCTATTGTAGGACATAAACACAACTCACGCCCAATATTTGGACGATATTATGCTCCACTTAATATTTACTTAAACTATATACTTTATTTGAAATAAACTTAAAACTTTTATGCTTTATCCGTAATTTTCTGTTTATTTTTTGTTGTTATAGCCTACCATTTGCAAGCTCTTATTTTTCATTCATTTTCCATGGAAAATGAATTCAACATTCCCATACCTATGTTTGGTTAGTTTATGTTGGGAATATGAAGAAATAAATGTTAACTTATTTGGTTTTTCATAAATACCCTTTCATGTTTCTATTATTTAAATTTATATGCTTGGGATAGAAGTTAAAATTTTGAAAGTAAAGTAAGGGTGCTATTGTTCAAACAAAATATTCAATAACATTCCTAGGAAAGCAAAACTATTCCCAAGGGGGGCCTTGGGAATTACTTTCCCACAACAATGAAAATATGAAGCTCCTCATATTCTCCCCCTAATTCCCAATCCTACACATATCAAACAAGGATAATGAATCTAAAACCCATTCTCAAGCCTCAAAAACTTGAACCAAACACCACCTTAGTGTTGCGGATCTACTCGTGATGATATATTGTTGATTAGTCTATTATGATTGATGGAGGTTATGTTAATAGTATAGACAGCATACTACTGTAGATACCGCCTCGTAGGTTTGACGTATCCACTACTTACATGTGCCAAAATATTTGGAAGCGGGACGTGACAATCTTTGATTTTTCTATGCAACAATACAAAAATTTCTTTAACGTCGAACTTCTCAATCTCAAACTTTCTTAGTGTTGCCTAGACTTTGTCGTTGTCAACAATCTCTAGACAAAGCTTGGATACCACTTTGTTGGAAATAACAACGAAATCTATTCCCATGATACGTGCACACGACGAACAACAACTAGTGATGAAGTAGGTGACGACTTATCCAAAAAGTAAAATCACAAGCACAAAGACGCAAGTATTAATAGATGGAAAATTCTAATCGGTAAAAACCACCGAAAGTGCGAGAAAACTACTAAACTAAAGTTATAAGGCTTCAAGATTTCTATAACTTTGAAACCACCAATAAAAGAGAGGGTACACAAAGATAATTCAAAAAAAATATATAGATATTACACCCAAGATGTCTCAAGAAACCCAATCTCCCTCTTCTTTAACTTGTCCATTTCTTCTCTTTTTCTTTCTCTTAATCTACTGGTGGCTACTAACATCTCTTTTGAGCATTAGCCTACAAGGAACCCTTATCTCTTTATATAGCATGCCATGGCTCCATACATAGAAATATAATTCTAAATATATTTATTTCCTTATTTAGCACACAATATGAGTAAGTTTTTAGTTTTTTTCGAAGAAGTAAATTTTATTTTGGCCCAAATGTCTTATACAAACATAGTCCAATTAAAGACAATATCTCGGTCAATCTGAAGGCCTCCCGCACCACCACCGCATCCGCATCCGGACCGCATCCACATCCGGACCGCACCGCACCTACCTCACATAATTTCTTATAAGAGAATTAATGTGCTTCTTCCATTGCTCGAATCTACAACCTCTATGGAGATATGTCTTACTCTAATTAACCACTTGAATTAGATGTATTATAACCTTTTTCTAATCTATTATTATTAGAATTATCAAATATGAGCCAAATTCTAATATGATGTGCATTTCAGTATTTCATAATATGGATACCCGAAAATGTTAAATGCTAAGAGGGAGAGATTTGAGGGATGAACGCAAGCCATTAACATTTGCATTATTAGATATATATGCGAAAAATAAACTTTAATAATGTGACGAACTACAAACTATTTTCAATATTGCATGTAGAATAACTGGAACAAAATTTAATAATATAATGAACTACAAATTGTATTTCATGATGTAAAGAAACAGAAAAAAAAATTATTTAAACATGGGATATTTGGAGAACTGAACTCGGGACCTATTGAATATTAAGAAAAAAAGAATACATCTAAACCAAATGCACCCTTTTTATTATCAAACGTCTCTAGACATTAGACGAAGACCTCTCGAAATCGACACAATTTCAATTAACAGAAGTTTTTAGACATTGAATCGATGAAGAGCATTGAAATCTTGCATGCAATAACACCTGCATCATCATGCAAAATTAAGAACACTTTGGTCGCCATCGAAAATGATATGATACTTACTAGTGGGGTGTAGCCAAAATTTTATTATTTGCATTTTCAAATTAACACATATTTTTTTATATGATCCACGTCAATATTGCATATGTCACGCATAAATTTTTTTAAAAAAAGAAGAAGAAGAAGTAACACAGTAATTTTACTACCAAAAAAGCACGTAATTTGATGGCAATGTGATGTTAAAAAAAAACATGTCAAAGTGGTTCATTAGTGACAAATAAAAAAATAAAATAAATATTTTAAACAGTTTTAATAATAAAGATTTTTTTTTTCATGGAAATCGAAATCATAGGAATGATATTGAAAGCTGTAGTCTAATTTTTCTTCTTCTTCTTCTTTAAAGTGATTCATTACTGATAAATAAAGAAAAAAAATCTTTTAAATAATTGATAATTGAAGGTTTAGTTATATATAGATAGCCATGCAATAATAATTATGTTTTTTGATTGGTAAAATATTTCATGGAAATACACATCATAGGAATGATATTGAAGCTATAGTCTTTTTTTTTATTTATCTTTGTAGTTGATTTCCTACTTGTTTTAAAATATAAAAAAATAAAAAAAAACTCCATATTGAATAAAAAGATTTCAGACCTAGCTTCAACCAAAAAAATTCAGGAAAAAAAAATTGTATTAGGCCCATAGAAATAGTTTGGGCATGTTTAACACACATTTTTATCATCATAATGCATCATGATAAAGAAGATTATTTATTAGAAATTCAACTTGACAATAGAAGAAGATGTACAGTCCCTTTTCTAGAACAATCTTATTTTATATCATAACTTATAAATATTATTTATATATTTTTTTGCAATGATACAATTGACTCCACTTTTTTTGCCTACTTGGTGGGTGGCACAAGATTATTTATTAGTATTAGATCCAAAGGGACTTCATGTTTCACGCTTGGCGGATGTTACAAGATGATGTATCGGATCTGGGCCTCCAGGGGCTTCACGTTTGATTTCTCCAAATCCATCGGCATCGATGAGTACTTTAGGCTTGATGGGTGATGCAAGATGGTGTATTGGGTCTGGGCCCCTAGGGACTTCACGCTTGATCTCTTCAAATCGATCAGCGTCGATGAGTGCTTCAGACTTTGTGGGTGGTGCATGATGGTGTATCGGGTTTGGGGCCCCAGGGACTTCATGCTTGATTTCTACAAATCCATTGGCGTCGATAAGTGCTTTAGGCTTTGTAGGTGCTACAGGATGGTGTATCGGGTCTGGGCCCCCAGGGGCTTCACGCTTGATTTCTCCAAATCTATTGGCATCGATGATTGCTTTAGGCTTGGTGGGTGCTGCAAGATGGTGTATCGGGTCTGGGCCCCCAGGGACTTCACGCTTGATCTCTCCAAATCCATCAACATAGATGATTGTTTTAGGCTTAATAGGTGCTGCAAGATGGTGTAGTGGGTCTGGGCCCCCAGGGCCTTCACGCTTGATCTTTCCAAATCCATTAGCATCGATGAATGCTTCAGGCTTCGTGGGTGCTGCAATATGGTGTATCGGGTCTGGGCCCCCAAGGGCTTCATGCTTGATCTCTCCAAATCTATTAGCATCGATGAGTGCTTCAGGCTTGGTCGGTGATGCAAGATGATGGATCGGGTCTGGGCCCCCAGGGGCTTCACGCTTGATCTCTTCAAATCTATCGGCATCGATGAATGCTTTGGACTTGGTAAGTGCTGCAAGATGGTGCATCGAGTCTGGACCCCCAGGGGCTTCACGCTTGATCTCTCCAAACCCATCAGCATCGATGATTGCTTCAGGCTTAATAGGTGTTGCAAGATGATGTATCTGGTCTGGGCCGCCAGAGGTTTCATGCTTGATTTCTCCAAATCCATTAGCAATGCCTAGAGATATTGTCAAGGCCATCACCATGAAAAAGAAGAACACTTTGGTTGCCATTAGAAATGTTAACATTACTTGTAAATGGTATATTAGAATGTTATATATGCAAATGGAGGATCATTAGAATTATTTATAGGCCTTTTGGCCATTGAATGTCAAAGTAACACGTAACATTGTAACCAAAAAAAAGAACTACCACCTATTTTTATAACGACAAAAGAAAACTAAATAACAGTAAGTTGACATGGTAAAAAGATAAACATGTCAAAGTGATCCATTCGTGTCTTAAAAAAACTATCTTTAATATATATTGTTATTTGAAGTTGATCAGTTATATATACAACTAACCAAGCAGAGCCGCTCAACTTAGGCATGTTCATAGGGTCCCATAATTTAAGGGGCCCCTATGTGTGTGTTTGTCAAAACATATACGAAAAAAAAAATCATCTCATTAGTTATTTAAATAATTGACCTAAGGGTCGAATAAGTTAAAGAGAACAACAATTATCTCCTTATTTTGATTATTTTATTGACCTAGGGTTCTATGATTTAAGGATAAAAATAATTATTTTTTTTCTTTAATTTATCTAGTCTTCCAAATGTCTTGAGACGGCTCTGTAACCAAGTAATAAAATTAATATTTTGATCCATAAAATATTCCATGCATGCAAACTGAAATTATAGTAATGAAATATTTGAAAACTGTATAGTTAATTAAGAATAATTTCTTTGAATTTGGTTTGCTTGTTTTAGGTCGGATTTATTTTCTTTTGAGACAAAAGAGAGAATTGTCCAAACCTAAAAAATACTACATGAAATTAGAAAATTAATAAAAGAGTTTTTTAAATTGATAAATTTTAGCGAAATAGTAAACATGATATATGTATCACACCAACACCATATAATAGGTCGATCTATTTAGCGAACACATTGGTAACGAAAAAAAAATAGGTGGATCTATTTGCCTCTATATCATATACTAGTATATATGTACGTACGTTACACGTACTTCGCAAGAGCAAACAATAGTCCCTTACATTTTTACTATTTGGAAAGAACAAACAACAATCACGTCCTATAATTTTTTTCTATACGTAATTACCTACATATCCATGTTAAATTATATAAACTAATACATATGCACGTACGTGTATTTTATAGATTGTTATTAGAAAGTTTATATAATTATTTTAATCTTTATTAAAATACTTAGGAAGACTAAAAGACAACTACAATAATTATTCTAAAATTATTATTATATTAGTATTAATTATTATTTATATTATTATTATTTTATATATGCATGCAACTATTTAGGAAGATCAAATGATACCTTTCATAATTTTATTATTCCAAATTTATTATTATATTACTATTACCTTATTGTTTTATACATTCATGCAACTATGTAGGAAAACCAAATGACTTACTTTTGTACTTCCTATTAACTTTAATGAATAATTTTAATAGTAAACATATACTATATTTGGAAAAAAGTATTTCATGGTGAAGCTGAAATTTTCTCACTTTATAGTAGTATAGTTGAGTACAATTTTAATTAGTAACAATATGTAAGGACATTTTTGTAAGAAAAAAAAAACTTTCCCGATAAAACCTAGCCTCTAACTTTTTCTATTATATAATACTATAGATTCAATCAAATCCATATACATAGTATAAAATGGTATAACCGTTAATTATTTGTAAGAATATGATAAAAAAAATGTCCATCAAACATGTTCCGATCAGTACAACAAATATATATATATATATATATATATATATATATATATATATATATATATTCTAGTAAAGTATTACTTTCCATAGTGCATATTCTCTGGGACTTTATTGTCAATAATGAAATAAATAAATAAATAAATAGTATATAGATAGATAAAAGAAGCCATGCATAATTCATTCATTTTCCAATGTTATATCATTTTATGCATGCAGTACTACAACATACAACTTATTGATTTCGTAGATATATTATTTACGTACGTACAGGTTAATTTTTTTTCTCCAACATGCATGGTTAATTAATTATGAATCGGATTTGGAACGGAAGGAACTTCATGTTTGATCTCTCCAAACCAATTGACATGATCGGTGGCCGACGCATGGGCACTAATCCTTCCCAACGAATGGACGTGCTCGGTGGGCATCGGATCAAGACCAGAAGGAGCTACTTGATCATGTTTCATCTCTTCAAACTTGCTGGTTCCAGAGTACGTAGTAGCTGCTGAAAGTAGTATCGAGTTTGGCCTAGCTAAAGGGACTCGAGGCATGATTTGTCCTCCAGACCAGTACCGATCATGCCCATCGATGGTGGTTGAGGTTGACGTCGTCGCCGTCATCTCTCCAGATGACCTCCCGTTAGTGTGGGCAACCATAGGCATAGGCTAAAAATTCAACATATATTTTCAAGACTGTCAACATTTTGACAGTCCTAAAAAATTAACATATATTTTTAGAACTGTCAAAATTTTGACATTTCTGATTATGAAAAAAGAAATCAAGAATGGACAGTCCCGATTAAATTTTAAAAATGATAAACTTGTAATTATCAATGATAATTTGGACAACTCCGAATAATTTTTACAGCCTTATCAATAGCCTAGATTAATTGGAGAATGAATGATATGATGTGAAAATCGAAGGGGGTCACTACAACTATTTATAGGCGTTTTAGGGCATAGTGGTGCGTGTCAAATCAATTAACAAGGCGTCAAAAGCAACTGCATGTTAAAGTAAGACGGAGTTTAATTTTGTAACGAAAAAAAAGTAACACGTAACTTTGTAGCCCTAAAAAAAGCGTAATTCGGAGTCATGATCGCCGTCAGAAAAATACATGTCAAAGTGATTCATTTCGTGCCAAATTTTAATAAGAATAACATGATGTTGCTATTTTTCACTTAGCTTTGAAAGTTTTAGTCCCACATTAAAATATTATCAATGTTTATATATCAATTTATAGCTATGTTTAGTATTGATATATGCACATGGGGTGATGGTCCATGTGGATTGACTTTCCTAGAGGGATTAAGTGTGAACTCCATTATGACAATCTTTATTTTGTCACCACCTCTGAAAAGTTTCCATTATGAGCTAAGTCCCGTACGACTCAGACTCAAGGACGCAAATATGCGCTTTGTTGGCACACTTTGCACTTAGCACGTCAGCATCGTCGCATGACGTTCGTGCGCTCCTTTTATGTCCGAGTTGCATGCTCAGGCGAATGCGGCCAGGGGCTATTCGGCCTGGCACTATGCGACCATGTTTGGATGAGCGAGTTGCATGTGAAGGGGACATGGTCTGCTTTAGGCGGCGCATGGTTTTATGTGCCTTCCGAAAAATGCGACGAAAGCGACTGCTTTCGGCGTTTGGCAGTATTGTCTGTCTCATGCAGTACAGCGTGACCAGCGGCGGAGGCTGCACCTGCGGCTCTGACACCCAGATTTTGGGGGATCTGGTCTGTCAGCGCATATGCGGCTGGAGTTTCCTCAGGCCGTATAGGTGTTGTTTTCCTCTATATATATAGGACCTCTTCTTTCATTTGAGGAGAGAGAAAACAAATGAAAAAAATCGAAAACACCACATCATATGGGGTCCAGAGTGTCCCCCTCCCACATGGTGTTTTCGAGTGTTTTCAAAAGTGACATTGAGCGTTCCAGAAGTTCATTTGTGAACTTGCTGGTTCCTGGGGACAGATCGTCTCTACGACGAATATTGCTTTGAGTAAAGGTGGTTTTGACCACTCCAGCAAGGAGCTTCTCTTCAGCTTTTCATTTGCTACGTTCTATCTCATTGTACCGTCTGCGAATGTAAAGAGAAGAACGTTTTACTCGTTGATTGTTGTAATCTTTATTTTCTTCGAAGCTTGTTGTAACCTGTTTTTGGTTCGTGCTTCATTGGAATTGAAATATATCAGATGAGGAACTCTTGTGTGAATATCTGATCTCGACGACAACTTAAATTTCAGTAGAGAGCGGACCTTCGGATCTCGCTAATAGCTCTGTCATGACCCACGTTCTACCATCTTTGATCCGTCTCGAAACTATCACATGCATTATCATGCAGTTTAATGGTGGCTATCTTCCTCTTAGAAAGAACATAATAGTCGTTAGCACTTATCATGTAATTGTTGGCTGCTCAAGTTTCGCTACAGTTGTTACGTACACGTACAGATTTTTACCAGAATTATGAAAATATGAAGTAATTACATTTGTACCAAAAATATTCCACATGGATGAATCACTGACTAAAGGAATTTTCATATACAAATAGGAAGCATCAATTTATCCGATCATTCAACCAAGTAGGAGATCCAACCAATACAAACAAACCCGGTTTAATTTTATTTATAATAAATCTATATAATGAAGTGTATATAACAAAGTGAAATGGTGTTTTTGTTGACATAAGAAAATATATATATAATTTTTTTTATTCTAGACCCAGTCCAATCCAACTGTCTTTTTTTTTAGATATCCGACATAACGTTCGAAACTTTTTACACGTTGCATCGCAGGTCTTTTGAGCCAACTGTCCTCAGCTCCCTCCATTTTTTTTATAAATGGAAGGAATAATATGTCCCCGTAACTCGATCCACCGATCTTTCGCCACCCAACCAGGACTCTTATGTCCCTTTCCGGTAACCAAAAGGGTCATTCGAATTCGGCAGTCCGACTGTCCCGGTTCTACCCGAAACGTGTGTGGGCTAGGACTGCTTGTCTATTTTGGTCAAAGTTCAACTTGGCTGGCCCTAAATAGGTCAAATTCGATTAAAACTGGTCTGGTCCGCCCAATGAACACCTTAATATGGAGTCAGACATCTGTTATCAACTCTAAGGCCTCTCGTTTGGTTCGCGGAAATAAAATGAAAGGAACTTAATTCCTTGCTACTTTCCTTTCCATTGAAAAAATACAATTTTCATCCATTTTTCTTTCTTGTGTTTGGAAAGGTCAAGAAAATTGGAAGGAAAAGTAATTCCCTAGGGTGGAAAAGTGAATCCCTGGGTGGGTGGGAGGAACCACTTTCCCCCCCTATTTTTCTTCCTTGGGAATCATTTTTTTTTTTTCCAATTTTTTGCTTTTTTTTTTTTGCTTCCAAACATACGAAATGAATGACTTTTCTTTCTAAATATCATGATTCCGTAAACCAAACATGGCCTAAGAGCATCTCCAACGTCATTGTGAGTTTGGAAAAACGTTGTTGCCACATAGGAATAACAAGTTTTTATTGAAAAAGTTCTTCTTCAATACAAATGTCAAATAAGTTATGAAATTGACATGGCATGACATGTTAAAGATATTGTGAAGTTGATTGTTTGGATCTAGACAATATAATTCACAATGACTTTACCTCAACATTATCAATTATAAATGAAAATATTTAGAAATAAAGGAATGAGGGAAAAAGTTGTCTTGGAACTTGAAAAAAGTAGATTTATTGTCTTCTCAATACTTTTGCATTGGAATTTTTTTTTTATTTCATTGTCTTGTGTGAATATAATCTTGTAACATAGAAAAGACATTGTCATGTGCCTCATGCCATATAGGAATCACATCACATTACAAGACAATAGGGTTGGAGATGCTCTAATGATAAAAAAAAAAGAGTTATTTGTATTTAATCCCCCCTCCCCCCAATCTATAATGCAAATTCTATTATACCTTTTTTTTATTAGTGGTACCTCCAAATTCTTCATAATTACTTATTTGTAACTAGTGTTACCAAAAAAAAAAAAATTCTATTTTTTGAAAAATGGGATACCACTAATAAAAATAAAAATGAGTGGTAATAGATTTTACATTATGTATTGAGGAAAAAATACAAATAACTAAAAAAAAATTTTACTCCCGCTCACTATCAATAGTTTTTATAAGACCGTTATTTGTTGGGCCTAAATGGGCCGCATTTCCTAACCATTGTCATTATAATCCATAGTTAATCGTTAGCTTTGGTCCGTCCCACTAGGGTTAGGGTTTCGATCGAGAGAGAGAGAAGTCAGTCGGTCCCTTCTTCTTCTTCTTCTTCTTCTTCTCCGATGGCGATGCGAGCATTCTACAACGAGATCAAGGGACTAAAGGTCCGGGAGCTCCCGGCGCACCTGAAGCCGAAGCTGAGCTGGGACCACGTGAAGAAGACGGTGGACCGGGGCGTCGACCGCTACATCGACAAGTACATCGAGACGAGCTCGGTGGAGCCGCTCTTCCACGTCTGCATCGGCGGGATGGTCTTATCCTACCTGGTCGCTCTCCCGGAGGAGCGCCGCCACCTCGAGCACCAGCAGCACGCCGCCGCCGCCGGTCACCACTGATCGATCGCAGGTGATCATCCATTTTCATTCCTTCATCATCCATCCGATACTTCTTCATTTCATGGACCGGTTTAATCATCGGAATCGATTATGTAATGTTGTGGTTAGAATCGAGGCGTTTACGCTGATTTAGTTTGGAAAAGACCAGATCTTACTTTTTTATGTCGCTCCGGTTGGTTTGTCTGGAAATTTCCTGCAGTAAAAAAAATAATGATTTTGTTTACCCATCTTCATTTGCTTGATTTGTAGTTAGAGCATCAATGGTAAAGCTCATCCCAAATTCTAAATTCTAGACCCAGAATGTAGGAGTCGATTTTGTAGAATTGTAAGGTTTAATTGGAGCCCCATAATGGTCCCGTCACTGGGCCCTCAGAATTTATACATTCAGAATGTAGGAACTCAAGGAACTCATTTTGTAGAATAGTAAGGCTCAATGTTTCTATTTCTAGATTTTATATTTTTTTTTTGAAAAAGAAAGAGGGATGGCATCTGTGTCTATATCCATTCATCTTATTTGTTTACTATTCTCATACAAATCCAACCCATTCTACGTTAAAAAAAAAAAAATACAAATTTGGGCCTCAAGATGCATTTTTTAGCTCCATCTACTATTGATGCTCTTATGAGTTGGAGAATTTCTTTACGAATGAATTCCTTGACAATTATTATGTATATATTGATCCCATGGAGATCTTGAGATGAGATTGAGAGATCGAGATCGAGAAGGAAAGGAAAGAATGTGATGGAGGAAATGTTGAGAAATGAACAATTTTTACTGATTCCAGGAATCAGATTTGAAGGTCTGAGCCTTTTAATGTGCGTATATCTGAGTATTGGAGGGTGACTCACAGCCCAGATACCCTTCGCCAACCCCAAAATTCTCCCATTTATATGACTACCCTAAATTCAAATTAAATTGAATATGCATCAGACAAACGACAGTAACATTAAATTTTTCATCCCAAATATTTTGGGATCGGCTATTTGCGTCCTTGACTATGTCCTTTGAAACATTAACTAAAACTATATTCTCTTTACCGCTTCAATCCATGTTCCTTTCGCCCTACCACTAGTTTTAGCCGCTCCTCCAACAACTATCCTACGGCTCATAATCGTTACTTTTATCAGTCTACATTGTTGCACATGTACAAAACAATTGGTCAATTTTCTCCCATGTTGTCCTGGATTTGTTGCTCTCCAACTTCTCACAAGTACACTGATTCCTAGACCTATCTTTCAATGTATTGCCACTTATCCATCATAGTATCTCATTTTAATTATGCTTATTCTATGCACAAGTTTTTTAATTGATCAAAACTCTGGTCCTTGATCTTATAATTATCATATATAATTTGCTTTCAACATCAAGGTAACTTGCAGTTTAGGCATTCCAAAAGCACTACATAAATGTATAATACTTGTATAAATGAATCTCCTGTGTATCTTCTGAAGTGCAATACTTTAAATATGCTAACAAGCTAGCCAGTGAGAAAAGGACAAGTAGACGTAAGAACCGTCAATGAAAAATAGAGGTAATAACCGTCAAAGACACATGTAATAATTAACATATAAAATTCCCCTTATGCAAACTTTTGTATCATATTTCCAACATAAAAATTCAGAACACTAGACCATCCTCACTTATTTTGGGTCCGGATACTGTTTCTATTTGATTGTATGAGTCTGAATGTGAAGAATCATGATCTTATTTCTAAGTGTGTTAATTGAAATATGAGTGTTCATGGTTAGGATTCTCTGTTTTTGGTGTTTCTATGTGATTTTCTTTGTTTTGTTTTGGTAATGAAGGGTTCTCTAGGTCATAAGCTTAGACATGAAGATTTACATGAAGATTTACTTATATCTCATATAAGTTCAGTATTGTAATTGCTATTATATATTATGCTTGATGTGGTTCAATGACTATTAGTTAGTGTATGTAACAGTGTAGTTATGGTGAAAAGCATGACCGTGGTTGTTCTTGCTAATTATTTAGTTTAGGCTTATTTGCACTTAAATATCCTCAACTTTACCCTGCTATGATGAGACTCGACAATGGTTGGACTAAAATAATTTGTGGAGAGAAACTTTGGAATCTAAGGATTTTAAAATTAGGACAGAAATCGAGTAAATGAAATGTAACTTCAACCGAATGTCAAAAAGAAATGGAGCACACATCGGATAATAGATGTCCACTATTGATAGCTTTCGGTGTTTATAATCAATCATTTATCGTATGATGTAAAGACTGGGAAAACAAAATGATGATTGAAATGTGTGTTTTTCAAACCCTCTCTGATTGACGAATAATGTTGAAGTTGAACTATGTTGTACTGGGCACTAGGCGAGGCGATAGTAGGCCCGCCTCGCCTAGGCGCCCGTCCAGAATTTTCTTCATTTTTTTCCAGGTAGCGGTAGCAGTAGCATTAGCAGCAGCAGGTAACAACTATTATTCCAACATACGATAATTACAACTTTGGTCTCAATAAAGTCACATGTGGATACAATCCTTTGGCTCACAGACTGTGGCAAACATGCTACGACTCCAACGAGTATTATGCAACCCAATGGAACTGGACTTGACTGTTGGTCCTGACATTGTAGTCTCATGGATAAAAGAGAATGTCATGCTTGATTCAGTTAGCCTACAAGAAACACATGATAGTGCTCAACTTTAAATTTTTGGAATCTTTACAGATATCCTGAAGCAGAGAAACCCTGAGATCACCACAGGTAACAACAAATAGTAGCAGTAGCAGCAGGCAGCAGTAGCAACATTTAAGAATGGGTAATGTAAAGCATGTGTTCAGTCACTCGAGCGCCTAGGCGCACCTCTGGAATTCCTCGGGTCGGCTCTAGGCGCCAGTCTAGACGCGCCTAGGCGCCCGTCGATTGGCACGAAGATGTTTTCTGCAAGTCGAGGCGAGCGTCATCTGACCGGACGCCTAGGCGCGCCTAGGCGTCGCCCATAACAACCTAGAAGTTGAATGGAAGATTCTATTAGATAAGCTGTAACACAACCATGTTTTAAGTGTTAGGATTGGGCAATTAAAAAACGTGCCTAGAAAATGAGCTTAGTTGAAATGAGAATGCTAAGATGGATGGGTAACAATATATTGAAATATATGATAAGAAATGAGTGTATTTGTGGGCAGTTGGAGACGGTGCCAATTGAGGATAAAACCATAATTTTCTCACTCTCTTAGATGGTTTGGAAATGTGCAATGTAGACCAATAGATGCACTAATTAGAAACAACAATGAGATATTAGTCACACATGAGGTGCTAGTAAAACTAGGTTAGGCCTAAACGAATTGGATTGAGGATGTAACTAATGGTATGGTTCTTATGGATGTTATAGAGGATATGATCTTAACAGTAGTCGAATGGAATAAATTGATTCAAATAGACTTGCTAACAGACCATTTTTTGAATGTTAACTCACTAATTGATGTCACTTAATTTCTTACTGGTGCAACGATGTTGTACGCATGAATAAAATCATCATCAATGCTAGAATTGTATTTTTGTTCTTCACTATCGACTTTACGATGACCTTATTATCATAATACTTGATGTTGCTCAACGGTTTATATATATATATATATATATATATATATATATATATATATATATGAGATTGTATTAGGGCATGTTTGGCTAATGGAAAATAAGGGAAAACTAGGGAAGTAGAGCTAGTTTCCATTTCTTTGCTTGTTTGGTGGTTGGGAACTAGTTTTTAGACTTTAGAGAAGTTGTAGGACCCACCACCAAAGTGGAAAGTGCTAGTCTTTCTAGCTTCCGTCCAAATAGATAGAAACTCATGGAAAGTCATGAGAAGCAATAATGACTTTATTATTATTATTATTTTGAAAAGTAAGCCCACTTTTAATCCACTACGTTAAGTATCTTTTATTGTTACCATGTCATCATTATTAGCTACACGTTTCTATCTTATAGTCTCCACCAATAGAACTTTGTTTCTAAAACTTTCCATTTGCCAAGGCCCTTAGTTTCCGATCAACTTCCTGTGAAATATGAGGCATCTGCTTAGGGGCTATGTTAGCCTATTTAAATTTGACAGAGAAGTGGCCGGTTCGGTATTGAGTATGTTTCTACAAAATAGTGGTCGTGAACTGTTCTGTTACCTCAGTCACATGCTATGGGGCATGGATGCGGATACGACATGATTCGGACACAACGACATCGGTTCGGCACTTATTTTGATGACTGTGCCCGTACTGTCTTTGACACGAAGCGACACACAACTTGGCTTTTTCGGAGTGACCTAGATTCCTAAGTCGCATGACAGGGAATAGGTTAACAATTAGCACCTATGACCAAAAGCAGTCAATAGAATATTAGGGAACTACAGACAAAAGAAGTGTTCCAAACAGCAACAAGAACAAATGGAATGAAAGCTGTGGTGGTGGTGGTTGCTGCTGCTGTTGTTGGAACAGTTCCATCTGGATCTTGCTAAGTTGCCATTGGTTAGTCCTGCTTATGGGCGTCAATTGTTAACCCATTTCCAATGCCATGAAACTGAGCCTTCTGTCATTTTATACACTTTTATTCTACTTGATGTGAATGTGCACGTATTGTTTATTCATTGAATACTAGCTTTTCCCTCCTCTCCCTTTTATTATTGTCACCTATTACTTGTATAGAAGTTATTAGTCAAAACAGTTATCCACATTATAGATTCCTAACTGCAAATTATATTTCATTGCAGTGTTGATATGCTCTTTTGTGAGGATGGTTCCTTTCCTGCCCCCTGGAATCAACAAAACCTATTCCTGATGTTTCATTCTGCAGGCTGCTGAAATAAGTTGGGAGTTAAAAGTCTGATGTTTTACTTGCCAGCAATTCACAGAGTATTTGATTGAGAACACTTTCAAGCTTGACACTCTCTTGTGATTTATTGCAAATTGATACTCTGCAAATTTGCCTTTGGTCTTTTATAACTGCATATACCAGTTTCTGTTAATTGCCATCTTTTGTCACTTCAGCTTACGTGGTGTTAAAGGCTCTTTTGTGCCAAGATTAGTTAGACTGGTAATTTTTTGAATGTTTGCCTTCATTAAAAAAAAAAATCTCAAATGATCTTTGATGCCTATGTTGGAAATTTAAAGTTAGTCGGCAAAGCCCTGTGGAATGATCACGAATTGTGACCCAAAACATAACTTCTATAAGTGTGGACTATCTTTGTACATGTTCTGCGATGTGGCGAGTAGAAGAAATCCCAACAGTTTACAATATGCATCTTCTTGTTGACCCATTAACTTGATTCATTCACATCTTGACGAGATGTTGCTTTTATAGCGGCCAATGTATGGCCAATTGAACTATGATTTCTAGTCTGTTTGTAATCAGCATTTGCATAGTCAAATACCCCGTCTATTACTTTTCCCAGATGTCACTGGTAATAGCATATTTTATCCTTAGTTAATATTACTAAATTAATATAGAAGTTAAAACTTACTCAACGATCATTGTAGTGCACGGGTGTTAACAAACCAAGCTAGTTGCGAGTCGAGAGTTTCTTTGAGCTCGTTGGATAAAAGCCAAATACAGCTATTCAGCTCATATATATATATATATATATATGAGAGGAGATATTGTACCAATGATTATTGCATCATTCATTTTCGATCACACATTTTTTAAAAATGTATGGTTGAGAATGATGCTGACGTAGCACTACTTTATGGCATGATTTATAACCAAACGATTGAAATGAATGTGTGGTTAAGATTTTTTGGTGTAATAATTATTGTAATAATTTGATATATATATATATATATATATATATATATATATATATATATATATATATATATATATGAAGGAAGGGGAGACATAACATATGTGGGATGCACGGTCAAAGAAGATATCCGACGACTTGTATGATCAAACAAAACAGATCCAACTGTTTGCCATTGAAGTAAGTTTGTGAAACTTTCGTTTAATAACAAACAAAAAGTACGAAGAAATTTTAGACAGAAAATCTAAGTACAATATTTTTGATCTGGGTAATGTGACGATGGAAATCGAGTACTGCATCGACTCTTTTACTCCGTTGACGGTCCGACGAGGGGATGAGGGATGCTCTCTTCTCTTCTCTCCGCCTTGAGCTTGTGTGCACGTACATAGCTTACCTGGAGGGACATGGCCTCTGAAGCAGAAAAAATCAGCCAGCCGAACGTCCAAGTTGTTCATATTTTTAGCCATCATGTTGATGGGCTATAGGTGTCGCATATGCTTCTATTTGGTGGCCGCAGGGGACAACTTCAACAGAATGCGGTTGCAACTGTAGACACATACTATGGGCTAACTGTCACGTGTACATCCTTAACATGATGTAGTTGAGTCCAGGCCGAGCTGCCACATGGACGTTTGTTGCGATTTGTTACTGCTGAAGATCTGGGTGGTTCTCGTTTTTGTTTGCGTGACTTGGTCAGCTTGACACGTGGCCCGCATTTAGTTGGAGAGAATGAAAATATTTTGTCTTAGGGAACCTTGCCACGTTGGACGCATGAGACGCATGGAACGCATGGGTCAGAGATGCATGGAACGCATAGAAAACTTTGTCTTACATACACGTGGCCTTGTACGGGTGCATAGTGACAAAAGTAATAATGACGGTGACGTGAGCATTGATGCTAACTGTTCGTGGCGGAATCGAGGGGTTCAGAGAGTCCTTTTTGTCAGGATTATGTGTCAGACACAATCTTGTGTCAGGTCTTTATGTGACCAGTATTGGGGCGCAGGGATGCTTGAGGAAGTAGTAGCGCATGGCACTACTGACGTATACTGACACTAGTTACTTAGTGGCATATGGCACTGCTGGCGCATGGGAACACTAGTTACTTAATGGCGCATGGCACTGATGGCACACGAAAACACTAGTTATGAAGCGGTCGGCACATGACACTGGATCTTTATGGCGCCGGAGGCTTGATCACTGCGGCACATGGTCTTTGATTACTGTTGACGCATGGTAGCTGCTTTTCTGGGCCGCATAGTCATTCAGCGGTCTGATTTCTTCTGAATCGATCTTGGGGCGCATGTTTGTTGGACGCATGGATCTAGATTTTCTATGCTTCTATAAGACCCCTTTTAAAGTTTCAAAAATGACAAGTTTGGAATACTTTGAACAAGAAGCATGGTCGAGCACTTTCGCTTTTTCGCTTGGTCAAGAGAGCTTTTGTGAATGCGAATATTCTACTAGAGGTAATATGAACGTAGTAGGGCATTGATCCACTGGAGAATTTTGGTAGATTCATTATCTATGGCGCACTTAAGTACAAATAAATGAGTTGAAATGACAACCACTATCAGAGGTTGTCACGCCCCAGTCCCAAAATACGTAGGACTAGGAATACGTAAGTATGCCAGCCGTATGTATATGGCAACTCCAATATATGAAAATCATAACACATACGTACGCTGTATTATGAATAACAATTCACAAGTGGTATAGATTTATGTCATAATTCACAGGGCATAACTAGATCTCATCCACAGAATCAATAACCAATCAACTATATAACTGAATCAAGTATAAAATGCTTGATAAGAATAAGTAGTTGGGTGGAGACAAATCCACTACCAAACTAGAATATACGAGAAACCAAATAAGTACATCTAATGAACAATGAGACTCGAAGAGAAGAACTCATCGAAAGAGAGATAAGTAGCAAGTCCTTATCCGTGCTCCTGCGAATAGTCAAGATCGTCTACACCTGGAAAGGGACCAGGTCCTCAGAGGGACATAACAAGATACATAGAAGCATGCCAATAAAGTACTAAAAATAAACATCCAATGGGTCGCCTAACCATCTATATGAATGCACTTTGAGAACAACTTTTCAACACGTGGGCTATCTGGCTAAAATGGGATTGGCATGATTCTCTCGGAGATTCAGGGGCCTAAAAAGCATGTCGTCTTTTGAACGCCAGAGGCCGCCTGATAATAATAATATATATAGTGGTCATCATGACCGGCAATCTCCGGCGGAGCGTACGGGTTACACAAGGAAAGTGCGAGCCCAAACACCTTACTTGTTGTCCTCCCCACCCCATGCTCTAAGCATGTCATATCCATGACACGATGAGACCTCTAATAACTGCTAAGTCTTCTAATTATGCAAATTCTATCAACAGTTATTCCCTATCGCACGTCCCATACGTACAGGTGGCCAACCCGTCACGCAAGTCCGTGTCCTACATGAGACTCACTCTCGTGTAACAAATGTGTCACGGCCAAATGGAACATAGGAATGCCTCATGATCATGTGGTGGTCTCATAAAACTAGATCAACATGCATAATATATAATAAAGACTAAATTACGACGCCACCGTCGTTGCACCCAAGTTATCCTTGGACGCGCAGTTTATATAGCAGTTAAAATATATGAACTAAATAACAAAAATAAAATACATGCATCATATGGAATGTAAATCACATACAATGGTAAGGTATACTTGCTTGGCAAGCAATCTGCGTAGTGTAAGCGTCCAGGTGTCAAGTACAAAGGATCAGAAACTATGGCCTTCGAAAAAACGTCTTCGGATGGTGAAATAAATATCACCAACGTTCCCAGAATAAGTGAGATAGCTAGAAAACACTACCCTTTCGTCCAATTTGGATACAGGGGCAAAACGGTAATTTCGGATCAAAGCGGGTCCACATGTGGGCCACTGCACCGAAAAGCGTGCCAGAGGTAAAGGTCTTTAAATGGGACAAATTATAGGTCAAATAAATTCTAAACATCGATACGAACTCAACGGTATATCCAATTTTGGATTCCGGTGAGCCGAACACAAATTCGACCTTAAAGTCAATCGTAGGGCCCGCAAATAGGCGGCTTGGTCAACTATCTCCGAATCGCGTGAAACTTGGGTCACATGACCAGTGTGATACCATGAATCTAATGACGCAAGTTTCGTCGCATTCCGACGAGCGTACACAAAATGGGGTGGTGGTTTACAAAAGTCACGATACGAAAACTTTTTACGGATATGGGTTGATTTCGACGCACACACACGTCCAAATCAGTTTTTGCGAAAGTCCACACGTCATGATATACCATACGCGTCTTTCGGTGCAATTGGTATGCAACGAGGTGGTCTCGTTTGGCGGGGCGCACTCCGTATCACAAAATTTTAATTTTGAAATAACAAGTTTTTGGTCGTTTTGGAGGTCGAATAATTTTACACATAGAATAATTTAACAAAAACTAAAAGAACAAAAAAATTCTCGGTTATATGGAGAAGAAAAATCCTTTAATTAGTTTTTGAAAATAATAAACCGGTTGGTGGTAAATTGGGTGTGAACATGGGGGTTTGGATTGAAGTTTCTGGACTATTTTGGTCAGTTTTTCTGTCATTTTTCGGTCGATTTTTTGACCAATATAGAGCACGAAAACTCGTCCCTCTTTAATGAGAATCCTAGAGGTTTAGGTTGTGAACATACACGGACAAACTGCTCGCAAAAATAATCAAAAATGAGGGAGATATGATACCGTGAAGAGGGGGCGAAATTGTGTTGTTACGCGCGCTGTGCGCACGCGGACGGCGGCGGCTGCGGCGGCCGGAGGTCAGCGCGGGGGCGGCGGCACCGGCGTCGGGGTCGACGTTGGATGGCTAGAGTTAGGGTTATGGTTTGGGTATTAGGTTTAATAGTTGGGTGTGTGTGTGTGTATATATATATATATATATAAGGGAGAGTGGGGGAGATAGAGGTCTGGGAGGGAAGGTTTGTTGTGGCTGGGGTTCCTGCGTGGGGTTGTTTAGGGATAGGTTTAGAATTAAGGTTTAGTTAGGAATTAGTTTAGGGATTCTAGTTTAGGTTAATATATATATATATATATATATATATATATATATATATATATATATATATATATATATATATTCTTTTTTTCTTTTGTTTTTTTCTTTTATTATCGTTAATTATTATTATTATTATTATTATTATTATTATTATTATTATTATTATTATTAACTATATATATATATATATATTTATATTTATTTATTTATTTATATTTATATATGATGTTAAAAATTTCAAAATAATATTCGCACACAAAATAAATTCTAGAAAATTACTTTGTAAAGCTTTAATAAAATACTACACCTAAAATATTTTATAATTAATAATTAGATATTTATTTAGTTATAAATCAAATAATTGTATGATCAAATTAACTAAGTAATTAACTAAATAGTTATCCACAAAATAGGTAATAGTAAATAATATGCACATCTTACAAAAAAAATTTTTGCCTACTTTGGCACGGAGAATTATGGGATGCTAGTTGTAGAAAAGTTAGAATTGGAAAATAACCACAAATAAATTATATATAAATTATCTAGATATTTAACAATATTATATGGTCGTTACACTAATGTCATACTAATGCCAAGGGGTCGAATTTTTATACCACGAAAAGATCCTATAGGTAGTGTCTCATATGTAGACTATTTCCTATGAAGGACGATACAGGTTTTGGGGTCATCCTATATTATTAATGTCCAAACCATGGTGAAGTGTCCTAATAAAATTATTGGATTTTATTTAATTAAAAAAAAATCTAAAATAAATAAAAAAATACGAAATACACACAAGATACCTATTTTTGGGTGAGGGAATTTATAATCTACCCAACTTAAAAGAATTTCGTCCTCGAAATTAAAAATAAGGCATGATTTGTTAAATTCTTCACATTCGTATATGAGGCAAGTCTATCGCAATCTCTTCAAAATTAGATTAACCACTGTTTAATTCAAAATTCAACCAATCATAATCTCTTCTCGATTTTTAAATAATCAACATCCAAATTTAAGTTAAATCCATATAACATCTTCAATATTTAAATAACCCACATCAAATTTTATATCATGATCACCAACTATCATAATCTCCTCTAGACTTTGAACAATAAACAATTCTAATCAGATCTTATTCCTATTCTCAACTTAAGAACTTCGTACTCTTCAAATTTTAAATTTAATTTCCATCATCAACATTCCAAATAGATGATCCAACAATCAACATTCAACTTTTAATTCAAATCATCAAATTGTAAAATTTTAAATCTAATTCACCAGTTGTTCAAGTCTAAAATTCTATATTTATCCTCAAAATTTAAATCGTTGATTCAACCTTCAATATTCAAATTTTAAATCATGTGCTCAAAGTATAAATATTTGGTCCGCAGTATCAAGATATCAAAATTTGTTAAATCCTCACCATCTTAATCATTATTCTAAAATTCTCAAAATTAAAATAACTTAAATCTCGCAATCTAATCTTACTTGATCACAATCAAAAAAATTTAACTCAAGTTGACAATGCAACTTCTACCCAACTTAGAATTTACCCATCTATCATATAAGGCTATACATTTAAGAAAAACTTACTCAAATTATTTAATCGTGTTATTCAATCCTTAAACACAAAATATCTCACATGTTTTATGCCCTTAATTACAAAAGATAGTCACAAAGTAATGTGATTGGCCTATGGGGTATATCTAGTACTCTCAGTGTATCAAACTTATACCAAGCACGAGCGTTCATCTTTTCAAAATAGGGGAATACAGAGAACAATAATAAAGAATTCAAGAAAGAGGTGATAGAATACAAGTACGGGGTTCAAAGTGATTAAAGAATTCAAAAGGGAGTTGTCAAGGCAGTTGCTGACGAGATCCTATTTTGGTAAATTCTTATTCACATGCTCATATCAGTACAATTATGTAACCGATAAGATATGCTCGAAGATATCTAAGGACAAGTATATTCGTCTACTAGTCAACTATATATCTCAATCCACGTAAAGTAGTTATGCGAAGAGCGAACCAAGCGCATTAAGGTTGATCAGACCATAATGCACTGATTCTAAATAGACAATTGTATTAGTGTGTCGACCCAATAATACATATGTCATAAACAAGCTCGATAAAAGAATAAGCTTGCAAAACTAGGCTATAATAGCAGCATAAGTCAAGGTAGTCCAGAAAATTATAAGTACGCTAGATTATGATGAGGGAAAGGTACAAAATAATTCAAGTTCACCAAGAAGATGAGACTCGTCCGGTGTTGTGCCTCTACAATTGTCATACTAACTCCTTGTCTAAGTCTCTAGTCGACCAAATAGGGTATGGGCCTCTAAGCTCTACAGTCTGGATAAACATTATCTTCTTATGGAAGCCTATAGTTGGTGTCATTCAATTACACTTCATTAATGGGTCAAAATGACTATATGATACTAGGTTGTGAGGCATACTACCAAACTTAAAAGAATTAACTAATATTGTAACTGCCTTAAGAGGAATCTACAAAATAATCTTGTCCTTGTAAATAAAGTAGAAACTCTTGTTAGGGTATACGAGGAAAATATCTTGGTACTTATTAGGGTATCCTATTGCATTATATAGGTAATGGTCATCTTAAGTCTCAATCATAGTGCTTATAGAACAAAGTGTTAATATTAAGAATGGAAAGGTTACTGGCTCTCAAGTGAGAGAGGATATAACCTATATTGAGATATGTTAATAAATGTTATATGATTTGGAACTAGGGATAATTACAAAGTCATATTCTAAACTAAATAAACAACCCAACCTGCCAAATTCTAACTACTAAGCACAAAAATTTAAGATTAACAAACTATAATCCTACCAAACTATGTATCATAACATAAAAGAAAATTACTTGGCCTACAATCAGAAGGGTTAGGTGGCACGAATTGAAAGATGAAGAAAAAATTTAGTCGCCGCACAAATAGCGAGCGTTAAGGTTTCGAAGAAACAAGATATGAAATTAAATAGAGAGACTCTTGATAATATCATGGTTTCCTAAGGAAATGTGATATGCTAATCTCTGTGTTCGAGGTATAATCAAGAAAAATATTCTATTCATTCCTCTTAGTTTCCTAAGGTACTATTCTGCTAATATCCAGACAAGAATCTAAATTTATAGTTCTCTAATACTATCTCACTATGAAGGTTAGGTTTAGTCCTAATATTCAACCTTGGATTTCTCTTGGTTCCTCAATACTAGGGTCAAACAATATGGTCAAATTTCTAACTAATCCTAGTAGTGTCTATACTACTCTCAAGTCCTTCATAAATATATCAAGGGATAATGGTCAATTAATCTACATGTAAGGGATGCTAGGATTTATTAGGTATTCTAAACTTAGTGATGTGTCAATATTCTAGTTGTATTCTTAGTAGGAATGTTACCCTAATTATCATCCTAACAACAAGGATTCTTATATTCTAGCAGAAGGCTATACTCAAGAAACTATTAGGGAAGTACATGAATCAAGCAGGATGTAATCATTTAAATAGAACGGATTGGAAGAAAGGCGAGTCATAGTCAAATGTGGATGAGATCCTATACTCTAATCCTATTTGCAGGCTTGCTCGGTACAATAACATAACCAAGACAATATACTCTCGACCTGCATGTGCCACCACTAAAAACATGTCACGCCCCAGTCCCAAAATATATAGGACTAGGAATACGTAAGCATGCCAGCCGTATGTATATGGCAACTCCAATATATGGAAACCATAACACATACATACGCTGTATTATGAATAATAATTCACAAGTGGTAAAGATTTATGTCATAAGTCATAGGGCATAACTAGATCTCATCCACAGAATCAATAACCAATCAACTATATAACTGAATCAAGTATAAAATGCTTGATAAGAATAAGTAGTTGGGTGGAGACAAATCCACTACCAAACTAGAATATAAGAGAAACCAAATAAGTACATCTAATGAACAATGAGACTCGAAGAGAAGACCTCCTCGAAAGAGAGATAAGTAGCAAGTCCTGATCCGTGCTCCTACGAATAGTCAAGATCGTCTACACTTGGAAAGGGACCAGTCCTCAGAGGGACATAACAAGATACATAGAAGTATGCCAATAAAGTACTAAAAATAAACATCCAATGGGTCGCCTAACCATCTATGTGAATGCACTTTGGGAACAACTTTCCAACACGTGGGCTATCTGGCTAAAATGAGATTGGCATGATTCTCTCGGAGATTCAGGGGCCTAAAAAGCATGTCATCTTTTGAACGCCAGAGGCCGCATGATAATAATAATATAAATAGTGGTCATCATTACCGGCAATCTCCGGCGGAGCGTACGGGTTACACAAAGAAAGTACAAAGGAGCCCAAACGTCTTACTTGTTGTCCTTCCCACCCCATGCTCTAAGCATGTCATATCCATGACACGATGAGACCTCTAATAACTGCTAAGTCTTCTAATTATGTAAATTCTATCAGCAGTTATTCCCTATCGCACGTCCCATACGTTCAGGTGGCCAACCCGTCACGCAAGTCCGTGTCCTACATGAGACTCACTCTAGTATAACAGATGTGTCATGGCCAAATGGAATATAGGAATGCCTCATGATCATATGGTGGTCTCATAAAACTAGGTCAACATGTATAATATATAATAAAGACTAAATTACGATGCCACCGTCGTTGTACCCAAGTTATCCTTGGACGCGCAATTTATATAGCAGTTAAAATATATGAACTAAATGACAGAAATAAAATACATGCATCATATGGAATATAAATCACCGTACAATGACAAGGTATACTTGCCTGGCAAGCAATCTGCGTAGTGTAAGCGTCCAGGTGTCAAGTAGAGAGGATCAGAAACTATGGCCTCCGAATAAACGTCTTCGGATGCTGAAATAAATATCACCAATATTTTCAGAATAAGCGAGATAGCTAGAAAATACTACCCTTTCGTCTAATTTGGACACATGGGCAAAACGATAATTTTTGGTCAAAGCGGGTCCACATATGGGCCACTTTGCACGGAAAAGCGTGTCAGAGTGAAAGGTCTCTAAATGGGATAAATTATAGGTCAAAAATTTTTTAAACGTCGATACAAACTCAATGGTATGTCCAATTTTGGATTCCGGTCAGCCGAACACAAATTCGCCCTTAAAGTCAATCGTGGGGCCCGCAAATAGGCGGCTTGGTCAACTGTCTTCGAATCGCGTGAAACTTGGGTCACAAGACCAGCATGATACCATGAATCCAATAGCACAAATTTTATCGCATTCCGACGAGCGTAAACAAAATAGGGTGGTAGTTTGCAAAAGTCGCGATATAGAGACTTTTTACGGATACGGGTTGATTTCGACGCGCACACACGTCCAAATCAGTTTCCGCGAAAGCTCACACGTCAGGATATACCATACGCATCTTTCGGTGTAATTGGTACGCGACGAGACGGTCCCGTTTGGCGGGACGCACTCCGTATCATAAATTTTTAATTTTAAAATAATAAATTTTTGGTCGTTTTGGAGGTCGAATAATTTTACACATAGAATAATTTAAAAAAAACTAAAAGAACAGAATTTTTTTCGGTTATATGGAGAAGAAAAACCCTTCAATTAGTTTAAAAAATAATAAACCGGTTGGTGGTAAATTGGGTGTGAACATGGGGGTTTGGATTGAAGTTTCTGGACTGTTTTGGTCAGTTTTTCGGTCATTTTTCGATCATTTTCCGGTCAATTTTTTGACCAATATAGGGCACAAAAACTCATCCTGCTTGAATGAGAATCCTAGAGGGTTAGGTTGTGAACGTACACGGATAAACTTCTCGCAAAAATAATCAAAAATGAGGGAGATATGATACCGTGAAGTGGGGGCAAAACTGTGTTGTTACGTGCGCTGTGCGCACGCGGACGGCGGCGGCTACGACCGCGGCGCGGGGCGGCTGTGGCGGCCGGAGGTCAGCGCGGGGGGCGACGGCGCCGGTGTCGGGGTCGACGTTGGATGGCTAGAGTTAGGGTTAGGGTTTGGGTAGGTTTAATAGTTGGGTATATATATATATATATATATATATATATATATATATATATATATATATATATATATATATATATATAAGGGAGAGTGAGGAAGAGAGAGGTATGGGAGGGAAGGTTTGCTGTGGCTGGGGTTCCTGCGTGGGGTTATTTAGGGATAGGTTTAGAATTAAGTTTTACTTAGGAATTAGTTTAGGGGTTTTAGTTTAGGTTTATATATATATATATATATATATATATATATATATATATATATATATATATTTTCTTTTGTTTTTTTGTTTTAATTATCGTTAACTATTATTATTATTATTATTATTATTATTATTATTATTGTTATTAACTATATATATATATATATATATATATATATATATATATATATATATATATATATATATATATATATATATATATATATATATATTATCATATATATATATATATTTATAGATGATGTTAAAAATCACAAAAATAATATTTGCACACAAAATAAATTTTAGAAAATTACTTTGTAAAGCTTTAATAAAAACTACACCCGAAATATTTTATAAAATATTTTATAATTGATAATTAGATATTTATTTAGTTATAAATCAAATAATTGTATGATCAAATTAACTAAGTAATTAACTAAATAGTTATCCACAAAATAGGTAATAGTAAATAACATGCACATCTTACATGTCACGCCCCAGTCCCAAATACGTAGGACTAGGAACACGTAAGCATGCCAGCCGCATGGATATGGCAACTCCAATATATGGAAACCAAATCCATACGTACGCTGTAATATGAATACAAAATCCACAAGTGGTATAAACATATGTCACAAGTCACAGGGTAAAATCTAAATCTCATCCACCAAAATCATATAGAAATAAATAACCAGTATCTATGAAACTAGATCTCAATAAGAAGTATCTAAGGATGATAGTTGGATGGAAACAAATCCACTACCAACTCGAATATAAGAGCAAATACAATATGAGTACAACACCACAACACAATATAAGAATACCAGCTATCCATCACAGCTCGAAGAGAAGACATCCTCGGATCACATGTAACCATCCAAATCTGCGCTCCTGTAAATACTCAAGAAAAGATACACCTGGCAGCGGACCAGGTCCTCAGAGGGACATAACAAAATACTTAAACACATGCCAATAAAGTACTGAAATAAATATCCAAAGGGGTCGCCTAACCGTCTAAAGTGAATGCAGTTAAGAACAACTTTCCCCACAAGTGAGCTATCTGGCTGAAAACTGGGATTTGGCATGGTTCTCTTTTGAAGATCCAGGGGCCCAAAGGCACGTCGTCTTTTGAACGGCGGAGGCCCGCCAATGTATATATATGGGTCATCACCACCCGTATCTCCAGCGGAGAATCCGGGCGTCACAGAAAAAGTGTAAAGGAGCTCAAATGCGGTACTTGTTGTTCTCCCCACCCCATGCTCTAAGCATGTCACATCCATGACACAATAACACCTCTAATAACTGCCAAGTCTACTAGCATGCAAAGTTTCTAACAGCAGCTATTCCTAACGCACGGCCCATACGTACAGGAGGCCAGACCTGTCACGCAGTCCGTGATCTATATGAGACTCACACTCGTGTAACCACTGTGTCACAGCCAATGAACCTAATGGTGCTACATGATAATGGGGTAGTCTCATGAACAAGGTCAATGCAATACATAAATAAAAATATATCGCGACGTCACCGTCGCGCGTATTTTATATAACAGTTAAAATATATGAACTAAAGACAGAAAATAAAGATGCATGCAACATATAGAATATAAATAACAGTACAATGGCAAGGTATACTTGCCTGGCAAGAAAGCTGCAATGTACCAATAACCTGCTCCAGAAATCGCGCAGAACAATCCAATATCCTATGTACACATAAATATAATATAATAGAATCATTAGTCATTACACTAGCACATACTCAACCATATTTACACTGGAATCAGGGGGTATACTAGGGGTAACACTAGTCATCTAACACGGTCAATTACGCATTGAATTATGCGGGTGTCGCGTCTTCAAGTACTGTACGAAATCAGTCAGTCAACTGACAGGTGTCTATGCCAGTACGTTAGTGTACGCAAGGCAGACAAATTCACAAGTTCTTTGGGTCAACATGGTCAAGGTAAGTATGGAATAGTCCACGATGTCCTAGGGTCATACAGTCTGAATATTTAGTCATAATTATCAATTAGCATTTACTTACATATATATTCATATAACTATATAATAATATAACCATTAATTTATTTTAATTTATTTAATTTTGGAATAATTACTCTAAAATCCTATTTTAATCTTATTATTATGATTTTTATGTTAATTCCTAAATTTTGTCCAAAGAAATTGAATTTTATCAACTCGAGACTCATGGCACGCAAATCGAGACGATCTGTTGACCAAAAAGTCAACCGATACAAACTCGACTTTCATGCATGATTTCCTATAGATTTCAGCATCAAAAATATACTGAAATTTATGGCTCGTCTGAATTCAAATTCGTTTGGGAATTATGGCACATACAAATTTTGTATTGTGCACTGATGGTTAAATTCTAACCTAGAAGTTCTACAGAATAACAGTATATAAATACTTCGAAATAAATTATAGGAAAAATATATGTCGATGATCTCGACATTAGCTTTCCGAAACTTTAAACGGTTCGTGATTCTGATTCCTGGTTCTCCCGGAATCGCGAAAACATCGAAATACGTCTATTTTTGGACATGCTGTGCTCTACGAATTTTCCAGAATTTAATACTAATAATTTAAAAAAACAATTTATATTATCAGAAAGCTAACCTCATTATCGTTCTAACAAAAAAAACTGGAGCATGTTTGGAGTCCGGAGCTAGGAGATATCGTCTTTTTAATTCGTCATAAGTAGTAGAAAATGAGGCTGAATTTATGACGAATTTTGACTATTTTTTGGACGAAAAAGAGAGAAATTTGGGAAAAAAAAATATGAAGGATGAGGTATTTATAATGGTGGACACTACTTAATTAAATACGAATAGGATTGGTTAATTTGGATAGGATTATGATGAATTTAAATAAGGATAGGATATGCATGAAGTTGATTTCCTAATAGGTTCAGGATTTGAATTAATTTAAAATAGAGTTTGAATTTATCTCAATAATTTATAATCTTAAATATAATTAAAGATAATACAAATAATTTATAAAATCTTATTAATATCTATTAACACTAAATTAGTATCTGTCTAATATTAAGACTATATATATCCAAATAAATCCTAAATAATTTTAAAATCTAAATAATTTCTTAAAATTCTAAATAAATTACAAAAAAATAATAATTAAATATTTTAAACTAAAATAAATATTTGGTAGGAACGACATGCAAGTATGGTCGTATAGTAAATCATAGAAGTCCTAGAAATTTATGTTTTCGAAGTTTTAATTACCAAAAATTCTAGAAAAAAATCTCCAAAAATCTAAAATAACCTAAAATAATTATAAATGAATATTTATATAAGTAAATATATCAAGAAATTTATTTTCTAATTAAATAAGAGCATATTCTAAATAAATTCATCATATATAATAAATATAATAATATAAAATATACACAAAATACCTATTTTGGGTGAGGGAGTTTACAATCTACCCCACTTAAAATAATTTCGTCCTCGAAATTAAAATAAGACATAATTTGTTAAATCCTTCACATTCGTACATAAGGTATGTCAATCGCAATCTCTTCCAAAAATTTAAATGACAAAATCTATTCGAATATATCGCGATCACTTCAAAATTAATATAACCACTGTTTAAATCAAAATTCAACCTGTCGTAATCTCTTCTCGATTTTTAAATAATCAACATCCAAATCTGACTCAAGTCTATATGACATCCCACATCAAAATTTATATCATAATTTTCAACTATCATAATCTTCTCTAGACTTTGAACAATAAACAATTCTAATCAAATCTTATTTCTATTCTTAACTTAAGAATTTTGTACTATTCAAATATTTAAACTCAATTTACATCCTCAATATTTCAAATAGGTGACCCAACAATCAAAATTGAACTTTTAATTCAAATCATCAAATTGTAAAATTTAAATCTAATTAACCAATTGTTCAAGTCTAAAATTTTATATTTATCCTCAAAATTTAAATCGATGATTCATCCTTCAATATTCAAAATTTAAATCATGTGCTCAAAGTATAAATATTGGGTCCTCAATATCAAGATTTTTAAAATTCATTAAATCCTCATTATCTTAATCCCTCTTTTAAAATTCTCCACATTTAAAAGGACTTAATCTCTCAATCTAATCCTACTTGATCACAATCTAAAAGAATTCTCCTCAAGTTTAATACTGCAAATTCTACCCAACTTAGAATTTACCCATCTATCACATAAGGCTCTTACACTTAAGAAAAATATTCCTCAATTTATTTTTTCATGTCATTCAATCCTCAAAACTTTAACACCAACTATATCATATGTGATATGCCCTTAATCAATTATGAAAGATAGTCACCAAATAATGTGATTGGCCTATGGGGTATATCTTGTACTATCCGTGTATCACTTATATCCAAGCACAAGATTTCGTCTTTCCGAAACAAGGGAAGACGGAAAGCAACGGAAAAGAGTTCAAGGAGGGGTAATAGAATGGAAGTATGGGAATCAAAGGGTTTAAAGAATTCAAATCGGAATTGTCAAGACAGTTGTGGATTAAAATCTTAATTTGGTAATTTTCTATTCGCATGCTCACATCGGTGCAGTTATGTACTTGATATGATATGCTTTGTCGTATCTAGAGGGTAAGTATATTCGTCTACTAATCACTACATATCTCAATCCACGTAAAGTAGTTATGCGAAGGACGAACCAAGCGCACTAAGGTTAGCTAGACCCTAATACACTGATTCTGAAATGTATTATTGTGGGCCCCCAATAATACGTATGTCATGAACAAGCTCGATAAATAATAAGCTTGCAAAAACTAGGCTATAATAGCAGCATAAGTCAAGATAGTACAGCAAATATGAATACGCTAGATTATGATGAAAGAAGGTTCATAACAATTCAAATTCACAAAAACAAAAGCAAAATAAGCAATAATAATGAAAGACTACACAATCTCTACAGTTGTCATACTAATTCCTTGTCTAAGTTGCTAGTCGACCAATAGGGACATGGATCTCTAAATTCTATCGTCTGAATAAACACTGTCGTCTTTGCTAGCATACAATTAATGTCATTCAGTTACACTTCATCAATGGATCACAAGGGCTACGTGATACTAGGTGGTGAGGTATACTATCCAACTTAAAATAATTTAACTACTATTGTATTGCCTTAAGGATACCTACAAAAATAATCTTGCACATGTACATAGAACAGAAACTCTTATTAGGGTCTCCTATTGCATTATATAGGTAAGGGTCAAGTGCTCATAGAACAGGTATCAATCGTAGGGATAGAAGAGTTACTAGCCGTTAAGGGGAAAGGGATTTAACTCGTATAGAGCTATGGGTACAAATTTCGTGATTTAAAGCTAAGGGGTAATCATTAGGTCACAACCTAAGGGAACTACGCAAACTATCAAATCCCAACTATCACGCATAAAATTCAAAGTTCAAATTACCAAGCTATACCCTAGGAAACTACATGTCCTAACATAGAATAAGATTACTTGGCCTTCAATCATACGAGTTATGTGGCACGAGTTAAATGATGAAGAAAGAAGAATCATAATTTAGTCGTCACACAATTAGCGAATGCTAAGGTTGCAGGGGGACAAGTTATGAAATCAAAAATAGAGGGCTCTAGATAGCATCATGGTTCTCTAAGGGGGTGGCATGCTAGTTGCCATGTTCGGGGTATGATCAAGGGAAAGGGTTGATTACATTCCTCTAGGCTTCCTAGGGTGCTGTCTACTAGTAACAAGACAATGACATAAGTTTTATAGTTCTCTAATACTATCCAATTATGAGGGTTAGGTTCAGTCCTAATGTTCAATATTGGTTCTCCATTGGTTCCTCAATACTAGGGTCAAACATTATGGTAAAACTTCTAACTAACTCTAGTAGTGTCTATACTACTCTCAAGTCTTCATAATACATCAGGGGGTAATGGTAAATCAATTCTAAAGATAAGGAATTCTAGGGTTTACTAGATATTCTAAATTTAGTGGTGTGTCTATATTCTCGTTGTATTCTTAATAGGTGTGCTACTCTAATTATCATCCTAATAACAGGGGTTCCTATATTCAAGCAGAAGGCCATATATACTCAAGGAACTTATTAGGGAAGTACAGGAATCAAGCAGGATACAATTGTTCGAATAGATCATAGAGGAGGAAGGTGAATCATAGTCAATTGTGGATGAGATCCTATACTCTAGTCCTATGTGCAGGCTTGTTCGGTACAGTAACGTAACCGAGACAATATGCTCTCGACCTGCATGGGCCACCACAAAAACATGTCACGCCCCAGTCCCAAATACGTAGGACTAGGAACACGTAAGCATGCCAGCCGCATGGATATGGCAACTCCAATATATGGAAACCAAATCCATACGTACGCTGTAATATGAATACAAAATCCACAAGTGGTATAAACATATGTCACAAGTCACAGGGTAAAATCTAAATCTCATCCACCAAAATCATATAGAAATAAATAACCAGTATCTATGAAACTAGATCTTAATAAGAAGTATCTAAGGATGATAGTTGGATGGAAACAAATCCACTACCAACTCGAATATAAGAGCAAATACAATATGAGTACAACACCACAACACAATATAAGAATACCAGCTATCCATCACAGCTCGAAGAGAAGACATCCTCGGATCACATGTAACCATCCAAATCTGCGCTCCTGTAAATACTCAAGAAAAGATACACCTGGCAGCGGACCAGGTCCTCAGAGGGACATAACAAAATACTTAAACACATGCCAATAAAGTACTGAAATAAATATCCAAAGGGGTCGCCTAACCGTCTAAAGTGAATGCAGTTAAGAACAACTTTCTCCACAAGTGAGCTATCTGGCTGAAAACTGGGATTTGGCATGGTTCTCTTTTGAAGATCCAGGGGCCCAAAGGCACGTCGTCTTTTGAACGGCGGAGGCCCGCCAATGTATATATATGGGTCATCACCACCCGTATCTCCAGCGGAGAATCCGGGCGTCACAGAAAAAGTGTAAAGGAGCTCAAATACGGTACTTGTTGTTCTCCCCACCCCATGCTCTAAGCATGTCACATCCATGACACAATAACACCTCTAATAACTGCCAAGTCTACTAGCATGCAAAGTTTCTAACAGCAGCTATTCCTAACGCACGGCCCATACGTACAGGAGGCCAGACCTGTCACGCAGTCCGTGATCTATATAAGACTCACACTCGTGTAACCACTGTGTCACAGCCAATGAACCTAATGGTGCTACATGATAATGGAGTAGTCTCATGAACAAGGTCAATGCAATACATAAATAAAAACATATCGCGACGTCACCGTCGCGCGCATTTTATATAACAGTTAAAATATATGAACTAAAGACAGAAAATAAAGATGCATACAACATATGGAATATAAATAACAGTACAATGGCAAGGTATACTTGCCTGGCAAGAAAGCTGCAATGTACCAATAACCTGCTCCAGAAATCGCGCAGAACAATCCAATATCCTATGTACACATAAATATAATATAATAGAATCATTAGTCATTACACTAGCACATACTCAACCATATTTACACTGGAATCAGGGGGTATACTAGGGGTAACACTAGTCATCTAACACGGTCAATTACGCATTGAATTATGCGGGTGTCGCGTCTTCAAGTACTGTACGAAATCAGTCAGTCAACTGACAGGTGTCTATGCCAGTACGTTAGTGTACGCAAGGCAGACAAATTCACAAGTTCTTTGGGTCAACATGGTCAAGGTAAGTATGGAATAGTCCACGATGTCCTAGGGTCATACAGTCTGAATATTTAGTCATAATTATCAATTAGCATTTACTTACATATATATTCATATAACTATATAATAATATAACCATTAATTTATTTTAATTTATTTAATTCTGGAATAATTACTCTAAAATCCTATTTTAATCTTATTATTCTGATTTTTATGTTAATTCCTAAATTTTGTCCAAAGAAACTGAATTTTATCAACTCGAGACTCATGGCACGCAAATCGAGAGGATCTGTTGACCAAAAAGTCAACCGATACAAACTCGACTTTCATGCATGATTTCCTGTAGATTTCAGCATCAAAAATATACTGAAATTTATGGCTCGTCTGAATTCAAATTCGTTTGGAAATTATGGCACATACAAATTTTGTATTGTGCACTGATGGTTAAATTCTAACCTAGAAGTTCTACAGAATAACAGTATGTAAATACTTCGAAATAAATTCTGGGAAAAATATATGTCGATGATCTCGACATTAGCTTTCCGAAACTTTAAACGGTTCGTGATTCTGATTCCTGGTTCTCCCGAAATCGTGAAAACATCGAAACACGTCTATTTTTGGACATGCTGTGCTCTACGAATTTTCCAGAATTTAATACTAATAATTTAAAAAAAACAATTTATATTATCAGAAATCTAACCTCATTATCGTTCTAACAAAAAAACTGGAGCATGTTTGGAGTCCGGAGCTAGGAGATATCGTCTTTTTAATTCGTCATAAGTAGTAGAAAATGAGGCTAAATTTATGACGAATTTTGACTATTTTTTGGACGAAAAAGAGAGGAATTTGGGAAAAAAAAATATGAAGGATGAGGTATTTATAATGGTGGGCACTACTTAATTAAATACGAATAGGATTGGTTAATTTGGATAGGATTATGATGAATTTAAATAAGGATAGGATATGCATGAAGTTGATTTCCTAATAGGTTCAGGATTTGAATTAATTTAAAATAGAGTTTGAATTTATCTCAATAATTTATAATCTTAAATATAATTAAAGATAATACAAATAATTTATAAAATCTTATTAATATCTATTAACACTAAATTAGTATCTATCTAATATTAAGACTATATATATCCAAATAAATCCTAAATAATTTTAAAATCTAAATAATTTCTTAAAATTCTAAATAAATTACAAAAAAAATATAATTAAATATTTTAAACTAAAATAAATATTTGGTAGGAACGACATGCAAGTATGGTCGTATAGTAAATCATAGAAGTCCTAGAAATTTATGTTTTCGAAGTTTTAATTACCAAAAATTCTAGAAAAAAATCTCCAAAAATCTAAAATAACCTAAAATAATTATAAATGAATATTTATATAAGTAAATATATCAAGAAATTTATTTTCTAATTAAATAAGAGCATATTCTAAATAAATTCATCATATATAATAAATATAATAATATAAAATATACACAAAATACCTATTTTGGGTGAGGGAGTTTACATTACAAAATGGGAATTTGCCTAATTTGGCACGGAGAATTATGGGATGCTAGTTGTAGAAAAATTAGAATTAAAAAATAACCACAAATAAATTATATATAAATTATCTCGATATTTAACACATAATCTATGGTCGTTACACTAATGTCATACTAATGCCAAGAGGTCAAATTTTTGTGCCACGAAAAGATTCTACAGGTAGTGTCTCCTATGTAGACTATTTCCTATGAAGGACGATACAGGTTTTGGGGCCATCCTATATTATTAATGTCCAAACCAAGGTGAAGTGTCATAATAAAATTATTGGATTTTATTTGATTAAAAAAATAATCTAAAACAAATACAAGAAATACGAAATACACACAAGATACCTATTTTTGGGTGAGGGAGTTTACAGTGGTAATATAGACTTGATAGCGAAATGCGCTCTTGTGGAAAAAATATTAATTTTATGTAGTCTTATTACCCATAGCGTACCGAAGACTGGGTACGGATAATAAGTTAAAATAACTAACACTATCAGGGGTCTTAGAACGACGTGATAGCAGATAGTTTGGACGAATATTTGCTCAGAGGTAATATAGACGAGACAAACTTTGTTTCGGGTATCCCAACACATGTCTGCTCATAGATGATGTAGATATGGCAGAGATGTTTAAGTAGAAAGGTTTGCTCAAAGGTAAGAAGGACATGGCAAACTCTACAGGGGAGGATGTGAGGACGATAGCTCAGAAGTAATATGCACGTGAGCTAAATGATAGTCATACCGAGAGGTTAGGTACGATCATATATTTTTGTAGAAGGAAAAGGAAACGAGCCAGAGGTAATATGGACATGGTTGTTTTCTTTGGATGGAGAACATGGACATCTCATAGTTCAGAGGTAATATGGACGTGAACTGTTTGCTTTTGTTGAGGACATCCCACTAGGGGATCTTTGGTAGACATATTACTTCTTGCGCACTAGAGTGCAAGTAATAAGTTCAAAAAAAAAATTATATCAAAAGTGATATAGACGTGGTAGGTTTTGTGGGCCCATTACTTCTTGTGCACCTGAATGCATAATAGATTCGAGACAAGTCCTGTCAAAGGTGATATGAACGTGACATATTTTATGGACTTAACACCGCTGGCGTACTTAGAGTTAAGTATGGGTAATAAGTTTGGATGACGACCGATGTCAGAGGTATTATGGACTTGATAATCGATAGTAATATAGAAAGGTTTGCTCAGAGGTAATATGGATATGGCAAACCCTGCTGGAAATAATCGACTAGGACAGTAGTTCTAAGGTGATGTGGACGTGAACTAATGTCCAAGAGAACTGATTATGAGTGGTATACCCGAAAGTGTAGATAAACATGAAAGTGGCTCCATTAGGGAGCTTTTTAAGGATCTACTGTCTGTTGCGTATTCAGGATTCCTGAATACAGACAATGGCTTTCATCCAACTTTTGTGGAAGGGTAGTGCATATTGTGCTTACACACTTGCTGGAAATGAACAACGGGGAACGTACACTATACATTTTGGTTCTCCAGCTGATAGTAAGGGGAGTACAAGTCTAGCTTAAACATAGTACTTTTTGAGAAATTTGTCGTTGATAGGCATCATGAGAAAGTCGCCATTGGGTTTTGCGAGCTGGTAAGCGCCATTGGAGAACACAAACTCCACAATGAACGGACCCTCCCATTTAAGTTAGAATTTATCGGTCGTCTTGTGGGTCATAACCATCGGTCTTTCTACTGTCAAGACGAGATCACCCACTTGGTAAGTCCTCTTCTTGACCCGTCTGTTGAAGGCTTCTGAGAGGCGAGCTTGGTACAACTCAATGAGCTGTTGAACTAAGAGACATTTCTCATCGAGCGCTTCTAACTCTTGTAGCCGTCGACAGTGATTGTCGTCAACGGTTAACTGGTTGGACAGAGCCACTCAGAGTGACATAATTTGGATCTCGAGTGGGAGGACCATTTCATTTCCGTAAACCAAGAAGAATGGCGTACTTCCAGTAGGTGTCCGGACCGTTATGAGGTAGGCCCAAAGACACTCGCCTAGCTTCTCATTCCAGTCGCGCTTATTGGATGACACAAACTTCTTGAGTAGCTTTATGATGGTCTTGTTGAATGCTTTTGCCAGACCATTTGCTGCTGGGTTGTAGGCAGTTGAGGCTACATTCTGGATTTGATTTTTGTCACAAAATCGATAAAAAATATAACTTACAAACTGTGGATTATTATTGTGGATGATCCTCCGTGGCAAGCCGAAGCAGTATACGACGTGATGCTTGACAAAGATGATCATGTTTTAGGTCTTGACTTTAGCAAGTGGAACATCTTTCGCCCATTTGGAGAAGTAGTCGGTGATAGCCAAGATGAACCGATGTCCCTTAGAAGAAGGTGGACTAATTAGCCCAATAATGTCCATTTTCCATGCTTCAAAAGGCCAAGATGCTACCGTTGGGTGTAGGACTAATTGGCCCGATATTTCTTGCTTGTTATGGACATGAGACGTCGTGGACATGAGACATGAGGTTACATTGGGTGGGAAGAGACACACCATACTATAGGCTGGTTATATATATATATATATATATATATATATATATATATATATATATATATATATATATATATATAGTATGTTACTGGAGGTGCCTTAGACTCTGTCCCAGATCTTTGGCACATTTACTGGCCCTACAAGATATTACTTGCTGCCATGGGCTCCTCGATACAGAGTCTGTAGTGGTTTCATCCTGAGTATGAGTGATGTTCTCATGTGCATATCACTTAGATGGTTATAGTAGTTTACCCTTGAGTATGTGGCGTTATACTATTTTACTTTGGCATGTTATTTCTTATACCTTGTTACGTCCCTCTGAGGACCCGATCCCTTGCCAGTTTTGCAGCATAGACCATTGTGGAGCCTGCCTGGAGTTGTTGATTTGGGTTGCCTTGCCTTATGGACATTAGTACCAGGTACTTATATCATTTTTATTCATTTCTATTATTAATTCATCTGCTAATGTAGCCTAGTTTTTATAGACTCGTATTTTTTTCTCGAGTCTATTCGAGCTTGTGTGTTACTGGGCGGCCGACTTTCGCACATGTAGCTCATTCTTGTTGTATTCTATTCATTGTGGATTGAGGCATAGATATTTATATTTACTGGATTATCTAGATATTGACCATTATAATACAGCTTATACGTATTCGAGTCAGACCAGAGTCTGGTCGAATGTGTAGCTGGCATGTTACGTATTTCTAGTCCTACGTATTTTAGAATTGGGATATTATATATTTTTGTGGTGGCTCATGCAGGTTCTGATTAAACTGTTTCGGTTGCCTTACTGTACCGAGAGAGCCTACGTTAGGATAAGTTTATTAGGATCTCAATCCACAATTGTTATTGAAACTTTCTTTGAATTCTAATTTTGTCCTTGAACCTCAAAATTATATTCATTCATACTTTTTTTGAACTCTTATTCATTGATTCTCATATTTCCCTATCTCGGAGAGATGAACACTCGTGCGCGATAATTTTTCTAGAAGATTCTCGTCAAGACGAAAAAGACATATTTGGTAGAATATTTGTAAGAAGAGGAGTACTTGAGTAGGAAAGATTATGGTAGATGATTTTTAGATATTATAGTTAGAATAGATTAAAGACATAAGAATTGACAGTAGCTGTCACGCCCCAGTCCCAAAATACGTAGGACTAGGAATACGTAAGCATGCCAGCCGTATGTACATGGCAACTCCAATATATGGATACCATAATACACGCGTACGCTGTAATATGAATATAACTCACATGTGGTACATATATATTGTCACAAGTCACAGGGCATAACTAAATCTCATCCACAGAATCAAATAGGAATAAATAACCAATCAACCATATAACTGAATCAAGCATAAAATGCTTGATAAGAATAAGTAGTTGGGTGGAGACAAATCTACTACCAAACTAGAATATAAGAGAAACCAAATAAGTACATCTAATGAACAATGAGACTCGAAGAGAAGACATCCTCGAAAGAGAGATAAGTAGTAAGTCCTGATCCGTGCTCCTGCGAATAGTCAAGATCGTCTACACCTGAAAAGGGACCAGGTCCTCAGAGGGACGTAACAAGATACATAGAAGCATGCCAATTGAATACAGTAAAATATGCATAAATAGACGAAAAATATATAAGTACGCTGTACAAGACAATCTATATAAAATACATAATGAGGATAACTTTTTGACGTATGGGCATGGGTAGGCTACTCGATCTAATCTCACACACGTCATGGACATCAGAAATCGACATACCTCGGGGGTAGCGACCAGCGCGACACACTACCGTAGTGCGTGCTAGTTACTATGGTTTATCAGAGTGGTTATAGCCCATATGCCTACTGATTGTCCTCCCCTTTCATGATACTATGTGTCAAGTGTGTGTCAACATATATATAGTATATAATTATGACTGAAAGAAAATACACATGCAATGAATATATAAAAATATAATAAGGATGCAAAGTACTGTAAACAATTGGGCAAGGTATCTTGCCTGGTCTGAAAAGGGATGAAGTCGCAACTCAAGGCGTCGTCCAATCTACCCGTCACATAAATTAAACAAGTTAGGTTACAAAAGTGGGTGAATAGGTTCCAACATTTTAATCTATTTTAATTCTGAATAAAATAACCTAAAATAGTATTTTAATCTTATTATAATCTAATTTTATTATTAAACCCTAATTTTGGTCCAAAGAAAGTCAACTTTACGGATTTGTGATCCGTGGCACGCAAATCGAGGCAATCCGTTGACCAAAAAGTCAACCGACTCAAATCTTTGATTTGTATGTAGAATTCTATATATTTTAGTGCTACATAAACACCGGAATCGACGGTTTCATAAAATCATAAGTCGGTAAAGAGTTATGTCCACAAGGGCGCACAAATAATAATTTTTGGTGGTTTCCTATTTACCTCTACGTTACACGAATATACAGTAAATTAAACTTATATGTTAAATTATGGAAATATTATTTTATTTAATTTTATCATGTCAACTTTTCAAAACTTCAAATTGTTCATAATTTCGAATTCGGGATCTCCCGAAATCTCGAAAATACGGAAACGCGTCTGATTTCGGACAACTGGCACTTTCAGAATATTCTGAAAAATTGGGTTCTAAAATTATTAAAATAATTTATATATTCAGAAAACTAATCTTGATATGGTCCTAAAAAAAAAACTGGAGCACTTTTGGAGTCCGGAGCTAGGAGATATCGTCTATTTAAGTCGTCATAACTGCTAGAAAATGAGGCTAAATTTATGACAAATTTTGACTGTTTTTGGACAAAAATGAGAGAAATTTGGGGAAAAAAATATGAAGGATGAGGTATTTATAATAGTGGACACTACTTAATTGAATACGACTAGGATTGGCTAATTTGGATAGGATTAGGATGAGTTTAAATAAGGATAGGATATGCATGAAGTTACTTTCCTACTTGGCTCAGGATTTGAATTAATTTAAAATAGAGTTTGAATTTATCACAATAATTTATAATCTTAAATAGAATTAAAGATAATACAAATAATTTATATATAATCTTATTAATATCTATTAACACTAAATTAGCATCTATCTAATATTAAGACTATATATATCCAAATAAATCCTAAATAATTTTAAAAATCTAAATAATTTTTTTAAAATTCTAAATAAATTACAGAAAAATATAATTAAATATTTTAACCTAAAATAAATATTTGGTAGGAACAATATGCAAGTATGGTCTTATAGTAAATCATGAAAGTCTAGAAATTTACGTTCCCAATATTTTAATTAACTAAAAATTCTAGAAAAATCTCCAAAAATCTAAAATAGCCTAAAAATAATTCTAAATAAATATTTACATAAGTAAATATACTAAATTTTTTATTTTCTAATTAACTAATAGAATATTCTAAAGTAATTCAATATTTAAAATAATCTATAATAAATATAATAAAAAATATACACAAAATACCTATTTTGGGTGAGGGAGTTTACAGTAGCAGTAGGAACCTAAAATAAAAAGGACTTTATCAATTAACATAGATTAGAAGTGATGGTTAATATTATATAAACTTTTGGACGAATGTGAGTCATTTTATGTGAGGGTATAATATTGTGTTTTGATGAGATGGTTTGATCTAAGGTGGGTAGGCTTCTCGACTAGCAAATTTGGTCTAGAGGTTATACAATTGATGAAGATGAGAATTGTCAAATTTTGGTGCTTTAAGGCTTAAACTTCTATGTGATTTGAAAAAAAAATTGAATGAATATTGGACTATGATAATGTTGAATTTTTGAGGATAATAAATTTATCAATATTAGAGAAATTTAACTAGATGCGAATTAAAAATTTTAAATTTTTTTTTGAAGATTGAATACAAATTTTTAGATTTTGAGGTTAAATGAAAGATAGATTGGTTGGATTGAATATGGCTAGCAGCCCTCGAATTTTTTTTGTTAGTTGTAAATAAAGAGAATTGATTATTGTGTTAATTAAAATTTAAAATTTTGAAGAAGGATGAGGAGATCATGATAAGACTGAACTTGGACTTTAAATTAGAGGATTTTGGGACATGATAGTTGGTGAATTCAAATTTGATAATTTTGTAAAGTTAATTATTATCGTCTTATTAATTGAAAAAAAAAATGGAGGAGTAAGTTTGATAGAATAAATTTTGGAATTCAAATTTTAAATGAGAATATTTTAAAGTCTGTAATTGGATTCAAATTTTAAGAATAGATGAAATTAAATTAAATTTTAAGATTTTGAGGAGATAAAGATGTATTAAAAATTATAAATTTTGAGGATTTGATTTGATCTTAAGAGATTGACTAGGATTAGATATGCCATATACCATTTTTTGTTGGGTAGATTTATGATTGCTAGGTTTAATGATATAAGGTAAATTGATTAAGTATGGGTATTATGGATTCGAAAGAAAAATAATTCAATAATTGGAGGGATTGAGGAGAAGACTATCTTAAGAATTAAATTTAAAATTTTAAAGTTTGACAACTTTGAGGATGGAATTTAAAAGGTATTATGTGGTAATAGTGAAATGTTAATTTTTGGAAAGATCATGATATTCTAGATTTAAATTTTCTTTGGATTTGAAGGGTCTAACTCTAGAAGAGTAAATCTTTAAAATTTAAATTTGGAAGATAGAATTTTAAGGATTAGATTTAAAATTTTGAGTATTGGGTTATTAATTTATAATTTTGAGAAATTTAAGAATATTAACATTATAGTCCTTGGACTACAAGATGTCGATGTAAAATATATATATTTAAAAAAAATATTTTTAAGGTTGGAATTAAACTCAAGTTTTAAAAATATTGAGGACTTGGAATCTCATGGATTAATTGTTGAAGAGATAAAAAAATTTGATCGAATAGAAGAATGATAATTTTAAATGTGAGAATTTAATTTAAATTTGAGGAGTTTAATTCTTGAAGGGGTTAAATTTTGAGGACTTAAAATTTTATTTTAAGTATAGAAAATGAAGTTACTATTGAGGACTTTGCAAAATCACAATAAAGAATTTGACCCAATCGGAAAAAAAGAGTGTATTATTGAAAATTTTAAATTGCGAGGACGCAATTTTTTTAAGGTGGGTAGATTGTAACCCCCCTCATTTTGGAATAGAAATAATTTAGTATTTTTAAATCTATTTTATTTATTTAATATTTTAAAGTATTAATTTATAAAATTCTTTTTTTTTTAATATATGATACTTTGTTATGGATTGAATATTTGGAGCAATGCACAACATTTTTCTTTCCAAATGTTTTTTTATCTTGATTGTACCTAATATATTTGGGACATGGATGTTGCATTTTTTTGATATCCCCCATGCTCCAAAAATATTGACAAACATCTAGAACCACGGTTACCGTAAAACTGCTTCCTTTTGACTAGAACTTGATCCAAACCAAACCCAAACTATATATATATATATATATATATATATATATATATATATATATATATATATATATATATATATATATATTTGTTTCTATTTATAGAAAGTGCCATATGTGTCATCATAGTTGGCCTATGTACCTAACTACCCAAGATCCTAACAAACCGAATTCCAATTCTAACAAACAACCCTAACCCAATTTTTATTTTCCACAACACAACCCACATATAAAATATATCTACAAAATCTGAATAAATCAATTAAAGAATTAAATCCCACATTTTTAAATTAGGATACTCCTAGTTTGTTGCATATTCCTATCTTTGGATCAAACCAAATTCTGAGTGAATATTTTTGTGACAATCCCCTAATTTAAATTTTATCCCCTTACCATATCAAGACTCCACAAAATTCTAACCACATATTTTTAAATATTAAATCAAATCCGAACCACCCACCTATTTAAAATACATATATTTATCAACTCTCCAACACTTAAACCTAATAATTAGGTTGGCCCCCCTTTTTCTCTCCCTCACGAAAAAAACTCCTTCCTCATGTTCTCTCCCTCTTCTACTTTTTTCCCTCTTCCTCTCTCCTTCCCCACATGCCACAACTCCACAAAATCCCAACCGAACCTCTTTTTTGCCAAATATTGAATGTTGGTTGCAGCAGCTATTAAGACCCCTCTACAGTAGCCAAAAACCCTAAAAATTCTATATTTATATCATACTTAAAGTTCCCAAGAGCTTCGTCAAGTTTCGTGAGGTTTGGAGTTCGTTTGGTACTCCGTTTGGCCGTAGTCGCGAAAAAGGTCCCCGCGTAATCGCAATCTTGTGTAAATTTATATTAATATTAGATGATGTTTAGAATTAGTTCTATGCATTAGATATATATTTGTACGTACAAAAACTATCCCAAACTAATGAACAACCTTGACTCGGACACGTCGCATCAAGACTAGTTATAGTTTTTGATAGTTGTTATATTTTACTGAAGTAAATAAATTCCAAAAATTAATATATATTAATTTTAGAATATTTAATGTATTAATTTCTTATTTAATCATATTTGGATGCCAACATGGAGGTTGTATGTCAAGGCTACGTGCCAAAGTTGGTTAGAATGACTAGTTGTCGTCCGAAGCAAATAATGACATGCAATACCGATGTTTGGTTATTTTTGATTATTTAGAAATAATTTCATAATATTAATTATGATTAATTCAGTAATAAATTATGTTAAAATACATGATTAAGAGGTTCCATGCATGTTAGATGAATATGATAGCAATGGTGCAAGTTTTGTGACATCGATACGTTCCTACGTACATATAGGACTACGTGTAGCCAAACACATATAAGTTCCTATAAGTACATGTGGTATGTCAATGTAAGACACCCTCACAACGTATTTTGAGAGTGGCATGGCACGTGTATCTTGGCACGTTGTTCAATGTTATGCAACTATTGGATTGTTAGACAAGAACATCAACTGAAAGTTGAGGTTGTGCAACGATCTTTCGTATTATCCTAGAGTAGTTAGCATGTATGGTTATTGATTAGAATATATTTAACATGGCATCTTGGATATGCTACTCTTCCAGCAGAGGAATTCGGGCAAACAATATTGCAGCCACAGACAGCAGGCAAGTGTACCTTGCCATGATGTATCACAGTTCCTTGCCGTAATTATCTTATTTAGTTATTATAGTTATTTGATATGGTTGATGTGTGTGTTTACCCTAGGGCCAGGATACATTGCTTAGCGTCCGAACAAGATTTGAATGTCGATGCCGTACGCAGAGTCGAATAACGTCACTTAGAGAGTTAATACCACAATCCCATTTCACGTGCTTGTATCCTTGCATGTCAGACCGTAGGATGCTTGACACTATTTTATGTGACAGAATCCTTCTTGAGGTATTCATGGTGATTCTGTATAAGATTATAGGACTCGTAATATGAGACTTGCATATTATATACATATATTATTATGACTCATTGTACTAGCTAGAGGTCCTGATCTTGCGTGTTATGGACATGAGACGTCGTGGACATTAGATGTGAGGTTACATTGGGTGGGGAGAGACACACCATACTACAGGTTGATTATGTTTGTTTATATATATATATATATATATATATATATATATATATATATATATATATATATATATATATATATACATACTATGTTACTGGAGGTGCCTTAGACTCTGTCCCAGATCTTTGGCACATTTAATGGCCCTACGGGATATTACTTGCTGCTATGGGCTCCCCAACACAGAGCCTGTAGTAGTTTTAGCCTGAGTACGAGTGATATTTTCATATGCATATCACTTAGATGATTACAGTAGTTTACCTTTGAGTATGTGGCATTATACTGTTTTAATTTGGCATGCTGTTTCTTATACCTTGTTACGTCCCTCTAAGGACCTTATCCCTTTCCAGTTTTGTAGCATAGACCATTGTGGAGCCTGTCTGGAGTTGCTGATTTGGGTTACTTTGCCATGTGGGCATTGGTACCAGGTACTTATATCCTTTTTATCAGAGTTATGCTATTCATTTATATTATTGATTCATCTGTTGATGTAGCCTAGTTTTTATAGACTCATATTTCTTTCTCGAGTCTATTCGAGCTTGTGTGTTACTGGACGGTCGACTTTAGCACATGTAGCTCATTCTTGTTGTATTTTGTTCATTGTAGATTGAGGTATAGATATTTATAATTACTGGATTATCTAGATAGTGACCATTATAATACAGCTTATACGTATTCGAGTCGGACCAGAGTCTGGTCGAATGTTTAGCTGGCATGTTACGTATTTCTAGTCCTACGTATTTTGGGACTGGGGCGTTACACACTCCTTCTCAATGGGGTTGTATATGTGCTCTACGCCGACCATCATTTTGCTGAGATAGTAGATATCTTTTTCACTTTTCTGGGCTAGTATAGCTCCGAGGGTGTGAGCACCCTAATTTTTTTATATAGGATTAGTTCGATAATTAATAATTATTCTGTTCATTTTAATATTTATTCGATAATTTAATTAAACTTTGGAAACCAACTCCCATGGCTTTAAGATCTTGCGTGCAACGCTAGCCTTTCCCTTCCAACCAACCAAGCATGCTCGACTTAGACGAGTCAAATTAGGCTCCTGCCATGACTGTCCCTCACAAATTCGTAATCCCATGCCTTGTTTTAGTCGTATAACTTTCGCGACACAATTACGAGGAAACAATGATTTAATTAATCCTTTTGTCGTGGTGTACGATTTTAACACGCCATCCCAACCCATTGCTTCTAACTAAATTCATGCTATGAGCCTAACTAGTCCTATTACGCACATGACCCTCTAGTTGCGTTATTCGAACCCCCTGCATGCTCCCAATATAATATTGAGTAGAAAATAGAATTTATGGATTTATTAAATTAATTTAATACTTATTAATATTTAGTAAATATATTTTTAATTAATATAAATTTGGTTGTAGACTATTGTTGGAGGAAATATAAATTTCTACAATTTTTTCCAAGAACCTAACTATTTTTGAGAATTTTTTGTGTTTAATTATTGAATAAATAAAAAATAAATAAAAGAAAAAAAAGAAAAAAAACCATAAACCTAAACCCATTAACCTATTAACCCTACCCAACCCGCGTACAGGAAGCACCCCCCCTCCTATATACATATGTATATGTGTAAATACAAAACCCTAACCCTAATCCCACACCACCTATACCATCACCCACGTCGGACCCCGACCACCGCCACAGTGCCACTCGCACCGCCGACCGTCGCCGCACCGCCGCGCCTCAGCAGCAGCCGCCGCAGATCCGCCCCCCTCCCTTGCGCGCACACGCATAATATTTTGGTCCCCTCTTCGCGCGAAGATTTTGCCTTCTTCGCTCGTCCGTTTCATGTCTTGTCTTCGCTGGTATGTTCACAACCTAACCCTATAGGATTTTCTTCAAGTGGAACTAACTTAGGCACCCGGCTTTGATCAAAAAATTGACCGGAAGTTGGCCGAAAAACTGTTCAACAATAGTTCAGAAATTCGGTCCAAGTACCCCTGTTCATGTCCAATTTTCTACCATCTCGTTAATTATTTTCAAAATATAATTAAAATGACTTCTTCACAATATAACCAAGATTTTTACTGTTCGTTTATTTTTTATTAGTTTGCTATAATGGTTAAATTATTCTGGTTCCAAAACGACCAAAAACTTGTTTTAAAAACACCTAAAATCTCGCGATACGGGGTACGTTCCGCCAAACGAGGCAACTTTGTAGTCTGTGAGTTACACCGAAAGGCGCGTAACATAAACGCGAAAGTGTGGGCTTTTGCAAAATTTGATTTGGATGTGCGTGCACGCCGGAATCAACGCGTATCCGTCAAAAAGTACCGTATCAACCTGTTCTGACACTCGCCATAACTTCGTGTGTACTCGTCGATTCATAACAAAACTTGTGCCATTAGATTCATAAAATTATGCTGGTCCTGTGACCCAAGTTTGGTTCGAATCAGAGAACGTTGACGAAACACCGTTTCGTGGGCCCCATAGTTCTACATGACGGCAATTTCGTGATCGGCTCATCGAAATCCAGTTTTGGATATTTTATTGGGTTTGTGCCATCGTTCTGGACTTGTAGACACTAAGTTTGACGAATTTGGAGAACTTCGTCTCTGATACATTTTTTGGTGCGAAGTGGGCCACATGTGGATCCCGCTTTGACCAAAAACTGTCAATTTTGTCCCTGTGTCCAAATTGGACTTATGGGTAGTCAATCTTAGCTATTTCAACTATTCTGAAAATAATGGTGATATTTGTTTCAGCAACTAGAGGTGTACGTGCAAATTTTACTTTTCCAGGAGCAGTTGACAGAGTTCAGAACCTAGGCAAGTATATATTGCCAAACCTGCAGAGATCCTGTTATATTATTTGCTTGTGTTCTTTCCATATATAGTTATTATGTATTATAATTGTTCAACCTAGGACCATGAGATATTGCTTAGCGTCCAAACAAGATTCGGGTGTCGACGTCGTACACGGAGTCGTACAATGTCACTTAGAGAGTTGATACCACGATCCTATTTTACGTGCTTGTTTTACCAAGTATGCCATACCGTAGGACACTTGACACTATTTTATGTGACAGAATCTTCTTGAGTTATTCATGGTGATTCTGTATAGTCTTACAGGATTCATGATATGAGATGTGCATATTATATGGATATTATTATGACTCGTTGTACTAGCTAGAGGTCATGATCTTGCGTGTTATGGATATGAGACATCGTGGACATGAGACATGAGGTTACATTGGGTGGGAAGAGACACGGGCTACATGCTGATTATTTATATATATACTACTGGAGGCGCCTTAGACTCTGTCTCAGATCTTTGGCATATATACTGGAGTCATGATACTACTTGCTGCTATGGGCTCTCCGATACAGAGCCTGTAGTGGTCTCAGCCTGAGTACTAGTGATGCTCTCATTTTGTATTTCACTTAGCTGGTTACATAGCTTGCCCTGAGGATCTGTTTATATTTACTTGCGGCATTTTATTTGGCTTGAGTGTTTATTGTACCTTGCTATCTCCCCTGAGGACCTGGATCCAGATTATGTCCCTAGGTGTAGACGAGGAGAGCTATCCCTAGGTTTACGGGACATGAGCTACTATTGGAGACGTACAGGTTGCAGAGGACGAGATTGTTCCCGAGGACTTCTCTTGAGCACATAGTATTCTCACCATTCATTTATTATGCTTAGTGTTCTTAGATATTTGATCTTGCAGTGACTTATGGATATTTGTACTTTGATTTATTTTTCTTTCCATTTTGATGACGGGTTGTTTCCCGTGACATTATTTATATTGCTTTGGTTGGACATATCATTTTATATTATTATGATTGGACTTGTCTCTTTGTGATTTTGTTACTTATTGTGGATGAGATTAGATATAAAAACTGTGACATGTATTCGTAGACCATTTTTTATGTATTACAGCTTAAGTGCACTCTAACGGGTCCATTAAATTAAGTTTGCCCATTGTAGTTGTGCTGCTGGCCATTGTCACGTGGCTAGTCCCTTGGTATTTTGGGACTGGGACGTGATATAGTTTTTGTGGTTGCCCATGCAGGTCTACAAATATATTGCTTTGGTTTCAACTAAGAGATCGAGCAAGCCTGCGATTAGGATAAGAATAAATTTATAGGATCTTATCCACATATTGACACGTCATTGACCTCTATATCAAACTCGAACTTAATTTCTTAACTTGCATCATGCTTGATTCATCTGTGTGAACCTCATAGTTTACTTTGTATGTAGAGTAATGGATCCATGAGCCAGCGACGAGACTCTCACAGGTACAACACCAGGTATTGTGGTTACCTATGATGATGGAGTGATGCCATCGAGTGAAGATCCCTCCACTCAACAAGGCAATCAAGCAAATCATTATGTCTCGAGGTTTCAGCGAGATGATATTCTACCACCACCGCAATTCACTCCATCGATACCACTGATGCCATCTTTTCAGCCAGGGCAGCCTATGGACGAACATCAGCTATTTCAGGTGTTCTATGTAATGATGCAAGCTCAACAGCAGGTTCAGCAAGCGGCCCAGCAATGCCAGGCGGAGAACTTAAGGAATAGTATAGTGACAGCATTGGAGTAGGCAGCTCCACCAGCCAGACGGCCATCGACAGGATCCATCTCGAATTTCTGCCACCTGAAGCCACGTACATTCTCAGGCAAGGAGGAGCCCACGGAGGTCCATGAGTGGCTCACTAACATCCAGCATCAGTTGGAAGCAACTGAGCTTCTGAGGGAGCATTGGATGACTGTCGTCAGGATGCAGTTGACGGGCAATGCACATCACTGGTGGCTATCTGAGGAGAGATGACTTGGGCAGACCAAGTTACTTGGGAGGGGTTCTCTCGACTCTTCCAGGAGATGTATATTCCATCTATTGCTCTGGCGAAACTTCGAGAAAAGTTTAATCGTCTTACCCAGGATAATATGATGGTGGAAGAGTATAATGCGGAGTTCATACGATTGAGCCACTTCACACCTACACTGATCCCGACAGAAGAAGAGAAGGTAAAGAAATTCTTTGACGGACTGAGCTTTGAACTACAGAGACAGATTGGCGCAGTTGCACCTACTTCTTATACGGACGTTCTTGTAGCAGCTCGACGCATGGAGCGCATCCACAGGACGGAGTCCAGCCAGAAGAGACCGTACGCATTAGTACCAGCTCGAGCACCACACGGGGAGCCTACAAAGCGACCCAAGATGAATCCACAACAGAGAGCAGCATCACGAGCCCCATCCCTTCCTACTTGTCACTACTGTGGCAATGTAGGCCATATTAAGAGAGAGTGCAGACGCAAATTGGGATTATATTTAGCTTGCAGATCCAGTCAACATTCATCCAGGGATTGTCCTGAGCGACGGGGAGGAACACCAATGATTCACCGACTAGCTTTACCAGCACCGGAGCCAGCCCAACAGCCACATCGACCAGCTTATCCAGCACCATGAGCATCACAGGCGGAAGATGGAGGATTCAAACCATCAACACAAGGAGGATATCAACTGAGGCCACCCTTGGCACCACAGGCAGCACTCTTCTAGCAGGCCCAGCAACAGTAGAGGGCACCACCACAGGGACGTGGACATGCTTTTGCGATGACAGTGGGGGAGGCGCAAACTCGAGGAATAGCGAATATGGGTAAGATTTAGTTTTATCATAGCTAGCTATAATAGCAGATATTTCTAGTAATACTTTAGCATGTGCCTGTTAGTTCCATTCCCTAGTCTATACCTAGTATTATATAGCATGATCTTGTTAGTCTAGATTAGTAATATGTAAGTGGTACCCAAGTTTTCAAAAGCTGTATTTGATCCTCGCTCTAATCAGACTCCTTTACTATTGAGTTACTTATCTCTCATTGCCTAGGAAAAAGTTTTCATTGCTTTCCTACGTGTTCTGCTTGAACAAAACCCTCACCCTTTCTCTCGATTTTTTTCCTTGTTCATGGTCCTTTATCCTTTGTGTCGTGCTTCAACAAATGCCATACAACCGCGTCATCTCTTCTGGAGCAAACTTTTCCTGACCGGTTACGTTTTATTTTTCTTAATCGTGAGGACACAATTCTTTTAAGATGGGTAGATTGTGAGCACCATGATATTTTTATATAGGGTTAGTTCGGTAATTAATAATTATTCTGTTCATTTTAATATTTATTCGATAATTTAATTGAACTTTGGAAACCAACCCCCATGGTTTTAAGATCTTGAGTGTAACACTAGCATTTTTCTTTCAACCAACCTAGCATGCTCGACTTAGACGAGTTAAATTAGGATCCTGCCATTACTGTCCCTCACAAATTCGCAATTCTATGCCTTGTTTTGGTCGCACAACTTTCGTGACACAATTACGAGAAAACCATGATTTAATTAGCCCTTTTGTCGTGGCGTACGATTTTAACACGCCACCCCAACCCATTGCTTTTAACTAAATCCATGCTATAAGCCTAACTGGTCCTATTACTCACAAGACCCTCGAGTTGCGTTATTCGAACCCCCTGCATGCTCCCAATATAATATTAAGTAGAAAATAGAATTTATAGATTTATTTAATTAATTTAATATTCATTATTATTTAGTAAATATATTTTTAATTAATATAGATTGGGTTGTAGATTATTATTGGAGGAAATATAAATTTCTACAATTTTTTCCAAGAACCTAAATATTTTTGAGAATTTTTTGTGTTTAATTATTGAATAAATAAAAAAAAAAAATATAAACCAAAACCCATTAACCCTACCCAACCCGCGTACGGGAAGCAACCCCCCCCCCCGCTCCTATATACATACGTATATGTGTAAATACAAAACCCAAACCCTAATCTCACACCACCTATACCATCACCCACGCCGGACCCGAACCACCGCCGCAGTGCCGTCCGTATCGTCGACCGCTGCCGCGCCGCCGCGCCTCAGCAGCAGCAGTCGCAGATCCGCCCCCCTCCCTCCCCCCCCCCCCCCCGCGCATAAGCACAACCGTGCAGCCCCCCCTTCGTACGAAGATTTTGCCTTCCTCGCTCGTCCGTTTCGTACCCCGTCTTCGCTGGTATGTTCACAACCTAACCCTCTAGATTTTTTTTCAAGTGGAACGAATTAGGCTCACGGGTTTGATAAAAAAATCGACCGGAAGTTGGTCGAAAAACTATTCAACAACAGTTCAGAAATTCAGTCCAAGTACCCATGTTCATGTCCAATTTTTTACCATCTAGTTAATTATTTTCAAAATATAATTAAAAGGACTTATTTACAATATAACCAAGATTTTTACTGTTCTTTTCGTTTTTATTTGTTTCCTATAATGGTTAAATTATTCTGGTTCCAAAACGACCAAAAACTTGTTTTAAAAATACCAAAAATTTCGCGATACGGGATAGGTTCCACCAAACGAGACAACTTCGTCGTGTGCGAGTTGTACCGAAAGGCGCGTAACGTAAACGCGGAAGTGTGAACTTTCGCAGAACTTGATTTGGATGTGCGTGCACATCAGAATCAACGCATATTCGTTAAAAAGTACCATATCGACCTGTTTTGACACTCGTCATAACTTCGTGTGTACTCGTCGATTCGTAACAAAACTTATGCCATTGGACTCGCAGCGTTACGCTGGTCCTGTGACCCAAGTTTGGTTTGAATCGGAGAACGTTGACGAAATACCGTTTTGTGGGCTCCATGGTTCTACATGACGACAATTTCGTGATCGACTCATCGGAATCCAGTTCTGGATATTCCGTTGGGTTCATGCCATCATTCTGGACTCGTAGACACTAAGTTTGACGAATGTGGAGAACTTTATCTTCGACACATTTTTCGGTGCGAAGTGGGCCACATGTGGATCCCGCTTTGACCAAAAACTATCAATTTTGTCCTGTATTCAAATTGGACTTATGGGTAGTCAATCCTAGCTATTTTAACTATTCTAAAAATAATGGTGATATTTTTTCAGCATCCAGAGGTGTACGTGCATATTTTACTTTTTTAGGAGCAGTTGACAGAGTTCAGAACCCAGACAAGTGTACCTTGCCAAACCTGTAGAGATTCTGTTATAATATTTGCCTGTGTTCTTTCCATATATATTTATTCTGTGTTGTACCTGTTCAACCTAGGACCGTGAGATATTTCTTAGCGTCCGAACAAGATTCGGGTGTCGACGCCGTACGCGTAGTCGTGCAACGTCACTTAGAGAGCTGATTCCATGATCCTATTTTACGTGCTTGTTTTACCAAGTACGCCATACCGTAGGACACTTGACACTATTTCATGTGACCGAATATTCTTAAATTATTCATGGTGATTCTGTATAGGCTTACATGATTCGTGATAAGAGACGTGCATATTACATGGATATTATTATGACTCGTTGTACTAGCTAGAGGTCATGATCTTGCGTGTTATGGACATGGAACGTCGTAGACATGAGACATGAGGTTACATTGGGTGGGGAGACACACACATGCTACAGGTTGATTATTTATATATATACTACTGGAGGTGCCTTAGACTCTGTCTCAGATCTTTGGCACATATACTGGAGTCGTGATACTACTTGCTGCTATGGGCTCCCCGACACAGAGCCTGTAGTGGTCTCAACCGGAGTACTAGTGATGCTCTTATTTTATACTTAGCTGGTTACATAGCTTGCCCTGAGGATCTGTTTGTATTTACTTGCTGTATTTTATTTGGCTTGAGTGTTTATTGTACCTTGCCATGTCCCCTAAGGACCTGGATCCGGATTATGTCCCCAGGTATAGATGAAGAGAGCTATCCCGAGGTTTACGAGGCAGAAGCTACTATTGGAGACGTACAGGTTGCAGAGGACGAGGTTGTTCCAGAGGACTTCTCTTGAGCACACAGTATTCTCACCATTCATTTATTATGCTTAGTGTTCTTAGATATTTGATCTTGTAGTGACTTATGGATATTTGTACTTGGATTTATTTTTCTTTCTATTTTGATGACGGGTTGTTGTTCGTGACATTATTTATATTGCTTTGGTTGGACATATCATTTTATATTATTATGACTGGACTTGTCTCTTTGTGATTTTGTTACTTATTGTGGATGATATTAGATATATAAAATGTAACAGGTATTCGTAGACCATATTTTTATGTATTACAACTAAAGTGCACTCTAACGGATCCATTAAATTGGGTTTGCCCATTGGAGTTGTGCTGCTGGCCATTGCCACGTGGCTAGTCCCTTGATATTTTGGGACTGGGACATGACAGAGGGAGTGATCCATTGCCCGCACATATAGCAAGAAGGGTCTTCCCACAATGGAGGCCACCAATACTGGGGAGTTCATGAGATACTTCTTGATGTCGTCGAAGATGCGCTGGCATTCTTCGTTCCCGACAAAAGAGACTCCCTTCTTTATGAGGTGAGTGAACGGTTGACAACGTCCAGAGAGGTTTGATATGAACCTCCTGATGTATGCCAGTCTTCCTTAAAGGCCATGAAGTCCTCTAAGGTTCTTCGGCGGGTGCATTTCAAGAATTGCTTTAGTCTTATCGGGATCTATGTGGATACCCTTCAAAGTTATGACAAAACCAAAAATTTGCCGTTGTAGACTCACAAAAAGGATTTAGTAGGATTTATCTTGATCTGGTGCACATGCATCAGGTCGAACAAGTAGCCCCGAGTAAAATATGTAGTGCCCTTATAATTTGCCAAAAAAAAGTAGCGCCTATAAACTTTTGGCGCCCTAGTTTTCAATCCGTCACATTTTTTCTTTCCCTCTCGTCTCTCTCTCTCTCTCTCTCTCTCTCTCTCTCTCCCCTCTCCATTGTTTTGAATAAGAAAGGGCTTCATCGATTTTCCCAATCAAAAGAAAGGGGTTCTTACTGTGTAAGTAATCTTCTCTTTTATTTTTCTATTTTTTTTTTCAATCAAAAGAATAGGTTCTCCACTGTAAGCATCAATCATCGATTTTGCTCTAATTTTTGTCTTCTGTTTTGAATCTAAATCTAGGTTTGAAATCCTTTCCCCATTGTTTTTTTTTCTATTTTTCTTAAAAACTTGAATGTAATCTTCACTTTTGTTTCCTTTTGTAGAAATCCTCATTTTTTTACTGGTTATGGAATGAATAATGGATTGTCAATATTTTGGGTTTTTGTCATAGATTTTTTGTTTGCTTTATAGTTAAAACTTTCTCGTGTGGAAAAATAGATTTTGTTCGATATCTCAAGATGGTGAAGAAGTAACTTTTTGTTGCCACATTTTGGTAAACAGTTTGATCGCCATCCCATAATAGTAAGTTTCTGATGGAGAAATGAGCTTTTTGTCAGCTCTTTTTTATCGATTATACATTTGTGCCTATGTTGCACATATGCAAATACTGCATGTAGCAATTTCGGACATAACATCGAATTTTGGTGTCCTGTATTTTTAGGACGCTCCTGCCGTATCAAGTACCTGATGCAATATTTTAGGTATCAAATAATAGGATAATTTGATGTCCCTTTTCTTTTAATTTTTTGACATCTAAACACTAAGGGAGGACAAGATGAATATTATATGCTAATTTCTTGCTCAATCAAGTAACTTAATTTAATCTATCCATTTTTTGTATTTTGTTTTTTATAATTGACCCTGGAATATTTTTTCTTTAGAAATAAGACCCTAACAAATGCTTGTTTTTTTATTTTTCTACATTCATGTAGTAATGGGTCAAAGATCTTGTTGTTTGAATGTTGATATGTTGTATTCTAGGTTGGTCAGCTGAGGGAGGTATCAAAGAAGGCACGGATAAAACTAAGGAAGATATGCTAATTTTTTTTCAAGATTTATGATGCTAAAAAGGAAGAGCTAAGGTATCTTCCTCTACCTATAGCTTCATAATATTAGTAACTTTGCATTACATTCTATTTTTAATTTCATTCTGTTTATGACCTTTGATACGTAGGGAGGATGTTTGTGAAGGCACTAGGAAAGCCAGCAGAAACATACCGACAAAGTTGAATAAGTTTGTTGGCTTTTCACCAAATGAAAAAATAGAATTATACGAGGTTTCATTCCCATTTTCTTTCTCTTGCCTCTCTTACTCATAGGGTGATTTAATTTACTTTATTTTATTACAGGAAATAAAGTTCGATCCAACTGTTATGTGCGAACACATAGACAAGAAAGTTACTTTTCGATCAAGCCAGGTTTTTTGATGCACATATGTCACCGTTATTGGATGGTTTTGTGAAATTTTCGTGTTTGATTATTGATGCAGCTTCTTGTCTTTGTAGCTGGAAGATGGTGACATTATCTGTTATCAAAAAGCCACTCCCTTAGAGAGTGACGAGGAATGCCGCTATCCTAATGTTCCTTCTTTTCTTGAGTATGTTCATAACCGACAGGTATGCATGAATTGTCTGGATGTTGATATTCTATCAGAAAAAAACTAATGTATTTTGGACCTTATGTATGGAAGGTTACAACTAGACTGATTTCACCATTATATCTGAGGTTTTGTAGAATGCATTGTACAACAGTACCAACTCAAGTTATAGGTTTTCTTAAAAGATAATTTGAAATAGAATCTGACTAAATATATGTGACATTAATTAATTTGTTTATATTTTTAGAAAGTGCTATTTTTTATTTTCAAGATTAAGATTGGTTCCCATGTTAAAGTAGTAGTTATGATTGGAGGTTATGACTCGAATTCGGTTGTGCATCCAGCTTGTTGCCTAAAGTTTTCTCATACTTGATTTCTCTGAGTCATTTTCTAGACATTGCTCTTCTATGGAATGAATCTAAACATTTTCTGTACCTGGATCAAGCAAAACATAATATGTAGGCTTAAGCAATCTAAAGTTTATCCCTCTAAAATGAGTAAATTAATCCATATGCAAACTAATGACTATTTGTGTGTGATACTAGATCCTCGATATCTAGGAACAAAAAACAAACTTTAAGGACAAACTCAACCTGACAAGCAACTTGATAGCTCCTTGACTATTCCAAATATTAGAGTATCAGTTTACTCTTTAACTACATACTAGATACCACTTGATAGCTCCTTGACAAACTAGTATCAGAGTATCAGTTTACTCTTTGACTACATACTAGATACCACTTGATAGCTCTTTGACCATTCCAAATATCTTCTTCTCAGTAATTTCCATCAAATCATTATAATCTGCAAAGGCCATATAAAATTCACATATAGTAAATTCAGGATTATGGGTCACATCAATTCCTTCATTCCTTAATTGCTTTCCAATCTCATAAACACGGTCCAGACCACCCACTCTTTTAGATAAATCTCAGGGACAATACGCATGTACAACTTCATATTCAAATCATTGTGGTGTGTAACAAAGGGTTTTGTAGCTGCTCCACCAGCAATCATATTCCTCATAGGTGTTTCCACCTCCAAAAAATTAAGATTTGTCGAGGAATCTTCTAATATACAAAAATGATTTTAGCTCGGGTCTTAAAAATTTCCCTGAGCTCATTGTTCAACATCAGATCCAGATATCTTTGACGATATCAAGTTTCCTGATCCTTCAGAATATAGGTATCAGGGTTTTTTTGTCATTCCTGGAACCCATTAAGTAGCATTTCCTTCTTGTTTCTTAACAAAAGCATTTTCAGCACTAGCGATAGCTTATACCCTGGGCATCACAAGTATTTGTTTCCATTAAAGAATCAAGGTTGCTTATATTATACTTGAAAGCATGTATTAGTGAAGTGCTAACTTATACAAAATTAGATGCTTGGGTTGTATAAGGGTCCATTCATGAATGGTTTTGACCATCAGTAAAACTAGCTATTTGTTTCAGTTTATTTCAGCAATGACATTTATAAACATATAGTCTCAGTTACAGACATTCACTCATGCAAAAAGGCTAATGCTATATCATTAAGTCAGTCCGCATCAGAGCTTCGTAATACTTCTCAAGTAAAGTAATTTTTTTACATGAATTCTTTACATTTGATGTGACATTGTATAATATTTTAAAATACTTAATGTTGTTTATATATATTCTTTGTTTTGATGGATGTAGGTACCTGATAAAATGAAGACGTTTGTAATATCATTGTCGACGAAATATTTGACAAAGATGCAGATTTGTTTGATGGAGATGGGAAGCTTGGAGATATTATGCTTGGTGACTTGATTAATTGGCCAAAAGATTTTGTTCAACATATTAGGGTGTGAAGTTATGCAATTAGTTTTGTTTTTTCTAGTTTTAGTACTGAACACTATGTAGTAGTACTTTTTTTCTTCTTCTGAATGCTATGTGTATAAGAAAATACAAAATCTTTCTATGAGTATATGTTTGATTATTTACTTATATGCAATATCAGTTGTTTACATACTGAATGATTGGAGTTGTTTATATACTGAATAATTTGAGTTGTTTATATGCAATATCAGTTTAGGTTACTGAATGATTGGAGTTGTTTGTATGCAATATCGGTTGAGGTTACTGAATAATTAGAGTTGTTTATATGCAATATCAGTTGAGGTTATTGAATGTTTAGAGTTGTTTATATATCTTTATATGCTATATGTCCAGTTTTTTGAATTATATTTACAAAAAAAATGACTGATCATATCAGTCCCAAATAATAATAAAAAACTTCACAGGTTATTTGACGGATATAATCCGTCGATTAATATATGACGGACTTTGTCTGTCGTTTAATTTAGTACATATTGACGGTCAATAACAGTCGTTTATTTTTGCTGCGGTGTAATTTTCAACGGACCATCCCACTGTCTAGAATCGTTGGAAATTACAATTTACGACGGTTTTGGACCGTCGATAATCGTCAATTCTGGCATAGTGTGGACATGGTAAAATAAACTTCTGGGATAGAGGTAATGTGAACGTGACAGTTTTCTTGTGGTGATAGATTCACTGTACTGAGGAGAATGACAATATTACAGCTCAGAGGTAATATGGACATAAGCTTTTGCTTGGGGTGATCCCACCTTACTTGGGGGAGCATTTTCGATCAATACTGGGGATCGTAAATGAGATGTCACGGAAGCGAATGGGCTTTGAGGATACTTTTTTTTTTACTGGAGGGAATCAAGTTTGGGTGTTCTCAACGAGAACGTTCCGCTGGACCTAAGAACTGCTCCACTGGAGAATTTTTTGTGGATCCATTATCCGTTGCGTATTCAGAACCCCTATAATAGATTTTGCAAAAAACCATGGAGGGACACAAATCCCCTTATGCATTTGCACTTGATGGGGATAACAAAATGTAAACACTGTACATTTTGAATTAATCTGCTAGGAAGTACTAGCTTAGACGTAGTACTTGTTGAAGAAGTTGCCCTTGATCGGCATCATTGGCAAGTCTTGGTTAAGCTTTTGCGAGCCTGTATGCACTGTTGAATCGAGGAGAAGTTGTCATTGATAAAGCATCGGATTAAGAAAACACTATCTTTGGTGGGCTCGAGAATACACTGTCCTCGATTAAGAGTTCAGATCTGCTCTTATTTGTTGACAGAGTCTGGAGCTCGAACTTTACGGACTACAATCTTGCTAAAGAAACGATATGTGCTAGCACTTTCGTATCCTATGCCACTGCAAGTGATGTTGTAATAGCCGTCGGATTGTAAAGGAATACGTCATCCTTTACCAAAATTCAGACCTTCAGCCTTCTGGAGATCATAGCCCATCTTATGCATGAGACAGAGTGATTGTTGGCTGTAATGATTGTCACGTCCCGATTCTCGCAAGGGGCCTATTGTCCTTGCATGGCGCCTTGTGGAACCGATCGTCCTCACATGTGCGTGATGCCATACAAACATAAGTTGTGCTTGCACAAGGCCAAGGCTTTGAATAAGGACACGATAAGCTATTAAGAGTATAATAGTAAGAAGTAGCGGCACAACATAGCAGAAAAGTAAAGAACACAATGACATAAGAAAACAAGCTCTTTATTGATATTCAAGAAGTGTTACAAGCGACGCTTGGCCGAGATTATAATTCGCTCAAGCTTTCTCTCTCTCTCGATTACAATGACATCGTTCCATATATTACATCCCTTTATACAAAAGCATCTCAAAATATCTCGATACGGCTCAAGGCATCGACTCTAAATTTTTGGCTCCTGAGGATGATGATATGTTATCGCTTCTTCGGACGATCAAGTACCTGCAAACAAGCAAACTGGTGGGGGGTCAGCACTTTGGGGAAAGTACTGGTGAGTATAAAAGCAACGAACATAAGCAACACTCTCTAAAACCAACACTAAGTAAGCATATGATAAAATATTACATTATTAGTGTTCTTTTTACCTTTACCTAGGTTCATTTCATTCAATACAGGATCAGAGTCACTTTACTTCTTTCAAAAACATATATTTGAAAACAATTTGCATATTCAATACATTCAAGCATGCTATAGGGACAATGTTCTATCGTGCAGTACGCAGCTTGTATCATGAGCCATATTTGATTTCTTTAGGAACAATAGCAATGATCTAGTGGACTATTCATCTTATACAAGAGGTCAACAACATATTCAAGTTAAACATGCAAGTCTAGGAGCAATACAAGATAGCAAGCAAAATTCAATAATGAGTACATCACTTACTCAGTGATTCTTACCCTTCGTAGAACGGCTATCCCAGCAACAGACATACAAGTTAGCAACAATATATATATATGAATAAGGTTCTATTCCCTGTTCGTCCATGCATCAAACAGTTAGGTATGAAAGAAGGATAACCTAGCATGCGCCTTAACTATATGATGGCTCCCGAGTGTTGGATCCCCGGGATTAGCAGTTGGGACGTACAAGCCTGTCTCACTAATGACATATCGGCTAATAGCTGCTAAGACACATGTTTGCTCTGCAATAAAATACGCTCAAAATAGCAGTCATGGCTCATGGTTCAGCACTACACTAATAGCCAAACCCTCTCGTAGATAAGGACTTATAGCCTCAGGGTGTCCAGATCTCTCTCAGGCCGAACGATCCCCAGTGCCTCAGGAATCGCAAGAGATAAACCTTGTGTACAAGTTGTCAGACCAATGCATGAATGCAATTCTATCAGATAAAACTATATGATGCACATGTCCGAAAATAAGTCGAGTTTTCAATCAAGCGATAGAGCCAATAGCTCTTCAATCTCTTCTATTCAATCAAGCGATAGGTTCAATCTTCTTTTCTTTTCAATCGATCAATAGGTTCAATAGCATACAGTACGAGTTACTCATACAATTATATCTTTAGCAGTTCGATATATATGGAAACAGGCAAGCGAAATATATTATAAGCGAGCACGATAACGATTCTATAAATCTAGCATGCAATTTCTATCTCTTGTATTTTAAGCATGTAATTCTACCTTACCATAGCAATGAAACATAGCATATTCAAGCAAACTTTCTACTCTACTCCTTAGCATGACAGGGGTTCATTCTAACTTTAGCATACAAGAATGGACAAGTTTATGACATCTTATTACTCTTCTTATTAGCATGGCAATGGTTCGTTTGATAGATGTGTCCGTGTAACTTAGCATACAATATTCTATTCTTTTACTAAGCATGGCAAGGTTCTTTTCAATGACAAGCATTACAAGTTCTCTAGTTAAGCATACATGTTCTCGTTCTATCATTCCCATGCGAACGTTCTCTACTTAGAAACAAGCATTATAAAAACTCAGATTCATTATTAAGGCGTGCAAGAATCAGAGAATAAAGTTCTGCCCACTCATCCAGATCAATCGTCTTGTGTTTCGATCGGGGAACTCTTCGAGAAGGCTTTCGCTCAAGCCAGCAAAGCAATATCTCTTGTACATAGTGCCAATGCGGAGTGGGGCACTACAATGATAAAACTGTGGTAGCTCATCATTTGTTGCACCAGATACTACCGATGCTTTAGCTTGTGACAAATGGGGAGTCAGGTGTAAAGGAACACTGCCGCGTACACATGAAGGAGTTGGCTGAATTGTGCGGGTAGGATCACTGCCACGTGCGTACGATTGCTTATTACGCTGAGGACCGTCGCCTGCTGTGCGTATATGCGCAATACGCAGAGGGACACTCCTGCTGGGGATTTATTTCATCCAGAAGCACTATCTCGCCATTGTTGATGAGTCATACGAGGCTTGACTTTTGTGTAGAAGGAGACTTGTTGAGCTGCGTTAAGCATCTGAAGTCTATAATTTACGTTTTCTGAGAAAAAGATCATGTGACACGACCTGCATTTCTTTTCTTTTGACCTGGTCGTTGAAGGTGCTACTGGATGTGTCAGGTCTTGAGCAATGTCAGGGTGAACCCACATGACCTCTCCCCGTGGTGTGCTGAGAGGTACCATCCTAGTTGTTTGACCGCGAGCTGGTGGGAGATTAACAACCTCCATTGTTGCCCTCGGGATCGGGACAACACCGTCTTAGTCCTCCGTCACCGAAAAGTCACCAAACTGGAGGGACACTATGTTCGCAATGACCGTCTTGTCCTCGAAGTTGATGGTGAGCGCCTTGGCATCGATTAACTGCCGGATATGCCTCTTCAACACAGAGCAGTCTTTGATTGGATGATGGACGTACCGGTGGTAGTGGCAATACTTGGGGTCATCGACCTTGTTTGCCTCCTCAGGGTATCTGATGTTTGGTAGCTGGATGTAAACACCCGAATTATTTTAAAAATTTTAAAAAAAATTAGGATTTTTCTGTGATTTTTAATTATTTAAAATAAATGTTCTTCAAAGGATTAATATTTTTGTGTTTTATATTAAATATTATAATATTACCAAAATTATATTTTTTAGTGTATAATTAATAATATGATGTTGTATAATTTTTCAGTAATTTATTGGGCTCAAAAACTATTTTTAAATAGCTAAAAATATTATTTTTGGATAAACCAGACCGAACCAGACTTGAACCGAACCAAACCAACCCAAACTGAACCCAACCAACCCAACCCATCTCTATTGGATCGGATCCTAACCCTCCAACCCGACCTGACCCATACCCGATCCACTGCTATAGTGGGTACCCCATTCCCCCGCACATCCACGATCCCCCCCCGACCGTTACACCCCCGACTCCGCCGCGACCTCTCCCCCGTTCCCGGGTACACCCCCACGACCCCCCCGCTCCGGCCTCTCCCCGTAACCGCGGCCCTCCCCCTATAAAACCCGATCACCACCATTGTCACGCCCCAATCTCCCGCAGGCTCAACCATGCCCGCTGAACGTGAATCACCATGTTGCACCGCTCCCACAGGATAATCGTTCTCATCAGGACGTGATGTCGTACGAGCATGGAGTTGCGCTCGCACAAGACAATGTTGTCAAACATCAAAGTTATCATCGAAATGACCAAGTTGCAGCGAAAGTCAAGTATTGTGTACCAAGCACATATCAGAGTATACGCAGCGAAGCTCTCGATAGGGTCCAAATGAAACTGCCACAATGAGAATGCCACAAAGACTAATGCAATACTCTTGCTCTTTCTCTTGCCCACAAGGTACTTACCGTTTATACATTATGTCCCGTATATCCAAGCAGCACCACTACACCTGCGTACCTGAAATAATGCCCACAAACGTGGGTCAGTACACAACCGTACTGGTGAGCGGGGTAACCCACTCGTCTAAGCCGATACTGTCACGCCCCAGTCCCAAAATAACGAGGGACTAGACACGTGTTAATGGCCAGCAGCACACACTGATGGACAAACCCAATTTAATGGATCCACTAGGGCGTACTTAAGCTGTAGTACAACAATAAGGGTCTAGATATACTAATCTCATCCACAGAAATGAATATAACAATATCAGAAACATAAAGCAAGATCAAAACTAAATAAATATAATACTCGAGAAATAATCCGATAATGAGTCTGATACATCTGTCAAGATACAAGAATAAAGATAACCACAACAAATACTGAGTATGGAAATAGTATATACTCAGAAGATACCTTCAGTGAATCACTCGTCTACTGGACCTGGTACTGCTCCAGTGTCTGCACCTGCTCCTGCTAATGCTCCTGTCCCGTATACCTCGGGATAGATCTCGTCTGCAAATCCTGGGGACATAATCCGGATCCAGGTCCTCAGGGGACATAGCAAGGTACAAAACAACTCAAGTCAAAATAATGCAGTGCAGCAATAAATGAAATAAATAGGGTAAGTATGTAACCATCTATGTGAAATGCAAGTGAGAGCATCACTAGTACTCAGGCTGAGACTACTACAAGCTCTGTGTCGAGGAGCCGGGTAGCAGTAATATCATGTGGTTGTCTAGCTCGGAGAGAGACTGAGACGCCGACATAATATAGTCAACCTGTAGCCTGTGTGACTCTCCAGCAATAAATAAAACAATAGAGGAACACTATATAACCAGCTAAGTGAAATGCAAGATGAGAGCAACACTATAACTCAGACTGAGACCACTACAAGCTCTGTGTCGGGGAGCCGGTAAGTAGTAATATCATGTGGATGTCTAGCTCGGAAAGAGATTGAGACGCCGGCATAATATAGTCAACCTGTAGCATGTGTGTCTCTCCCCACCCAATGTAACCATACGTCTCATGTCCACGATGTCTCATGTCCATGCCACGCAGGATCAAAACTAATACAACCAGTCATGTAATATCTAAGCAAAAGAATATGTCATGAAACCTGTAACCTATACAGAATCACCATGAATATCTCAGAAAAACTCTGTCTCATGAATAGTGTCAAGTGTCCTGGGCTATGAGGTACTTGATAAGACAAGTACGAGAATATAAAGGGTTACGGTATCCATCTCTAGGTGACGTTACACAACTTCGCGTACGGTGTTGGCACCCGACTATTAATCGAACGCTAAGTAAGTCACACGGTCCTTGGTCAAGCATGTACAACAATATATATATATATATAAGTCAAGGAAATAAGTAACAAGAACTGCAAGTTTTGGCAAGGTACACTTGCCTGGGGTTCTGACTCCAAGTGTAGCTCTGGTCTCAGTGGGATTTGCAGGTACTCCTTCGGTTACTGAAATAAACATCACCATCAGATTTAGAAAATATCAAATAGCTAGAAACGCCTGTTCTTGAGTCCAATTTGGACACAAGGGCAAAATTACAGTTTCTGGTCAAAGCGGGGTCCACATGTGGGCCGCTTCGCACCGAAAAATATGTCAGAACCAATGGTCTCCAAATTCGTCAAACTTAGTGTCAACAAATCCAGAACAATGATACGAACCCAACGGAACTTCCAGAATTGGATTTCGATGAGCCGATCACAAAATCGCACGTCAAGTGGAGCCGCGGGGCCCACGATACGCGATTTTGTTAACGTTCTCAGAATCGAACCAAACTTGGATCACAGGACCAGCATATTGTTACGAGTCCGATGGCGCAAGTTTTGTTTCAATCAGATGTGTGTACACAAAGTTACAACATATTCTAGAACAGGCGGATACGGGGCGTTGTCGGCGGATACACGTTGATTCCGGTGTGCACGCACATCCAAATCAACTTCTGCGAAATCCTGCACGTCCGTATCAACGACGCACACCTTTTGGTGAAGACCGCGCACGACCAAGTCATCTCGTTTGGCGGGGCGCACTCAGTTCTGGGAGAAAAATAGGATATTATTTTTCCTATTTTTGGATCCCGGTTCGCGATCGTCACAGGATGCGACGCACCAAGCGGGTTACACGGACATCGAGAGGATTACACAGCCTACACGTCACAACTGACGGAACGAAAAATGGAGCAACGATGAGAGAGAACGGGTTACCTGAACAGGGCTCCGTGGAACAGGGTTTCTTCGTGTCCGCGAGTCAACACGACACACCGACACGGTGTCAGTGTACTGTAGCTAGGGTTAGGGTTAGGGTTCTGGTGTTGCTGGGGGAGACTCGCCGGAGGAAGGTGGCTCGGGGCGGGGTCTTCAGCCGGAGGCGGAGGGGTTGGTGCTCAGGCGGCCGGCGCTAGGGTGCTGCCGGGGCGGCGCTGCGGGGATGGCAGGTCTCAAGCGGAGGGGGTCGTCGAGGGAATGGGGTGATGGTGGTGGTGCTTGGCTGGGCAGGGAACGACGAGGCGACGAGGCGGAGATGGTGAGGCGAGGGCTCTGCGAGGTCGTGATCGAGGTCGGGGTTGGATCTGGAGGAGAATGGGAGGCAGTGGCTAGGTCGAGCGGCAGGTCGAGGGGAGGAGACGGTGGAGCGGGGAGAGGGAGACTGAGGAACGAGGAGGGAAGTTAGGGTTCAGGGCGAGGGGGTTAAATAGGCCGGAACAGTGAATTCGATAAGGATTCCGATTAGGGTTAACGGGTTTGGGTCGGGTCGGGTCAGCGGGTAGCGGGTTAGACCCGGATCCATTAAGTTTAGGTGAGGGTTCGGGTAGTCGGGTTTCGGGTCGGGTTTAGATCTGACCCGACCCGCTAAGGTTGGGTTCGGTTCAGTTGAACCGGGTCTTGGTTGGTTTGGGTTGGTTTGGTTCAATTGAACCGGGTTTATTTCTAGGGTTTAATTAGGTTTATTCACAACTTAGTTTTTAGGGCTTTAAAAATGCTTCCGGGGTCCAATAAATTTCCGAAAAATTACCCTATGTCTAGTTTTTCATTTTACACCATAAAATATTATTTCCATAATATTTTAATATTAATTAATATTATTTAAAAATCATTTAATTACAAAATATCTTAGTTTTAATTACAGAAAAATTCCAGAAAATTCCAGAAAATTATGAAAAATCCAAATTAAAAATTCCTGAAAAATTAGGGGTTTATAATCTACCCCCTTAAGAGGATTGCGTCCTCGCAATCAAAGAATAACCGGTCAACAGAGATGACATGGTTGCAAACACTGTTCGAAGTACATCACGATCAAGGAGAATCAAGCTTGAGGGTGTAAGAATAACACATAGAAAAAATCATTTCCCTAAGCATTAAAAGTTATGCAATCTCCCGTATGAAGGAAATCTAGAAGACTACAGTTTAGAAAAACTAGGTTATCACTAGGTTATCAATTATTAGCAAGTTCAAAATTACTAGGGTAAGGTTAGGGTCATGAACCAACATGCACGAGCTAAAACAATACTAGAAACGATAGCTACGAATCACTTACGTGCATTAGCTACTCCATGAATCTGCGCGTTCTCTAAGGTCATCGCCAGGGCTTGTTCGCGTCCTTGTGGCCGATTCCTCTGCTCTGTTGAGCCTGCTGGAAGAGTGCTGCTTGTGGTGCCAAGGGTGGCCTCGGCTGATTCCCTCCTTGGGCTGGTGGTCTGACTTCTCCAACTCCCGTCTGTGGTACTCCCAATGCTGGATAGACTGGCCTTGGTGCTGGTAAAGCTTGTTGGTTAACTGTTGGTGCTTCTCCTCGATGCATCGTGCAACTTCTGGCTAAATGTTTGCTGGATCCGCAAATCAAGCACAGTCCCAACTTGCGTCTGCACTCCTTATTAATATGGCCTATCTTGCCACAGTAGTGACAAGTAGGAAGAACTAAGGCTCTTGGTGCTGCCCTCGGTGGTGGATTCATCTGTGGTCGCTTTGCAGCTCTTTCCTGTTGTGCTTGGTCTGGTGTATGCGGCCGCTTCTGGCTGGACTCTATCCTGGTGATGTACTCCATGGCCTGTGTTGCAGTAAGAATGTCCGCGTCTAAGGTAGTTGCAATAGAGCTGATTAACTTCCGTAGCTCAAAGCTAAATCTGTCGATGAACTTCTCCGCTTGGTTTTGCTGGGCTTCTTGATGAATCTTCTGATGGGCTTGCATCATCGCGTAAAATATTCGAAACATTTGTTGTTCGTCCATAGCCTGCCCTTGTGGAACGATAGGCATCGGTGGAGCAAACTGCGTTGATGGTGGAACGTCATCTTGTTGGATTCTCGAGGCATGCTGACTTGCTTGACTACGTGGTTGAGCGGATTGACCTTCTTCTACTGGTGTTACTTCCTCTTCATTGGTTACCAAAATATTCCGTGGTGATCTTGCAGGAGTCTCGTTGTTTGATCGTGAATCCATAACTCTGCAACCAAAATAAACAATAAGAGGCGCACAAGAATCAAGGCAGGATGCACGTCAGAAATTTTATTCGAATCCGATATAGATATCAAGAATGTTTCAAGCAAGTGGATGAGATCCTAAAAACTTATCCTATTCTTATTGCAGGCTTGCTCGGTCCCTAAGTTAAAATCGAACAATTTAGTCGTAGACCTGCATGGGCCACCACAAAAACTATGTCACGCCCCAGTCCCAAAATAACGAGGGACTAGACACGTGTCAATGGCCAGCAGCACACACTGATGGACAAACCCAATTTAATGGATCCACCAGGGCATACTTAAGCTTTAGTACAACAATAAGGGTCTAGATATACTAATCTCATCCACAGAAATGAATATAACAATATCAGAAACATAAAGCAAGATCAAAACTAAATAAATATAATACTCGAGAAATAACCCGATAATGAGTCTGATACATCTATCAAGATACAAGAATAAAGATAACCACAGCAAATACTGAGTATGGAAATAGTATATACTTAGAAGAATGATCCATCATCACTGTTTTTTTTCCTCTGCTCTAGCCACATGGGAATGTTTGCAAAAAAAAGCATTTGAAGTGGATGTCATTATCTAGATATCATATGAGTCAATTCAATTTTGACTCAGCTGGCATTCGAGATGTGTATCTAATACATACCTCCTTATATGATCTGTCTTGAATCTTGAAATCTAAAACTAGTATATGTAACTTTGAGATGTGTAACAAATCATATTCTAACGTATATAAGCACATTAGAACTCTTATCATAATTGATTATAGTGACAACACATTTTTTACTTGGATCAAACCCAATGAATGGATCACTTAACTTAAACTGATAGGTGAATCATAATGTTCCTATACGTATAAATTCATTAATTGGGTTGATATTTTATAACGTTCTTATTTGTATTAATTTATTAATAATTTATGACATATGATATTAATATATGGTGATTATAAATGTACTTATTGTTTTAAATAGTATTCGTCGTATCCCCTACATAAAAATTCTGGCTACGCTGAATACATTTATGAAATTTGGGAAGAAGATGAAGAGGTTATATAAAAAAAAAATTAAAGTAGGAGATGTAACGAAGGATCGTACAGTATTCGTGCGAGCAGGCAGAGGGGGCCGGGGAGGCCGAAGGACAGAACAAGAGGGGAGGGAAGAGAGAGAGACGGTTTGCGCGAGAACGCTAGCACGACAAAAGCCATGTCTTTTTTGAAGTTACAGAGAAGATTGAGAGGTTATTTAAAAGTTTTTTTTTTTTGTAGTAGGAGTTGCAACGAAGGAATGTGAAATTTTGCTGGAACATTTTAGACGCGGCAAATTATAAGGGCACTACACATTTTACTCGGGGCTAGCCCATTGAAAAATTAGAAAAAATTACAAGTTTGCCATTATGAAAGTTACTCGGGGCTAGCCCACTGTTATAATAAGGACTGTCAAAATTTTGATAGTCCTACCACTTGGAAGGACTGTCAAAATTTTGACAGTCCTAACATTTTGTAGGACTGTCAAAATTTTGACAGTCCCATTTCTAAGGACACTGCACATTTGACTATGGGCTAGCCCATTAGAAATTTACAAAAAATTACAAGTTTGCCACTCTCATAGTTACTTGGGGCTACCCCACACCAAAGTATAAAAGTGAAATGGGTTTCTATTTTTGGCATTCCACCTAGACTTAAGAAACCCTCATTCCACCAAGCCCAAACCTAAATTTGGAAATAGCTAGTTGTGGTTGGAGGAGTATTCTTCCGGTATGTCTTCGACAACCTACGTTGAATAAGTTTTGCAATTGTCCGAAAAAGATTTAGTTTATTTTGATTAATGTAGGAACAATGCATGAAAAAATGTTCGATGACGAAGTCGGATCGTCCAATTCATTAAATATGCACTCCGGACGTTTCGAAGAACAAGTTGGTTGTTCCGAAGCACATACGGTACGTAAAACGACAACCCTAATTTGACAGTCACGAGTTAGGACTGTAAAAATTAGACAGTCCTATATAAATATAGGACTGTCAAATATTCTACAGTCCTATATAAATATAGGACTGTCATAACTTCGACAGTCCTACATAAAAGTAGGACTGTCATAATTTTGACAGTCCTATATAAAAATAGGACTGTCAAAATAGTGACAGTCCTGGATAATTATATGAAGTTATTAATTTTTATATTATTTTATATTGGTTATAGGACCAACCTTGTTCAGATATTGTGGTACATCCTGCTGTTGGTGTTGATGTGGATGATATTTTTTCAACGGATATTGAATTTGCAAGCCATGAAGAAGCATTAGAGTGGTGCAGAGAAGTTGAGAGACGACATAACGTAGTTATTGTCATTGCAAGATCCACCCGATCTCGGCTGGGCCGAAAATATCTGGAGCTTGGATGCGAAAGAGGAGGTGTGTTTAGGGAGCATCATAAAAAAAAGGGTATTGTTGAAAAAGAAATCCCTAAGAAAAATGTTGGGACGAGAAAATGTGGTTGTCCATTGAAGGTGTTGATTGTAAAAGTTGAAGATGTGAAGTGGATAATCGAAGTTAAGAATGGAAGACATAATCATCCTATTCCAGGGACACTTACGGGTCATGCCTACGTGGCACGGTTGAAGGAGGATGAGAAAAAGTTGGTTGAAGAATTATTCCTTTCAGGAGTTGCACCGAAACAAATTTATTCTGCTGTGCGACAAAAACAAGATGTGAACAAGTCTACCATGAGGACGATCTATAATAGTTTGGCCAGAGCGAAATATAATAGTATGAAAGGAAGAATGGCGATGCAGCAAGTATTGAAGTTGCTTGGGAAGCATCACTACGTGGAGTACCATAGAAGACATCCACAAACTGATGAACTCCTTTCATTGTTTTGGGCTCATCCTGATTGCACACATATGGCTCGGTCCTTCGCAGACGTGTTGGTCCTTGATTGTACATATAAGACCAACAAGTTCAAGATGCCTCTTTTGCATGTTGTCGGGTTTACGTCAACGGGAAAAACATTTACAGTCGCTTTTTGTTTTATGAAGAGTGAGACAGTAGAGGATTACACATGGGCGTTGAGAAAACTACAATTCCTTTACACAGGTTACAAAGAGCCGTCTATTTTTGTTACTGACAGAGAATATGCGTTGATAAATGCTATAGATATTGTATTTCCTCATGCGCATAGACTACTATGCACTTGGCATATAAATAGAAATATCCATGCTCAATGCAAGAAAAAATTTGAAACAGTGGACGGTAAAATTGAATGCTTCGCTTCGAAGAATTCTACAGTGATTGGAGTCTTGTATGGCGAGCAAGTACTATAGACAGTTACGACGCAGCATGGTACATGTTCCAACAAAAGTGGGAGCCAAGTAACCCGACATGCATATCTTATATCAAAGATACTTGGCTAAAACCACATAAAGAGCAATTCGTCTTAGCATGGACCAACATGGTGAAGCATTATGGCACGATCACGACGAACCGGGTCAAAGGAGCACACTCATGTTTAAAAAGATATCTACGCTCATCCGTCGGTAATTTTGTCTCTGTTTGGCAATCGATTCATTTGATGACTATTGCCACGATGAACGATATTGTAGCATCATTTGAGATGAGCCTCAATATTGCAAAGCATGAATACAAGCAAGAACACCTCTTGGATGGTTTAACCCATGTGGTGTCTCACAAGGCCTTGGGGTTATTGTTTGAGGAGATTCGTAGGTCAAAGTCGGTGGGTTATGATCCCGAGGTTTGCGGTTGTTCATATCGACATTCACTCGGACTTCCGTGTGCACATGAAATCAACGAATACCGTCGTGAATCTATACCTATTCCAATAGATGGTGTTGATCAACGTTGGCGACAGCTGTCGATAATGCCGGTGGTGGAAGTGCAAGATAATTTCTTTGCGTTGCCCCAAGTTAAACTACTTCACGCAAGGTGGTGTGGCGCATCGAAACCGGAGAGAAGATCCATTGAGTTTAAAATCCAAGAGATTGCAGTCCCGGCAATAACTCGATTGCAAGAGCCATCCGTTGTTCGAACTCCTAAGGGAAGACCACACTCAAGAAAGAGTAAAGCCAAAAAAAAGGAGGAGGAGTCAACTAAAAGAGATCCATCCTTATTTGAACATATCGAACGCAGTTTGGAGGCAAAGTCCGTTGTTCGAACTCCTAAGCTAACTATTCGGAGGGGGAAGAAACAGAAAACGATAGATGCAGGCACGGCGGAGGGTGTTGAAAACTTTTCTGTTTCTTATAGTCTATACATTGAAAATTTCCTACCTGAGATACGAAACTTCATTTGGTCTATTGTTGATGTTCCTGCGGATGGCCACTGTGGATACCATGCACTAGCAAGACAACTAGGCTATTCAGTGGAAGCAGGATGGAGACAAGTTAGGGCAGAGCTGTACGAGGAGTTGGAGTCGCGACTAGCCTTCTATAGCCAGATACTTGGCGAAGAAATTGTTGGAGATTTGTTGGCAGGCATACCTTGTACGGAAACAGTTACCGGACCTGACCATTACATGGATGTCCCGCCTGCTGCTTACGTCTTCTCTAATAGGTATAAGTTACCTATTGTAATTATCTCACAAGGTATTAACAATAATTTCTTTCCAATGTGTGCTCCCCCGGCCGAACACCGAGTATCCAATCTATGTTGCATTGGACTTGTCGGACAATACTTCGTCATCCCAAGGTTAATCGCTCATTCTCCTATTCCGCCACCTTCTACGCCTTGGTATAAACACACACCTGAGGAAGCGATCGCATGGACGACACCCTACAAGGATGCAATGGCGGCTTATAAGAAGATGATGAAGATGGAGGATCCAAAAATCATGTCGGACGACTACTTTGATATTTTAATCGATTGATACTGTATATTAAAAATGTATATTGTGTTGATCCATGTATGTTTAAGTGTATATTGAACTATATGTTGTATGTTGTGTAATGAGATGAGTTATGAAGATTTTGATTGTATATTGTGCATTGCTACTAATAACTTAGGACTGTCATTATGAAAAACTGCCAGGATACTAGGACTGTCACAATTTTGACAGTCCTAGTGTAAATTAGGACTGTCAAAATTATGACAGTCCTAAAGTTTATCCACTGTCAATATGCACATTTTTGTAACTTTAGGACTGTCATAATTTTGACAGTCCTAGTGTAAACTAGGACTGTCAAAATTGTGACAGTCCTAAAGTTTACCCACTGTCAATATGCACATTTTTGTAACTTTAGGACTGTCACAATTTTGACAGTCCTAGTGTAAACTAGGACTGTCAAAATTGTGACAGTCCTAAAGTTTATCCACTGTCAATATGCACATTTTTGTAACTTTAGGACTGTCACAATTTTGACAGTCCTAGTTTACACTAGGACTGTCAAAATGTGACAGTCCTAAAGTTATATAAATGTGCATATTGGACAGTGGGTAAACTTTAGGACTGTCACATTACTGTCAAAAATGTGACAGTCCTAAAGTTATATAAATGTGCATATTGACAGTGGGTAAACTTTAGGACTGTCACAATTTTGACAGTCCTAGTGTAAACTAGGACTGTCAAAATTGTGACAGTCCTAAAGTTTACCCACTGTCAATATTGGACAGTCCTAGTGTAAACTAGGATTGAATATACAGTTAACCCACTGACCAATATGCACAGTATACAGATCAAAATAGTAACAACAAGGCAAAATTAACTCATAGTGTCACAACATGGCAAAATTAACTCAAAGTGTCACAACTAGGCAAAATTATAGTTTAAAGTTTTATAACTCAAATCCTCAATATCGTCAAAAGTCATATTCAATCAAACTTTTACAACTTTTACAGCTCAAATTTTGACAACTTCTGTCACGCCCCAGTCCCAAAATACCGAGGGACCAGATACGTGGCAATGGCCAGCAGTACGCACCGATGGACAAACCCAATTTAATGGATCCATCATGGCATACTTTAGCTGTAAAATCAAGTGTACGACAACATGGCACAACTATTCTCATCCACACAAGATATAAAAATATGATCCACAGAATAAATAAGGAATGTAAATCATCAACCAGTCTCAACAAAGTGCTTCGGGGAACAACCCGATAAATATCTGATACAATGGTTCAACAGACCAGAATATAAATGACTGAAATAAATAATAAATACTGAGCATGAACATGGATGCTCAGGAAAAGTCTTCGGCTAACAACTCGTCCTCGGATGGCGGTACAGCTCCTGGATCAGCTCCTGCTGCGGTCCCGTATACCTCAGGATAGATCTCGTCCTCAAATCCTGGGGACATAATCCGGATCCAGGTCCTCAGGGGACATAGCAAGGTACAAGAAAGCTCATGCCAAAATAAATGCACTGCAGCAAATAATTAAAATAAATAGGGTAAGTATGTAAACATCTGTGTGAAATGCAAGAGAGAATATCAATAGTACTCAGGTTGAAACAACTACAAGCTCTGTGTAGGGGAGCCGGTAGCAGTGGTATCATGAGGTGGTCTAGCTCAGCGGGAGACTGAGTAGCCGGCATCACATAATCAACCTGTAGCCTGTGGGTCTCTCTAGCAATAGATGGAACAATAAGGGAATACTAAATAACCAGCTAAGTGATATGCAAGATGAGAGCAGCACTAGATCTCAGGCTGAAGCCACTACAAGCTCTGTGTCGGGGAGCCGGTAGCAGCAGTAATAATAAGTAATGGGCCAAGCTCGGCTGTAGAGTCTTGTGCCTCACAATAATAGGGTGTATATATATGATCAGCCTGTAGTCTGTGTGTCTCTCCCCACCCAATGTAACCACGCATATCATGACCATAACGTCTCATGTCCATGTCAGCGGGATCATAACTAATGCACAAGTCATAATGTATCTAAAAGTAGAGTATCTCTGTCAAGTCCTGTATCCTATACAGAATCACCACGAATATCTCGGGAAGATCCTGTCTCATGAACAGTGTCCAGTGTCCTGGGTCATAATGTACTTGGTAAGACAAGTACGAGAATATATAGTGTCACGTATGTCTATCTCTAGATGACAATACCCAACACCGCGTACGGTGTCGGCACCCGACTGATAATCGGACGCTAAGTACGTCACACGGTCCTAGGTTGAGCATGCACAATAATATAAATGAAGCAAGGAAACATATAACAATACTGCAGAGTTTGGCAAGGTACACTTGCCTGATGTCCGAATACCAACAACTGTCCCTGTATCAGTGGATCCGGTAGGTGCTACTCCAAAAGCTGTAATAAATATCACCAACAGTCTCATAAGATGTCAAATAGCTAGAAACGTCTGTCCTTACGTCCAATTTGGACACAGGGGCAAAAAGGTCATTTTTGGGCCAAAGCGGGTCCACAGGTGGGCCACTTTGCACCGAAAAGCATGTCAGGGTCAAAGGTCTCCAATTTCCTCAAACTCAGTGTCCACAAGTCAGGAACGATGATACGAACCCAACGGAACTTCCAGAATTGGATTCCGATGAGCCGATCACAAAATCGTCCGTCAAGTGGAGCCTGTGGGGCCCACGATACGCGATTTTGTCAACGTTCTTAGAATCGAACCAAACTTGGGTCACAGGACCAGCGTATTGCTATGAGTCCGATGGCGCAAGTTTCGTCTCGATCCGACGTGTGTACACAAAGTTACAGCATGTTCCAGAAAGGACAGATACGGGGTGTCTACGGCGGATACGCGTTGATTTCGGGGTGCACGCACATCCGAATCAACTTCTGCGAAATCCCACACGACCGTATCAACGACACGCACGTATCTGTGAAGACCGCACGCGACCAAGTCATCCCGTTTGGCGGGACGCACTCAGTTCTGGGGTAAAACAGGGCATTATTTTTCCTGTTTTTGGATCGCGGTGTGCGATCACCACAGGACGCGATGCACAGAGCTAGTTGCACGGGCACCGAGAGGGTCACAAAGTCTACACATAGCAACTGACGGAATTGAAAACGGAGTTACGTGGTGAGAGAAATCGGTACCTGAACAGGGCCCCGTGAATCTGTTTTTCACGTGTCCGTGCGTCAACGTCGTGTCCAGCGTCCCTGTTGGATCCTGTTGCTCGCGTCCCGATCGAGGGCTTGTGTGTCCACTTCTAGGGCTGTGTCTAGGGCTGGGTGGACTCGTCGACGGAGGCAGGGTCGTCGAGGGCTGGGCGGGGGCTGCCGTCGGGTTCGAGGAAGGATCGACTCGGGTGAAGCGGGCCTGTCGTCGGGTCTGAGGCGGACTCGGGTGGAGCGGTGATGGGGTTCGCTGGGGCGGAGCGGTGTTGTCCGCCGCGGGGCTGTGGGATGAAGGAGGAAGGCGTCGTCGAAGGGTTCTGTGCGGGGGTCGTCGACCGAGGGTCGTCGACCAGAGAGGGAGTCGTTCGGTGGCCTGGCGGCAGCGGCGTGGGGGAATTAGGGCTGAAGAGATGGGGTTGTCGAAGGGCCTGGTTGCTGGGTTCGCGGCGGAGAGAAAGAGGGCTGATCGGAGATGAAGTCGGCGGAGGTGTGGCTAGGGTTTTCCGAGGCTGGGCACGGAAATCGAGGAGATTTTTATAGGCTGCTACAGGAACTCCGGCCGGGCTAGGGTTTCCATACGGGTTTCGGGTCCGGGTCGGGTTTGGCTCGGATCCGACCCGACCCAACATACGGTTTTGGTTCAGCCAGATTGGGTTTGGTTTGGTTTATAATTCCAATAGTTTTTAAGGCTTTATAAATGCTTCCGGAGTCCAATAAATTCCCGGAAAATTACCCTATGTCCGGTTTTCTATTTTACACCTTAAAATATTCTTTCCATAATATTTTAACACCATCTAGCAGCACTTAAAATTCTTTAAACCATAATTACCTTCGTTATAAATTCCAGAAAAATACCAAAAATTCGGGATAACACATTTTAATATTTATTCTCAAAATCAGGGTGTTTACAACTTCTCAAAGGTCATATTCCGTCACACTTTTACAACTCAAAATGATTGTTCAAACGTCATGGCGCCTCTTCGTGCGTTGCTCTCTAATATCCAAGAAAGGATATTCTTCAGCGTTGTCAATTTTTTGGAGTTCGTCATTGATTGTCATATAATTGGAACCCTGGCAACTGACGATGCTTCTTTCCAACTTCTTAACTTTCCTTGCCTTTTCATGAAAAATGAAAAAAATTGTTAGCCACAGTTACAAATATCAAACTTAAGGTCTACAGGTAGGCTCACCATCTTGACCAGTACAGTATACAAGACCGATTTGGGAGGAAGATCTGACGGTACACGCACAATATTCCCTCCGCGTTAGAACAAGGTCGGTAGTCCGACACCGGCGTAGTAGGCGAGGTAGTCGTCACTGCACTCCGCCATATTGACTGCTACTAGCCGGTCGGTATCTCTAATGACGTGGCGTTGCCACTCGGTGAAGAAGTCCGATACCCAGTTGAAATGTGCAGGTATATAGTTTAGCGGTTTTGTACCGCGCGGAGGAGTTATCATTTGCAAAGTTCGCCTTGGGACAGTTTGTACGTAGCCAAACTAACGTAGCACTCTATCCGGCATATAAGCCTCCTTGATTTCATGACAACTGATAAGACCGTGATATAAGGCGACTGGTTGCAACGGACGGGTAGTCTGTCGCAAATCACGGTATGGATCCCATATAATCTGTACCACATAAAATTTAACATAATGTCATTTAGCATAACATAGTAAATTAATACCAATTAAATACAAAATTAGGTCTAGATTCACCTCTTCTGTCGTCATATCTTCGAGTGCATGCCGTAGAGCGGCCAATGTGTGAGAACGTTTGGCATGTTCTTTAGTAGGCTTCCATCGGCACATTCTAGGCAGGTTCTCGTCATACCCTAGGCTCAGCTTCGCCCGCTGCAGGGTTGGAAAGTGCTCGTATATCCATGCCTTCACGTTACCGGAAATATATTAGTCCAAAAATAAACAACACAATTTTAATTTATGTAAACAAGTTGACAAAGATATATCTATACATGGAGTAGAGTCTGGCATCCAAAAATTATCTTCGAACCCACACGGGATGCCGCACCAAGCTCGCGGTAAAGGTATGCCAGTATACCGCTTTCCCAAGAAATTTCGTCCACCGTTTCAATGTTGTCCAAATCGAGGAGATATTTGGCATTTATGGACGTTCCAGACTTATCGGTAATGCCGACAGCCCCTAAGATAAACTGCATATATCCGCGGGCCACATTATCGCTATTATCAATTTTGGGGGCCGGCTCAGCGAATATCTCCTCCAAATATTTTAGAGGAAGTCCACCGTAGGATTTCTTGAATTCTCGAAGACTAGTAAAACTAGTGGAATCAACTCCCAGACACCCTGATACATGATCCACAATATTGTCGTAATAGTCGATGCTCGAGTCATCAAAAGTATGATTCTGCATGGGACGACCATCAACCCTAAGTCCCAATATATGATGGACGTCATCAAGGGTAATCGTCAACTCCCGATTGGGTAGATGGAAAGTGTTGGTCTCTGGATGCCACCGTTCTACAAATGCTGAAATCAGTGCATTATCCACCGTCGTATATGAGTAGCTACCCAAATATTGTAGATCGGTGGGACTGATTTTTGCCTTCACATCATCTCCCAATAATTCATACCTCCATGTATTGCATTTTTTGCCATGGTTGATCACCGTCAACATACGACCACTCTCCTGAAAAGTCAACAATTGGATGAAATTAAACCTCCATGTAAAATGAACTTTGAACTTACAACTATATATAAATTTATCATAACGTAATGTACTTACCGGATTGTTCCATATTTGGTATGCAATATAGTTTTCGATCGACGGTAACATAGAGCAACCGTTTGGACGAGTGTCGACTGGACTATCTGCCTGCTCAGAAGGTCCCGAACCATCAGTAGGCCGGTTTCCGAGAGTTTGTGGAAGACTCTCGACAAGACTATCTGCAGGCTGAGAAGGTCCTGAACCATCAGTAGGCCGATTTGGAATATTTGGCATGTCCTCATCGGAGGAGAAAGAAGAACCGGAAGAACTAGGAGGAGAACGTCTCTTCGAACGAAGGGCAATCTTCTTCGTCAATGGACGTTTCCTCACTTCAGGGCGTGCCTCGGCCTCGCGGATAGTGACGCCTCGTTCAATAGGACGCGAAACTGTGCGTTCCTTACGCATCGACGCAGTAGGGCGTCTTCTCATTTCTTCATCCACAGTGTCCTTTCCAGGGGCATGACTATAAGACAAAAATTAATATATACAGACAAAAATTAATTTCTATTTTAACATAATAATTGAATTTTTTATTTCAGGACTGTAGCCATTTCTACAGTCCTGTAAGTATACAGGACTGCAGATTTTTCAACAGTCCTAATCTTTTAGGACTGTTGAATTTCCTACAGTCCCATATAGATTTAGGACTGTAGGAAATTCGACAGTCCTATATATATATAGGACTGTCGAATTTCCTACAGTCCTAAATCTATATGGGACTGTAGGAAATTCTACAGTCCCGCTCGATACTGCTCGACAATGTCGAGCAGTCTCGATATTGTACGCCCTAAAATCATGTTCCAAACGACTCGTATGTCTAAACTACATCATAGACTCCGCCAAGGACTAGTATGCCCTCATTTGAAAGAAAATAACTCAAAATTTTCAAAATGCAAGAGAATTTCTTATAATTTTTGGACAATTTTGCAAATACAATAGCACAAGGAGAATGATGATTTCTACCTTGGTTCTTTCGAGACTTTGGGAGCCATCGACAAGGAGGAGGAGGACAGCGGAAATCGGCCGGCGGGAGGGGGTCGGCGGGAGGGAGGAAAGCTCCGGTCGGGTGGGGAGGGTTTGGAGAAGTGGGCTAGTATGAGTAAAAACTTGGGCTACTAAGAGTAAAGGTTGCTCTTTAGTGGGCTAGCCCCAATCTTGGGCTAGCCCCAAGTAAATTTGGCAGTGCCCTTATCAAAAGCCTTTAGACGCCAGTTGGTTCCTTTTATTTGGGTTGGGGATCACGTTAAATTGATCATGCCTCGCGTGTTGTTATACCAGGCAGCCGAAACAGCGCCAAATACTCTGGTTTTTAAACTGCCAAAAGATTATTCCCTTTTTCCGGTATGAAGTGATAAGAGCACGCCTAAAATTTTTAGTATACGCTCTGGAATTATACTAGAGTTCATATAATAATGATTTGAAAGACAAAAATAATGGAAAAAAGAAAAAAGAAAAAGTTGAATATTGTGAAAAAAAAGGGCGTGTTGTATATCATCATCCTTGTTATGGAGAGGGAGGGGAGGTGGAGAAAAGCCCGGGGTTAGAGAGAGCAGAGGAGAGGAGAAGAAGAGAGAGAGAGAGAGAGAGAGAAATCTCTCATTTGTCTTCTTCTTCTTCTTCTTCTTCTTCTCCTTTTCTCTCCTTCCACTATTCAGAAGAAGGAACGGCTAGGGTTAGGGTTTCGAGAAATTGAGCAATGGGGACATGGCGGAAGGCGTGTGGCGCGCTCAAGGATTCAACCACGGTCAGCCTCGCCAAAGTCAATAGCGAATTCGCGAATTCAAGGTCCCAATCCCATCTCGAAACCTAATTTCTCTTATATTTCGTCGCCAATCCCTATTCATTTGCTTCTTCACCATTTCTTAGGATTTGGACATTGCGATCGTGAAGGCGACGAACCACGTCGAGCGCCCTCCCAAAGAACGGCATGTCAGAAGTGAGTAACTCGATCAGATTCTGCGTAATGTTCAAGCGTTTGATCATTTTCTGAGGTTTTGCTCGATTTAAGTATCGAATATGTAATTTAATAGGGGAAATGAGCTGGAGTAGTCAAAAAAGTTGGGATCTTTTATTAATTAATGCAGAAGAAAATTTTCCTTTTATTGCCTAAATTTAAAAATTACAAGCAACGGGATGATTTGTTGATAACTTCACTTCTTTGTATTGAAAATGATTTTTTTATGTTTCATTATTTTCTTCTTAATTCGTTCTGAAATTAGTTTGTAATTCCCTTTTTTTTTTCATTATACAAACTTGTTTGTTGTAGAGATCTTTGCAGCTACATCTATTGTTCGTCCACGTGCTGATGTGGCTTATTGCATCTATGCGTTGTCGAGGAGACTAGCAAAGACTCATAATTGGACGGTATGCTCTATCTGAATCTTGTTTATGATTAATTAATTTTAATATCCATTTTCATGATAGACAGAGTTGTGATATGATTACCAACAATCGACACTACTAAAAAGAATATGGTTGCATTTTTAAAATGAAAGTTAAGTTTTTTCTCGTATACCCTTTAGTTTGACTTAATTAGTTTGACTTAACTGTCGACATTGTACTAATTCCTTTTAGTTTATGAATCTATAATATAATGTAAGAGAACAACTGACCATCAATGATCCCGATGTAAATAGACCGTTCTTAAAAAAGTTAGGTATTTAACTTATCTAAACCAGTAATAAGGCAATTTAGAGGTTTTTAAATGCAGAAATTTTCGTATAGGATAATATATTTTACTTAAATTATAAATAAGATAATAAGTTTTTTTTTAATTCAAAAAATAATGAATCGCCATTGTTATTGGCGATATGAGTGCATGGGCACTATAACGCCAATAATAATGGCGAAGTTTGGACTCAGTTGATTTTTTTTAAACATGGTTCCCAAGTCGCCATTACTATTGGTGAGCACTAATGTCGTCCATAGCTTTGGCGACATGGTTAAAATGTTTAAAAAAAATATGGCGTAATGGTGTGTACATGTGTTTGTGTTAGCTATGTGCACAAACTTTTGCTTTTGCTAGCATGAGCTAAACACAAACTTTAGCTATGATGTATGCACTTTTGCTTTTGTTAACATGAGCTAAACACGATATGAAACTTTAGCTATGTTGTATGCACTTTTGCTTTTGCTAACATGAGCTAAACACAAACTTTAGCTATGTTGTATGCTAACATGAGCTAAACACAAACTTTAGCTATGTTGTATGCACTTTTGCTTTTGCTAACATGAGCTAAACACAAACTTTAGCTATGCTTTGTTATGCCATGGCCTCATGTCGCCAAAGCTATTGGCGACATGAGTGCATGCACACTCATGTCGCTAGTACTAATGGCGACTTGAAAATCATATTAAAAAAATCCACCTCAGTGCCCATATCGCCATTGCTAGTGGCGATATAAGTGCATGCACTCATGTCGCCAATAGTAATGGCGATACATTACTTTTTTAAAATTTTCTCCAACATTTTATCTTATTTGTAATTTAATTAAAATATATTATCCTATACGAATTTAAATGCAAGGGGTCTGAGATAGTCTCTAGATGAATAGTTGGCAAAATAATGAATATAAAGAAGCCTTCTGTGTTCGTACCGTTGCCTGTTCGACACATTCCCTTTGCAAGTTCTTGACCTACCTGTTAAAAAAGTAAGCTTGTGCTTACAAATTGCATCTTGTAGTGGTTAGGTTACCCATGGTACATTTTGGTTCTGATTCTCTCAGTGAAGAATATGGTCTGTGATGTGGTTTAGACAAAAAAAAAATGTAACAATAGACAATAAAAATAATGAACTTAGGATGGATAGATTAACTTTTTTGATGGAAGAAAATGTGCAACTTATCTAAGTTTAATTTCAAAATATTCTTCTGCACTAAAGTATGGACCATTTCCCCAATATCTTCCTCAAAATAGAAAACCCTTAAAAATTGAAAACAGAAAACAAAATACAATTATGGATATGTTTTCGTTCTGAGCATTTTAATGAGTATGTATTTACGGAACAGTACGCAAACTATAGTATATGCAGGGTTTTCAGTAAGCAGCTTATTGTTAATTAAACAGGGAAAAGTATTCTAAAATTTAAATAGTAATAAGGCTTTCTATATTAGAGAGTTGGCTCAGCTTGTAAACACTTTCTGCACGATAATTGAAGATTAGGCAGAAATAGTTCACATGCTATGTAAGAATATAATCATTGCATGTCTTATTATTAACTTTGACAGTAGTAGTAGTAGTACTGGTAGTACCCAATAATAGTAGTTAAAAATTAGGAGCAACTCCTTTAACTTGTTCCTCCATTCGCCTTAATTTTCTTAGTCGAATGAGATGCTAGATGTTATTAAAAATGCAATGATATCTGGTTCAGACTTTTAAGAAATTATATTGAGGTCAGACTTAGATTGAGTAATAAACCATGTTTACTCTATATTTTTGTCCTGCTAAGGATGATAAGGTACATGTGTTAATTATGATATTATGTCCTACTAAATACTAATACATCTTTGGTGTTTGTATTGGCTAAAACTTCTTAAACGAGTTGTAATTTTGGCTGTAGTTACAAATAGTTACTATATCACTTCTTGTTGTTGGTGGGTGATACCGTTTTCTCTTCCAGATAAGTAATTACATATTTACCAAATTCCACAGGTTGCTTTGAAAACATTGATAGTCATTCATAGGACATTGAGGGAGGGTGATCCAACATTTAGAGAGGAGCTGTGTAACTATTCCCATAGGGGACATATTCTACAGATACCAAATTTTAAAGATGATTCAAGCCCTCTTGGTAGGATTTGACATTGAAGATGTTGTAGCAAAGTTAATTTACTGCATAAATATGATTACATTTAGAAAGCATTTTTGGTTTACTCATGTTTCTCAGATGGTTAGATTTTTCTTCTTCTAGCTTGGGATTGCTCTGGATGGGTTCGAAGATATGCACTCTTCCTGGAGGAACGACTAGAGTGTTTTAGGATTTTAAAATATGAAGTTGAAGCTGAACGTCTAATGAAAAATCCACAGGGGGCAGCCAAGGTGTCTTGAATTCTCTTCATGTTTCATCTGCCTTTGTAGGAATCTGATTTATTTTTACTAAAACGTCCAGTTTCATAATTGTACTTCCCAGGGCCACAGTAGAACAAGGAGTTTATGTTGTCCAGATCTGCTAGAGCAATTGCCTGCCTTACAGCAGTTGTTGTTCCGCCTTGTTGGCTGCCAGGTAGTTGTTCATCTTGAAACCCTGCTTTGCAGTAATATTTTGGGTTTTGAGCAGAGAATAAGTAATCTGTCCAATATTGCATGAGCTATTTCTTTTTAATACTCTTTCACTTGTTGTAGCCTGAAGGAGGAGCTTGCGGAAACTATCTTGTACAGTATGCATTAGCTATGGTATGTTTCATTGTTTTCTTTGTAATTATGGAACTAAAATTTCTTTACTATGGTGGATATACTAGGAATAAACTATGTTCAGTTATGTTAACAAATTCTCTTATCATTCGATGACCACTTGTTTGGGAATAAATTTGCTTCTCTATTTCTTAGCAAATGTGAAAAGCAAAAATAATGATGATTAGCATTCAGGACATTTTACCTGTCCTTATAAGTTCAAAGTCAACTGGAGCACTTCAAAAAGTAGGTTAGAACTGATATTGCTTTATGCAGCAACTCATTGTAGATAAGATGCCCCACAGGGATAACTGGCCTTGTGGCAGCTAAGTTAGCGTTCATAGCGACGTTGCTTTTTGATCCTTTGTTGTCGTCTCTTCAACTTTTAACTATACTTCAGTTTTGCATTCTCATCATATTGTTGTTGCAGTAATGGACACTAATTTGTCTTCTTGGTGTTATGATCTTGCCTCTCAGCTTTTAAGGCCAAGTGGCAGCGGTTTCTGTGTGATACGAATAGCGAAACTGTGATACTAGTTAGCCTTTGTACCTATCTTATCGGTCCTAACTGTGATATTTCCCTGCACTATCCTTAGCCAACACCATACCAATTGGCATAAAACATGCTTGAAGATATCTGGGAAGTATTCATGTAGCTTCTGTACGAAAAGATAGTATATGTAGGACGTTGAGGCAAGAATGATAATGTTCCTTTGGGAAGCTAGATAGAAACTTAGTTGTCAGCAGTTTTGATCTTTGTGCAAAAATAATATTAAAAACTTATTTCATAATATTATATATGCATGAAAATCTAAATTCTACAAAGCATTCTATATACCCTAAGAGTATTTGGATTTAGCAGTAATTTATTCTGAATGATTTGAACTGTAAAGCATGATTTATTCTGAACTTGTTTCATACAATAATTTGCGTAAACATAAACATTAACAACAATATTTCATACAATGTTTTAGTAATAATTTATAGTTTTGATTATTGTATGAAATAATCTGGCTAATCCCCGCGCATCTGTATCCTTATTTGTTCCTTTATAAGGTTTTACTAATTAGTATCATTGCAAACTTTCATTGCAACTGCTCAATGCCAGATGAACAGGTTTATTCATTAAACTGGTCATGCTATGTACAATTTACCGTCTTTCCGTACATGTCTTTCCTTCAGTGCTTCACTAAATAGATAATCTGAATTTATAATAGGTAAATGGTAGAATTACAAAATGATGTAGAAGATTCACTTGTTTGTGTTTTTTTTGTGCAAATCATGAACCTTCATGTTCATATGTTGATTTTTTAGGTTCTGAAAGAGAGCTTCAAAATTTATTGTGCTATTAATGATGGGATCATCAATCTAGTGGATATGGTACCGTATATAAACTTGGTCTTTGTGCTTTTTCAGTAGGCAGCTATATCCCAGCTTTCTTTACCCACCTAATTCTGTTATTTAATACAGTATTTTGAGATGTCAAAATTTGATGCCGTCAAAGCCCTCGAAATATATAAAAGAGCCGGGCAGCAGGTATTAACTTTGACCCTTGCGGCAAATATTCTTCATTTGTTGGAGTTCCAGGTAATATTACCTTATTCTGATAATTATAATGTAATAAAAAGTTTCTGTTTTGGCTAACAGGCTGAAAATCTTGCTGAATTTTATGAGTTCTGCAAGACTATGGAACTTGCCCGGAATTTTCAGTTTCCAACTCTCAGACAGGTTTTGCTTCTGTGATGAGTCAAAAATTGACTAATATATTTCAATATTTTTTTGTATATAATGTTCCTATTGGTTCTGTTGTTTATGCTTCTTATTTACAGCCACCTCCATCCTTCCTCACAACTATGGAAGAGTATATTAGAGAGGCACCTAAGATTGCCTCTGCTTCAAGTAAATCACTGGTGAGCTTTTCTAAACTTGATAGCTTGTAAACACTATTCAGGTTGAATTGAGTCGTATATTATTATTATTCAAATATTAGTGGCAGAAAGAATAAAACATGACTGCCCTTACAGCCAGATGTTCTGGTGATTCAATTTTATTTCTTTTGGAAGTGTAGTCCGGGAGCCCAGCATCTTCGAAGGCTACTCTCTTTAAATACATGCTCAACTTTTAACCACCATAGTTAAGGGCATTCATGTGGGATTGTCTGTTTTTTATATTTTTGTCATGAAAAATGAAAAATAAAACTTTAGTACGACTGTATCCTATGGAAAAGGAATAACAAACTTTAGTATGATTGTAACTCTAATTAATCCTTTCAAGTTGCTCATGTCATGTCAGGGCGGGTCCAGGAATAGTAGTGGGGGCTTGGATAGTAGGACAAAACACAACTATTTATAAATTTTCAAAAGGGGGCTTCAGCAGTTGGGAAAAAAAATGATAACCACAACTAATTTAGGAGTTTCAAGAAGGGGCTTGAGCAACAGGAAAGAGAATTTATGTTTAGGAGTTAATTAAGGGGCTTGATCCATAGAAAAAGGTTAAAAATAAAACAATTTAGGACTTTTGATATTTGAACAAAGGACTCTCCTAGTTATATCCTCTCTACTTCACTAACTAGTCCAAAGATTAATGATAGCTTAAATAGTAGAAACCCATGTTTAGTTGTATAGTTTGGCAATAACCTTTTTTTTCTCATGAAATCTAGTGGGGGTTTGAACCCCGACACCCATTCCCTTCAATGTGAATCCACCCTTATGCCACGTGTTATGTACGGCCATGGTTCCTCTTTGTTAAGAAATTTTTTTTTTTGGAAAATATCTGTACTTGCAATTGTCCTGCAGATTCTGGCAAGTATAGTAATTAAATGTCATTATTCAATTTTTACTTTTGCATCTCTTAAGCACCTTTTGTTTGGGATAAAACTTAAGATCTACTCCCCATGAACCGAAGATCTTGTCCGCAAGCAAGCCACTACGACGACAATAGTTACTATTGCACAACAAGACAATGCCATCAGGATTTAATTGAAAACCCAAATTGGAATAACCCGCCATGAGAGAACCACTATTGACTACAAGAGAACACATGAGAACATCCAAGAAACCCCTAAACATGAGAAAAATGATAGGAACTAGGAGATCTCGGTCGGATTTCCTTCATAGTAAAGCACTTTCTTTCTCTTTATATTGGTTGATATCAACACCCTATGAACATCAATAAATTATGTAGAATATCCTTACAATCTCTATTTATAGGCAAATATGAACCCTAATATGGAACAACTAAGAATCTTAAACTGAGTGAAATTCGGTTTACAATACCCTTCAGAATTTTTGTCAGATGTTCGTACACTACCAAAATAATACATATTAGCGACGCCTAAAATCGTCGCTAATAGGTAAAAAAAACGTTGCTAAAATAAATTAGCGACGTAATTAGCGACATTTTGGTGTTGTCGTGTATTTCATGGTCGCTGACAACAAATTCGTCGCTATAGCAACGTATATTTGCGACGTGCTGACGTCGTAAATTATTTTGACATTAGCGACGTCTCGCGACACGACGTTGGTAAATTAGCGACATAAAAGTTCGTAGCTAAATGTCGTCATATTAGCGACATTATGAGCGACATTTGACTATAGTAATGCTGACATGGCAAAATTTGCTTTGTCAGCTTGTTAGCGACGTCCATGGTACAAGTTAGTGACGTTTAGATACATGTTAGCGACGTAACGTTACGTCACTACACGTCGCTAAATTGTAAAAAAACAAAAAGACATAATGCAGTTTGTATAATATTTTTCAATAAAACTCTACCTACAGTTATAAAATCATAGTTTATATAAATAGGCCAAGAGCAACCCTCCGTTGAATTTTCTGGGTTCGTCGACCCCTTTGCTGGAACATTCAACACCGGTAAATTCACATACAATTAATATGAATAATAAACTAAACTCACATAGAAAGAAATATACAAACTTACATTACACTAAATGCGCCCCAAGAAGTCGATGAATGAATTTAAAATAAGTGTCACATGCGTCTCAGAAAATAATAAAAAATATAAAATAAATACATCAAAGACCAAAAAATGGGCCAATACACACACTAAAACATGTCCAAACAAGGACTACTATTTATCAGGAGCAGCACTGCTGCGCATCTGGGATAGAAGGAACTCATACTGCTCCTGTAAAAGCATAACCGATGACGATTGAGGAGGCAGTGTAATCGGTAGAGTCGGTGTCGATGCCGACAGACCAGGAGGACGTATTCGCTCCAATGCTAGACATGTGGACAACTCAGATTTCAAACCCTATTAAATATGTTCGTCACGTGTTCATTGTGAGCCATTCTCTGATTTTTTTTTTTACTTCTGCAAGCCTTTTAAGGCTTTTAGAGTTCTACCAGATTTTCGAAAAATATTAGAAAATGCTAAGTATTATAAATTTTCTTTTCTAGAATTTTTCGTTCTTTGTTTTTTTACGATTTTTTACTCCTTTCGTTGTCTTCTCTACGATTTTTCTGAAATTGGTAGAATTCTAAAAGCCTCAAAAAGACTTACAGATGTAAATTTATTTTTCAGAGAATGGCTGACATGGACACTTGACTTCGGGCTGACATGGACACTTGATATAGGAGATCAAACAACATATATCATAGTTAGAAATCGACACTTATGATTACCTAAATATCCATATCGTGATTCATGAGTTTGATATTGCTTTTCGTCTTCCTAAAACACCAACTCGTACATAAATAAATAATGATATCTCTGTCGTCATGTGTTTCTTGTGAGCCCACAAGGAACACTTGACCTCGGAGTGTCCAATATACACAGGTGTTGATAACAATCTAGGTATTGTGTATCATATGGAAATCACATACCATGGTACACAATATCACATTGATACTCTCTTGTATCTTGACACTATGATACAGTTTCAAATACCCATGACACTAACTATACTTGACACTTGGTATCTTGGTACCAACATACACTCTAGGCCACTCACTCTTGACACTCCACACATATTTATAGCTACTTCTATAAGTGTATATTTCTATACCCTTATATATGTAACGCCCCGCAACCGCTCGGAGCGTTACGCTGAGTCGGATTGAATGAATCAAATGCTGGTTACATTTGAAATGTTGGATTTTGGGAAGAAGGATTAATCGAGTTGGTTTCAATGTGCAGATGGCTAGCGGGTTCGATGGAAATCAGGTGTTCGTTCAGAACAGTACTGAATAGCTGGATGGAAGCGATAATGCCGTCTTCATTAATCCGATCGGTCGGATAATTTGTAGAGCACGGCCTGCTCGCACGGTCATACCAGTTGAGTAGATCGCGCTTGCATCGGACCACGGGTTCAAGGGATTGGCCGTATCGGCAGGACAGGATGCCTAACGGGATCAATCATTGTGAGTGGGCTCTTTCCCTTCTCCTCTACTCCTTCATGCCTAATAATATGGAAAACACGTAAAAGGCTTGAACACTTGGGCTGAAACATCGGGATTCACTACACTGAGGCGTGCATAGAGTGTACGTCGTTGGCTTGGTAGGATTGTGGCTTGAAATGATTTACGCGTTGGATAGTTGGAGCGAGAGTTGGAATATTGCATTTGAGGCAGTCGGTTGGATAATTGGGATTATACTTGGACGATTTGGAATGATACTTTGAGGCAATGAGGCAATCGGGAATATCGGGAATTCGGACGAGCGAACGTGCATCCGTGCACGGGTATCACTTGGTCACTTTGTCTTGCAAAGCGAGCAGTTGTGGTTCGAAACCGAACAACTGCATCGGCGAGGGCGTTGTGTCGCTTGATGGGGCATCGTGCCCCGAATGGGGCATTGTGCCACTGAAACGGCATTGTGCCATGGGATTTGCTTTGAGCATGGGTGTTGCACCAATTTGATCTCTGTGTTGAGAAGAGGCATCGTGCCTATGAAATACTTGATATATTGGTGCCTTGGGCTATATATTGAGGTCGAGATTTGGATATCTTGGTTGGATATGTTGGAAGAATGGTTATGGATGTTTGGTTGGATACCGGCTGAACGAGTCTAGGATCGCTTGGTAGGGCGAGAATGTTTCGATCCTCTCGTCATACCTATTGTGTCTGCATAGTCATGGACAACCTGCGTGGCATAGGGTTTGGTTTCCTGGAACGGGATGAGGCACCGGGGCACCGGACCGTTCCACCATGGAGGAAACAATGGGCATCGCGCGATTGGGCGCAGTGCTGGTAGTCCGATACCACCAGGCGGGAGTAGCTGCCCAACCCTGGATCGGGTAGGATTGCCCTATTGATCTTGGTCCGATCAATGTCCTTCGTGGCTTTTAGCCAGTGACTTCATATAGTATAAGTGATGGCTTGCTTTTCTTTTGTTGGTTTGGCTTTCGTGTAGGCGCGGCCACCTTGCCTCGGCAAGAGTGTGCACTTGAGATTGGAATATAAACTTTGGTTGAGGATGGATATTGAGGCGAGACTGATGGTTCGATATGTTATCGTGCAAATGATGGCATTGAGTAGGACGGTTGCATGCTAGTTACCTTCGGGTTGGATATATATAACTGCTTGTCGTTTGGTTTGAGTTGAATGTTTGCATGCTTAAACTGCTTTACAGCTTTCCTTAACATGTCATTCATATGCCATGAAACGAATCTAGGATTCAACTAGAAAGATCACCATATAACTGTTTGTATTCACTATTTTACTTAGTGTCGGCTTAGGCGAGTGGGTTACCCCGCTCACCAGTACGGTTGTGTACTGACCCACGTTTATGGGCAATATTTCAGGTACGCAGGCGTAGTGGCGCTGCTTGGATATACGGGACAAGATGTATGAACTGTAAGTACCTTTGTGGGCTAGAGAAAGAGCAAGAGTATTTCATCGTCTCCGTGGCATCGCCTTTGTGGCATTGCCTTCGGGGCATTTCATTTGGACCATATCGTGAGTTTCGCTGCGTATACTCTGTTTGTGTGCTTGGTACACTAAACGGCTTCCGCTGTAACTTGGTTGTTTCGATGATAACATTGGTGTTTGAAAACATCGTCTTGTACGAGCGCAACTCCAGGCTCGTACGGCATCACGTCCCGATCGGAACGATTGTCCTGCGGGAGAGCTGCGACGTAGTGATTCACGTTCAGTAGGGACTATCGAGCCTGCGGGAGATTGGGGGTGACAATATATGTATCTATCTATATAGATTATTAATCCTCACTAGCTCACTCATCCCTCACTCAAACATATACACATAGACACCTCTCACTTGGACACTCTCATACACTTGACAAACACACACACACACACAATGCACTGTGTGCACACAACCCGGCCCCACTCTTGAACACACATTTACACACACGATACACTAGTACAAATATACCATCATCCACCAAAGGACACTCTACCACTCGACTCTCATATACACTACTAATTGACACTAGCTCACCATCAAATTGTATACTTATACATATGAATATATCAAATTGACACTCTTCAATCAACACATCTAATTTGACACATAAACTAACTCTCAATGATACTAATACTCAATTCTATACTATCAAGCCAATTATATGATACTCAACACCATATGATACTAAATTCATAATTAAAATCATATCAAACTACTATATAGCATAGTGACAATCAAATAGAGAATATATATTTAAATGGACACACCTGAACAAAAATAGCTATGTACTACCCAAATTCCTAATTATGCAACCAAATTTTCTAATTATGCAACCAAATTTTTATATTAACTAGGATGTGTGTCCATGTGTGTCCATGTGTGTCCGTGTCCATATGTGTCAATATGTGTGTCCGTGTGTCCGTGTCCATGTGTGTGTGTATCCGTGTTAGGGTTAGGGTTAGGGTTAGTGTCCGCGTGTGTTAGTGTGTCCGTGCGTGTGTTCGAGTTTAGGTTAGGGTTTACCTAAGGAGGGAGTGGCCGGAGAGGAGGGAGTTGACCGAGGAGGGGGTGCCCGGAGAGGAGGAGCTTGGTGGAGGAGGAAGGGGGTGCCGGGGTCGAAGGGGGAGCACAGTCGGCGCCGGAGTTGTGGAGCCGAAGGGGTCGTGAGGGGGAGCACGGTCACGTGGGCTTTGAAAATTTTTGGAAATTTTTTGGAGAGGATGAGAAAAAATGAAATATGTTTACATATATGAAAAATATTAGCGACGTCATAAAGAGACATTGCTAAACGTCGCGAATTTAATAATATTTAGCAACGTATGCAAAATCAAGGTATGCAAAATTACGTCGCTATAATAAAAATAATAGCGACATCTGGTGACATCTTATTTCGTAATATTATTTGTAGGCGTTGAACATCGCGGACAGTCGCTAACAGCGACGTTCTAATATGACGTCGCTAAATTCATAAAATATAGCGACGTCAAAACTAAAGGTCGCGAATTGGACATATTTTGGTTGTGGTACTAATGACTGGTTAGATGTCCCCTGAATCATCTGTAAATTTTTAGGGTTTTTCGAATGATGCTTCTGACTATCCGTAAGTTATAGTTTCACAGAATCTATATCATTTTGCATAAGAATTTCACTGCTATCATTTAGTCAATATCTTGTGGAATCCAACAATATATGGGTTTACTCCATTCACTACAAAAGACGATAATTACAACTACACCATGTTGGAATTGTGGTAGGCAAACTAGTTAGAAATAATTAATTTGGAGAGAGAAAATGTAGAGAAAATAATTTGGTGGAAGAGAAGATTGGTAAGAAAGAAATTTTATAACATTAAGCTTGTAATGTTTGTTGTTACAAAATGGAGGGAGAGCACCCATATTTATAGAACTCTTAGAAGAGTTTACTCACTTATCAAAATATAGCTATAGATCATTCTAAACTCTTTTATAACTATAATATTAGGACATCTCATCTCTAGAAGATGGACATTTTAATATTACCAAGAACATTCTAGGAATAGAAAATCCTAGAATATAGACTAAGCATAAAACAAGGGGCCCAATGATAAAACAAAGTCCAATGGTAGTGGACCAACTAGATTGTAGGCTAAAAAATACAGGCACAAATCAAGTTTATTTTTCACACTCCTCCTTAAACTTGATTTTGTAACTCCAAGTAGACTTTTTAACTTAAAGAACATATCTTGTTTTGAGTGTCTGGGTGAAGATGTCGACAACTTGGGACTTGTGATTTCACATACTTTATTTGTACTTCCTTCGTTGCAATGCACTCCCTTATGTAGTGATAACTCGTGTCGATGTGTTTGCTTCTATCATGAAAAATTGGATTCTTCCTCAAAGCAATAGTCGAATTATTGTCGACATAGATCTATGTTGGCACCTCTTGTGGCATGTGAAACTCCTTCATTAGACTTTTAATCTAAATTGCATGACAAACACATGAAGTAGCGGCGACATATTCGGCCTCACATATTGAGAGTGTCACAATTGATTGCTTTTTGAGCTTCATGTAAAAGCGATATTTCCATAGGAAACATGAATCCTCTAGTACTCTTTCAATCATCAAAGTCTCCAGCGCAATCGCTATCGCTATATCCGACAAGCTTGAAATCATTGGAAGATGAGTAAAGTAGGCTAAAGTCAAGTGTACCTTTGATGTAGCGAAGAATCCTCATAGCGGTCTTCAAATGGGTGGTTGTTGCTGATTCCATATAGCGGCTAATGAGTCCAACTCCATATAGAATATTCATTCTTGTGCATGTCAAGTAGCACAAGCTTCCAACAAGACTTTTGAAAAGTGTAGGATCAACTCTTTCGCCTTCATGTTTTGACAACTTGATTCCACATTCCACAGGCGTGTTTATGGGCTTACAATCACTCATGTTATTGAACTTCTTGAGGACGTCGTTTGCATAGCTTTCTTGGGATATGAAGACACCTTTTTCGGTTTTCTTCACTTCAATACCAAGGTAGAAAGACATAAGGCCGATGTCGGTCATCTCGAACTCCTTTGCCATAGCTCACTTTAACACTTCAAATAATTTCGGATCATTTTATGTGAATATCAAATCATCCACATACAAGCAAATAAGCAAAATATTTCCATTATCGTGCATCTTAACATAGAGGTCATGTTCATGTGAGCATTTAGCAAAACTATTATCTTGGAAAATTTTATCAATTCTACTATACCTTGTCCTTCGTGCTTGCTTCAAGTCATATATGGCTTTCTTCAATTATAAGACTTTATCTTCTTGTTCTTTTACCTCATAGCCCATGGGTTGTTCCACAAAGACATTTTCTTCAAGAGTACCATTTAGGAAAGCGGATTTCACATCTATTTGATTAAGTTTCCATTTATTTTGAGCCACTAAAGAAATTATTAACCTTATAGTCTTCAATCGAGCAACGGGAGCAAATACCTCATCATAGTCGATGCTTGCTCTTTGCTTGTAGCCTTTTGCAACTAATCTCGCCTTGTACCTCTTAATTTCTCCTTTAGCATTCTTCTTGGTCTTTTTACATCCATTTGACTCCAATTGTCTTTTGCCCTTTTGTAAGTGTCGCTAGATTCTGAGTGTTGTTATTCACGATAGCTTTGATTTATTCATCTATGTCATCTCTCAATTTCTTGCTTTGTGTTGCTTCTTCGAAACCAATTGGTTCACAATTGGCAAAAGGTTAAAACTTGTTAGGTCATTTTAATTTTTGGTTATCTCATACACTTCATGCAAGCTCCACATATGTATGACTCTTCTCTTGTCCGAGGATGATGGTGGAGTGTCTTCTCAAGATTGTGGTGGCGACACGTGAGGAATAGGATCTTGTGCTTCTTTATGTAATTGCTCTTCATTCTCTTTTTCCATGAGAGGAACTAAGTCATAACTTGCTTCTTGGATATCCCATTCCCACAGACTTTTTTGTTCAAACTTCACGTCTTTACTATTGACAATCTTCTTGTTGCTTTGATTGTAGAGCTTGTAACCTTTGGAACTTGAGTTATAGCTGATGAAGACGAACTTCTCACTCTTGTCATCAAGCTTGGATCATCTTTCATCCGACACATGCATATGCAATACTTCCAAACACCTTGAGATGAGAGAAGTCGGACTTTCTTATACTTCATACTTCTTCTGGTGTCTTTCCCCATACGCTTCTTGTTGGAGAGCGGTTGGACAAGTAGACGCCACACTTGACGGCTTCTACACAATTTCTTGGGCAAATTCTTCCTCTTTAACATGCTCCGAGCCATGTCAAGGGTAGTTCTATTCTTTCTTTCGCCTACTCCATTTTGTAGGAAGATCTAGGAATAATTAGAGGACGATGAATTCTGTTTTTCTTCTTCACAATATTGATTGAATTCGTGAGATGTAAATTTACCTCCTCTATCAGACCTCAAGACCTTAATTTTATGGCTACTTTCTTTTTCAACAAGTGCTTTAAACTTATTAAATGTACCAAATGCCTCTGATTTTTGTTTTAAGAAATACACCAAAGTCTTTCTAGAATAATCATCAATAAAGAGAAGAATAGGAGCAAGGTTTGATTGGTCCACATATATCAATGTGCACAAGTTGCAAGGGTTCCTTTGCTCTTGGGGTGCCTCCTCGGGAAAGTATTTTCTAAATTGCTTTCCAAGCAAACATCCTTCACATAATTGATCTGGATGGTTGATGGAAGGCAAATCTCTCACCATTGATTTGTAGACAATAATTTTAGTTCCCCAAATTTAGATGTCCAAATCTTAAGGGCCAAAGACAAGAAATATCTCCATAGTATTCTTTTAGGCACATTGCCATATCATTTTGAATATTGAGCATGGACATTTTGAATATTGAGCATGGACATTCTACTTCTTGTCATTGGCAATTTGACTATCAAATTATTTCTTTGAACTGTTATTGAAAGGCTATAATCTCTCAAGTGGATATCATAATATTTCTCTAAGAGTTGTCCCATGCTCAAAATATTATATTTCATGTTTGTGACATAATAGATATTGAAAATATATTGATGCCTCCATCTTTCAAGCGGATTATAATTTTACATTTTTTCTTCACCGGTATTTTGGATTCATCTTGGAAGCTGACGTTGTCGTCGATGGAATCATCTAGCTCCACGGACATTTTTTTGCTTCTACACATTTGGTTGCTTGCACCAATGTCAATGTACCAAATATTCTTCTCCACGCTTTCTTCTCCTGTGTGTGCCAACAATAAAGTTGAGTTCTATTGCATTTTTTCTTCAACATAACTTTTTCCTCGACGTTTGTCGTTGTGTTTCTACAATCCGAAACTTAATGTAATTATAATATTCAACTTGAGATTTGTCATATATTCGACTTCCATCTCTTTTTGTGAAGCTTCCTCTTCCAGGTCCTCTTGTAGAGTAGTTTTGGTCCCTTTCTCTATTGGTTAATGACTTATAATGAGTTCTTCCTTCTTTTCCACGATCTCGACCATGATCAATGTAATGTCCCGTTCCGCGCCGTACATTGAGCTAGTTTGTTAGCTCGAAGGGCCTGGTTGGCCTTGGATTCATGCAGAGGAATCATTCAGAGTTTTCATAATCGAAATAAAGTCGATTCGTTAGATGGTGGGTGGTTAAATGGTTTTGATCATTCTCTTATTTACATTCACACTTAATAAAAAGATGTTACTAGTCTTTGTTTCTATATACCATGAGATTACTAATACTAAGTAAAAAGAACCAAGATAAAAGAGATTAATATGATTGTTGTTAACTTGCTATATAGAACATGGATTATTATACTGTTGTTATAGACACGGATTATCGTACTGCTATTTTAGAAACATGGAATATTGAATTGTTATGTTATTATCTGGAATATTGAATTGTTGTTATGCTATCATGTGAAATATAGTATTGTTGTTTCAGAAAAATGGAATTGTGAAGAAAGGTTTGGGACTGTTGAGTCACCAAGGACGAAATCCTTAGAATGGGATGGAAGTACGAGCGATGTCTCGAGGAATGTAGTAGTGAAAAAGAGAATGTGTTCTATAGTTATTTCAAGTTTTATGTTATCATGTTTGTTATATATTTAAAAACCAAGTTTCTTAGGCATACATGGTCATAGACAACTTGTGCATAAGGTTTAATTCCTCGAATGGTTACCGGAGCATTGAAACCAGTTAGGCCTAGGGGGAACAAGTGCTTATGTACTAGCATAGGGTGATTCAGGAACTTTCAGGGGGCTCTCTACCTGCAGTGAAAGAAGGATCACCATCTCACTAGAGGTCCAAGATGGTTTGTGTTCACCCGTGACCTTCATATAGTTAGGCTACATGCCAATGTCATTCTGTTTTCAGGCCTATCAAGTTGTTGCATAAACGAACTCACGATACGTTTATGTTTTATGAAGGCTAACAATTGATACATAGACACACTTATGACACATTTATTTATTATGAAAGATAACACACTTATGACACATTTATTTATTATTTATTATGAAAGATAACACATTTATTTATTATGAAAGGTCGGTAGAATTGGATAAGATTCATTGTGTCAAGTGACACATTTATGTTCATGTATATTTGTTTGTAAAACTATTAACCGATGACACATATACGCTTTATATATCTGCTTATGGATTGTTAACTGATCATAAGATAAGAATAGAAAGACCACATAATAATTTTATTTGATCTCACATGATTACCGTGTTGGTTTAGATGAGTCGGCTAGAGACCGCTCACCGGTGCATTCTCCAATGTGTTGACCCCCTCCTCCATAGGTACGGGGAGTCGCTTGAACATGTTGAGGCACTGTAGCTCGTTTGCCAACTTGGAAGATGTTATTTGCTTTTGTTATAAAGGACATAATGTATGGAACATAGTTGATAGTATTAGTTTCGTGAGTTGTAAGCCTTGCGGCATCGTTCGTTGTAATAAGATCCAGCCTTGTAATCGAATTGTTCTTTTGGCCTAAGAGTCGTCGTAATTTTGTTGCAAATTATCAATAAAGATAATCGTTTTTGTATATCTTGTTTCTATTAACTTTTTGATTAAATTTCGCTGCAATGACTTTGTTTTTGAGATATTTTTTGGACCATATTGTTCTCGTTTTGTACAAGTTCAATCTAGGCTTGTACGACATTACGTCCAGTGGCGACTTTTGGTTCTGCGGAACTGGGAAGTGATAATCAAGACTACGACCTCCTTAACTTCTTTGGTTGGTAAAGGTTTCTTCTTTCTTCTTGAAGGCGAGCTTCGTTTGAAGGACTTGCTCCAATGTCTCTTGCTTATTCTTTCTCCTTTCTTCGTAGTCTAGTAATAGGCCCTTGAATTGCTCAATAGTCAAGGTCTTTGGTTTCTTCAATAGTTACTATAATATGCTCAAATTGTGGAAGCAAAGCGCGAATGATTTTCTCCATCACTCAAGTATTGGTCATGCTTTCACCATTTCTTTTCAATTGATTAACAATAGCCAAACCTTTAGCAAAGTAGTCAGAAATAGTTTCGGACTCTTTCATATGTAAAGCTTCAAATTCACTTATTAAAATTTGGACTTTGGAGGCGTACTTTCATCACCTTCTCTCCTTTGCAAATTTAAAGTTTCTCCCATGCTTCTTTGGAGGTTGTTGCACTTGAAATTAACTCGAACACATCATTATCCACGGCTTGGTAGATGAGAAAGGGAGCTTTTTTTGTCCCTCTTTATTGAAGCTTTCAACCTCTCCTTTTGAGCTTGGGATAATGAAGCTTCATTTTGTGGCTCAATGTAGTCTTTTTCGACAACCCCTATTTATAGAACTTCTGGAAGAGTCTACACAGTTATCAAAATATAGCTTTGGATCATTCTAAACTCTTTTACAACTATAATATTAGGAGAAGAATTTTTTTTTAATATTACCAAGAACATTCTAGCAATAGAAGATCCTAGAACATGGAATAAGCATAAAATAAGGGGCCAATTAAAAAACAAAGCCCAATGATAATGGACAAACTAGATTGTGGGTTAAAAAAACATAGGCACAAATCAAGTTTATTTTCCAACATACCCATCTTCCAAGAACACTCTTAGACCTAGAGATGGTCACACCTATGCACAATAATACACAGAAGCATGATGGATGTATATCTGTCTCAAAAGGAGAATTTATCAAATAAATCTAAACATAAAGAAACTCTCTCTAAATCAGGAATACGATGACAAGTATCTATTGACCTACAAAGAGGAAGAAGAACAAACTCATGAAGAGAACGAACAACCTGCTGCTGCAGAAGAAGAAGAAGAAGAAGAAGAAGATAAAGAAGTTCCTCCAGAAGCGGAAGAGCCACTGGAACTTGTCAGTGAGGCTGAACCTGAAGCTACTACTACTGCAGATCTATTGGTGCTTCCCTCTTCCTTTTACATGTTCTCTTTTTTGTTGATGTTTAATTGTATCATTCTATTCAACTTTTCAATCCTCTTGTTATAGGATCTGGATGAAGTAAATCCAGTAGCCGCTGAAATTGAGCAAACAAATGCTTTAGCTTTAGCCATCATCCAACCTGGTAAGCCTACATTCCCTGCTTGATTTTCTGAACGTGTGTAAAACATTCAATTGCCTTACTTGGTAGCTAAAGGCTCAAGTTTGTCATGAACTCCATTTCTCAATAGATTTTGTCAGATTTGTATTTGTAACACATCCCAAACATCTTTTTATTAAAATTTTAAAACTATATTTGTTTCTGGTTTTCATTAATGACAAATTTAATGTTCAGTTGTCTTTCTTTTAAATTTTTGTTGGAAGAGGATGGAACCAGTATTTATAAGTCGGTTTTTAACATAGAATAATATTGCAATAGAAAGTGTTAATAGTATTTTATCTTATATAGTTGTAGGCAATTACAAATGTGTTAAATTCAGTTGGAAACTCATAATAACTATTAGTAGTATTTTATCTTATATAGTTGTAGGCAATTACAAATGTGTTAAATTTGTTATGTTTGAATCATCATATTCTAACAATAAAAAAATTCGTCTAATAATAGCACATTTAACAATTAATAGTATTTATTATTTTCTTCTGTCAAACATAATATTTATTATTTCAAATTTTAAAATAGTTATATTATATTAATTTTTTCATTTATATCAAATGCAAATACGAAAAAAGTAGATCTAGATTTTATTAACACATCTTGGTTGGTTTTAAAACTGCAATAACAATTGTATGCATTTTGAAATCTCAGTGCCTTGCCTGGAAGTCAATATGATTTTGATTTTGAAATCAGTCAATCATACTCACTCTTGCTCCTTGTTTCTAGAATCTAGTTTGACTTGCCCTCCCTTTTTATTTTGAGTTGTCAGCATCTTACAATATGGTATTATATAACGCATAAATGATATACACATAAATGATATGATTCGTTGAATGATATGAGAAGACAATTTATCTAACGATACACGTACTAAGATATACATGTCACTCGCTAGTATCATCCAATATGAAATTATTGCGTTAGCCTGAACTTAAACAAATTTAAGCCAACTTTTAAGTGATTTAGAAATTATAATGTTTAATGTTTTTATATCTGACACTACAAATGGATCCGACTACCCATATAACTCTCCAAAACCATCACAACTTTTCTTTCAACCTTTTCTTCTGAGAAAACTCTTTGGATTAGCATTTCATTTCGGCATATCCTTCGTTGACTTCTAACATCTCCAACGACAATTTCAAATATATTTAGGGATGACATCTAGAATTAAAGACAAAAACAACTCAGGCAATTAATTTTCTCGAAAAGGTTGTTTTGTTTTATGTTTTTTATATTTCTCTCCATGTAAAGATTTTTTGAACTCTCTATTTTTGTTGGTTATTTTTCTTACAGGACTTTTCCATCTTTGTTTTCTAGGATTGTCTAAAAACTAGAATGGCAACAAAACATTATTTGAACGTCAAGACACTCACTGTTGTTAAGGGTCAAGTTTGTATTGATGCAATGATGCTAATATTCATGAATAAAACCATCATTGTAATACTAATGCTATATGTTCTTTTCTCTTGATTATTGTCTATGAAATAAAGTTGTCCTTTATTGTTTGAAAATGCACATTATTATTGCTCATTGTATTAAATTTATCCATATACGGCAGTATATATTTCCAATCAATTTTCCTATGGAACAAAATTTATCGTAATGCACGGACAATGTAGTAATCAAGTAACGATACCGATATATATCGCGATATGACAACTAGCCTTGCGGAAATGCATTGCTTCTAAAATTTATAACAAAGCCTCTTTCTATGAAGCTTAATAATTTTTATTAGTTGAGCTACCAAATATTTTTGTTTTTAAAATTATGTACGTCTTTTCTTGTTTCGTATCATGTATTTTTGTAGCAGGTAGCAATTGTTTATTTTGTTATTAATTGCAGGGGACGAGCCAAAGCCCTCAACAACTGGTGATTTGATTGGAAGTGGTTCAGGATGGGAGTTGGCACTCGTTACTACACCGAGCAACAATACCAGCCATGTGGTTGAAAGCAAGCTGGTTTGTTTTCGTTCTCTCAGTTTCTTACTTCTTTGTTAGGATATGCAATTATCGGATTCAATCACAGTAGGGAGTTCTTTTTTGAAAATCTGTCTTATATGATCTATTTCAATAACCACTATTCTTATCTCTTAATATTGATGTTGGTTATCTACTCTATGTTAAAAATAGTAGAACTATAAAAACCTAGAAGCAACGTTCTTCATAGGACTAACTCCTAAACTGAACTCATTTAAGTATCCAGTCCTGTACTTAAAAACTGGTGTCAGCATGGCAACACAAGAAAGTTCCACAGAAGGATGGCCACAACCTTGCTTCTTGCTGGCTTCCTAACATCAAGTATCTATGAGTTGATTTATATTGGTTAGTGCAACTATATATGTGACCGGGATTTGCACCTTGCTATAAGACAATGGAATTTGTCATGCATTTAAGCTCGGGCAGCTGAGGAGAATGCTCTATAACTTATACTTGAATAGGAATGATTCTCAAGGGAAAGATGATAATAAATGTTGCAGGTGTTTGCTTTATTCTCTTAGCATAAAATTAAAGAGCTAACTGAAGAAATTTTCCATTAACTACATTTTTGGTGTGCGTGTGGGTGGGATGGGGGGTGTCTAAATATTTAGTTAATTTCACTTAATAATTCCAGATAATGAAATGATTCAAACAAATGTTTTTGTTGTTTAAGTTCCCACCAACTGAATGATTTCAAACGGTCCGTTCATTTCTTTCACCTATGTACATCCGTTCATTTCTTTGTTTTGGGATCCATAGGCTGGCGGATTCGACAATCTCTTGCTCGACAGCCTCTACGAAGATGCATCTAGAAGACAACAAATTGCTGCAGCCGGATATAATGGCGGTGCAGACACTTCCATTCTGTTTGAATCTAGGGACCCTTTTGCTATGTCCAATAGCATTGCACCTCCAGCAAATGTTCAGATGGCTGTGATGGCACAACAGCAACAATATTATCAGCAACAGCAGCAGTATTATTATCAGCAACAACAACAACAACAATATTACCAACAGCAGTTGTATTACCCGCAACAGCAGCAACGGATGATGGTGCCTTACCAAGCTCAAAATTCATCCATACAATCTGCAGGCAATAATACCTCTGCCAATCCCTTTGGTGATCCATTTTCTGGATTAACACACGGTGTTCTTCCTAGCCAAGGCAATCACAATTTACTTTGAGAAGTTTATCTTCTCCCTTTTTTTTGCTGCTCTTTTAATTCATTGTATTACTTTCCTCTTCCTGATGTACAGATTACCATTCGCAAGAGAAGTTTATACGACTCTTCTTGTATCTTGTATAGTCTATTGTTGTTGTTTTCTGGTTATATATAATTCTTCTGAAGTTTGGAAAGAAGTATAAAATTCTTCTGTTTTCTATGATTGTATTTTTTCTGGTTCTATTTATTGAAATATAAATAGAGATTGGACCATGCAAAATATTTTGGCGTATTCTTTTGACATATGATATTATCAAAAGAATGACTACTATAAAATTCCTCCCATCTAAGAATTTTACATCATATCAAAGAACTCCCTTCCTTTTTTATTCCCTGATACGAAGCCCATCCTAACCACAAGGTATGTTAGACAAGTCATTGAAATCATTGTTGTTCAAAATCTTACTTATACGATTTTATTTTCATGATAATAGTGTTTTTTTTTTCAAGTATATTTTGTGAATCAGTTTTCACACACACACACACTCGAGCAACCGTAGGATTGGCTAAGGTGACCCCTTGTCTCCTTATTTATTTACCATTGTGATGGAATATTTTACTTGTTTGATGGACCTTGCGATACACCAAAAGCAAATTGTGCCTCTGTTCTGAAGGGTTCAGCCAGCAGTTTCCCATCTTGCTGATGACCTCCTGATGTTCATCCAAACTTCACGATGTGGTATTAACCATCTGAAGTTGATGTTGGAGGAGTTTGGTAGGCTCTTTGGACTTTCAACTAAACGGGGGGGGGGGAAGAAGTAAGGTGTACTTCGTATCAACAAGCGCTACAGAAATTTCTCCATATTGACAAAGTAGTGCGAGGCCCACTATTAACTCTGGAAAGATTTGGAATATAGTTCCCCCGCCAAAGTTGTCGGTCTGTTGTGCCAAAACAACGGTGAATTTAGGGATCATTTGTTCTTCTGATGCATAGTTACATGGACTATCTGCCAGCGTTCTCGGTTGGGTTTACCTGCTCGTCCCAGCCGTACGCTCATGAGTATCACTGGTGAACTGCCTACGCAACGTAGATTCTCCTGACTTTCACAGTTCGACATGTTTGGGAAAAACGTAATAGAAGAACATATAATTAAATGTCTTAATACGTCCCAAATTGGGATTATACATATTATTATTGATTATGATGCAGATGTAATGTCTCCTGCTTGAGGCAGATTAAGTGCATTGAGATGAAGATTTGATCAGAGTTGTGTAGATGTAAACGTTTTTAGATATCATTACAATCAACTTTTCCGAGAAAAAACAAACAAACACACACACACACACACAACACACATATATATATATATATGTGTCTAGTCTAACGGTTAAGACCGATGCACGTCCCTCTGGAGGTTGCGGATTCGAGTCCTCGGGGTGCCATTTGATACTCCAAGGAAAATTAAAGTGGTGGGTGGTGTGGTGCGATCCGGACGGTGCGCGAATGCGATGCGGGTGCAAGTGCGGTGCTAGCGCGGAGCTGGTGCGGCTACGACTACGTGAGACCTTCGGACCGGGATGTAGCCTTCGGGTTGGGATGAGACATTTGGGCTAGGGATTGTATATATAAGCCTTCAGACTGGATTGATTGTAAGTTTTCGGGCTCAGTTGTAGCCTCTCGAAGGGATCTGAATAAAATTTACTTTCTTCGAAATAAAAATTTACGAAAGAAAAAAATATTTAATATTTAAATTTAACTTATGCTCTTACTGCCGCATAATGGAAACATATTTCTTATCTTCCACAAAACCGACAATAAGTAAAAAATATAAAAAGTAAAAAAGTTTAACTTCCGGTTCTCTTTTGAGCGGTTAAAAAAAATAAAAACCAATATATAATAAATCCCAAAATACATTTAAAGTTTAAATTATATTTAAATTAACTACAAGGTATTATCTAATCAAACACCTATCCAAAATCCAAAAAAATTATAAGAAATTATAATTAAAATATATTTCAATCATATTTAAACTATTCTAATAATTTTAAAATATTTTTTTTAATATTATTATAAATTTGTTTTTATACGTGTAACGTAAATTTTTACGTACAACACACGTGAATTTACTAGTGTATATATATATATATATATATATATATATATATATATATATATATATATATATATGGGATTGTTATTTCTTCACTATTTGGCTTAAATTATCATAAAAATGAATACATTTTCTATAGCAAATATTATATCATGTTATCTTTTCCTTAGACTCTTTATAATCTAAGAGAGAGCATGAGTTTAAATTGCAGTCTAAATTATAGTTTCACCTACATGTCAACCGACCAAACATCTAAGTTTTATGACATGACCCTCTTAGCTACCTTAGCTAGAAATTTGACATAATATAAACCTAGGTTAACAAACCGGTCATAAACTTTGTCAAATATTGTTTATTGTAAGGTATTTAAGTATAGGCTTAATAACCATGAGCAGGCCCGTATTGAATAATTGAAAGCCCCATACGAATCTCAAAATGTGGCCCTAAATTTTTTATTCGTATTTTTAAAATATATTATTCTATGTTTTTACCAAAATCTTTGGAAATATTCTTGATTGTATATTATAACTGAATCTATAGATAGTTACTAACCAAATAACCAAAGCTCAAATGATCTATATCCAAGCACATTATATAGTATAATGAAGATGTTTTAGATAGAATACGTATTGCCCGTTATATTGTCAAATTTTGGTCTCCAATTCTTCTTTTATCAATATGTTGATGAGAACATATAATAAATGAATAATGTTCAATATCCAAATGAGAAGTAATTTGTAATCACACAATAAATAAAACTAAAAGTATAGAACACTAAAATTTACCTGACAAAACATTTCAATAATAAATTGAAACTATTACCATACTACCAAGAGAACCATAAAAGATAACAGCGAGGGTACTACTTAATGAACATTGATCTTCTTGTATTCTTAAAAGCAAAATCATCAATTAAACTTTCATATTCGATTTTTTTTCTTCCAAAAACTCGTTTTCAATTGAAATCAAAGTCAAACCATTTAATCTTTCTTGGGACATGGTTGATCGTAGGGTCTAGCGATTGAGGAATTGTAGGTTTTGTGCGGATCGTAGAGTGTAGGAATTGAGGAAGAAATTGGATGACTTAAATTATAAAATTATAAAACCGATCCTAATTTTTTTTTAGGCCCCCAAAATTTGGAGGCCCTGTGCAGCCGCACTTTTGGCACGCCCCCGGCCCTGACCATGAGATTAGAATACCACCAACTTTACAATAGTTTTATAATACATATTTACATGCATTACAAGTAATATGTGTATTAATTGTACATGCAAGTAAAAACAAGAAAAATAATGTATTTATTTATTTGTACAGGTAAGTAAAGACATGAAAAAAAAAAACATTATGTATACAAGTAATGTACAGGTAAAAACACGAAAAATAAGGTATTTATTTGCACAGGTTGTGGAGTGAAAACAAAAAAACAAAAAAAAACAAAAAAGGACGACGCCTGAGAGATTCGAACTCTCGCGGGGAAACCCCATGTACTTAGCAGGCACACGCCTTAACCACTCGGCCAAAGCGTCCTTATTGTTAAATGTCAGCTTGTAGTGTTTATTAATCAAAAGTAAGTGAGAGTATTTTATAGTGAATGCACGTCTCCCATATCCGGGCCGCCTAAAGCCAGAACGAAAAACCCTAGAGGTGGAGTAGTAGAAGAAGAAGAAGAAGAGCGAGCTTCCATCAGTAAGCCCAAAATTCCTTCCCCCCCCCCCCACCCCTTCTATTTAATCTCCCATTTTAATTGTTACTTTGTGATTTATTTATTTTCCACTGATATCAATCTTCTCGTTGCGCCTAGATTAAACAACCACCAACCGCACTAGAATTAGGGTTTGATAGGAAGATGGTGGTGAGGATTCGGTTGTCTAGATTCGGGTGCAAGAACAAGCCCTTCTATCGAGTGATGGCCGCCGACAGCAGGTCTCCTAGAGATGGCAAGCATCTCGAAGTCCTCGGCTATTACAATCCACTTCCTGGTAACTCATTCTTGTTTTCCCTCTCCTCCCCTTTATTTAAACCCAGTTCATCGATTCTATCCATTGCCCACTCCTAGATTTGGGTTGCAGATGTCATAATCGGTGTAAAGTTTTGATCTTGGTTGGTTATATATTGAACTTGCTCTTCTTCATATTTACTTGGAGCTTCTGGCTTTTGGTTATGGATGTCATGCCTGCTATAAAGTTTTCAACTTCCTGATGTCCTTGCTTGTGAATCGAGTGAATGGTTATTTCAGGTAAGGATGGTGGTAAGAGAATGGGGCTGAATTTTGAAAGAGTGAAGTAAGTTGTTCTCTGCCTACTTAATTTTGCGCTTTTCTTTTCTTTTCTTTTTTCTTTTTATGTAATGATTTTCGAGATACTGCTCCATGTTTGACAAGTTTTCTTATGTACACACTCTATTAAGCACGCTGTCTACTTTTGGGGTTGGCTATTTGAATCCTCGTCATCTGTTAAGCTCTGTTAAGGACCATTTTACCAAAATACCATATCCTTCTCCAAAACGGCACGACATCAATTCAAGTTCATTTAGGTCTACCACTAGTTCCTAGCAGAACACTAATATCTTAATCTTATCGCTCCTCCTAACTGATGTGTCTCTATTGGTGTACTTTGCACATGTCCAAACCACAGTGTAAACTCTTTACTGCTCCGTATTATGCTGTTTGTGGAACACAGACTCTTTAAAGGAAGAAGTTTTCTGCATCAACTTTCGGTTGTACTTTCCTCACTGCATACAAGAATAACATAAAAGAAGCCTTCCTCCCAAAATTTTGGTTTCTGCTAGATAAAATATTTCTAGGCTTTCGGTATGTACTTTCCTCACTGCACACAACAATAACATAAAGGAAGAAACCTTTGAGATACTTCTCTTATGAGCACTAGGGTTTCCTCTGCTAACTGCCCCACTTACTAAGGAGCAACTTAGAAAGAAATTTATCCCCTCCCCTTTTGAGACCGCTTAATACTTAAGTCGACATCAGTTCTACCGAGATTCATGCGCTCTGTGTGCGCGCGCGCGTCTACAAACTTTTTTTTTAGAACGACCATTCTTCGACGACGTGACCACTGGACCTCCCCTCTCCTAATACCAATGGCCTCAAGTACTTGTTCACCTAACCTTTGGTACATATCTCCTTTTGTTGCTACCCCCTTTATCAACATAGCTACAACCATTCATATTAAAAGTAAGAAACGATGAGTACACCAGATTAGTGGCCAAACTTCACCCTTGCTAGTTTAGTCCTAATTAGATCTCCCTGTGTTGGTGCGGAACCTGGCACTGCCAATAACATATAAAATTTCTGATAATTGGCCAAGCATTATTTGAACATATGGCATAGTCACCAAATTTCCAGGCGACAAAGAAGAACCCAGCACATGAGCTTCTCGAAACTTGACACAAGGCCTTGCTTATATCTAATAGATGTGTGCTCAAGTAAGTGTGGATGTATGCATATGATGAACTTTAGCTACGCCAATTGCCAAGATAACTTTTTTACTCGAGTAAAAACCTTGATGCAGTGCTGCCTAGACATTGCATCAGATAGTGATGTAATCGGGGGTCTAGCTTGACGCTATTAGTGTAACGAGGTGTCAAAATATCCAAACTGTCGAATTGGCAACTTTGTAAAAGCGGGCACTCACACAGGCCCAGGCCCACTTAAGCAGCCTGATAAACATGCCCACAATATAAGACAACATTTAGATGCGCACATAATGTTCTCGTATTCAGACATTATTAAGGCTGAGTGTTGGTGAAGAAATTAACCGGAACTTCCCATGGATTAGGAAACTATTATTTTCCCATCATTGGAATTTTCTTTTGAAAGACTTTGGATGTATTTTTTTGTTGGCTTTATGATATGTGGAGCTTTCTCATGCTTCACTGGGATCCCATTCTGATAGAGGCTTGGATGACGAAGATGTTCTGAAATCGGCTGCTTAAATCTTACACTGGTTGCAGGTTAATGAAAATTCCATGTGCTCATGCAATTGCAATCAATCTCCCGAGTTATACGAATATAACCAACCATGGAACACCACCAAGGGGGTGGTCTAGAGGTAACACTAGTAACGGAGAGGAGTGGGCATTAGTTCGAATCCTAGTCCGCACAATAATTAATGGGAGGTCTTGGTGTTCGTAGCCCAGGATAATGACGGTCATTAATGACTGGCCTTTGTCTCAAAATAATAATAATAAACCATTTACTGGATGTGTAAAGAAAACCTCTTAATATAACATTGTATGAGTGTAAGTAAATAAAAGATGGAATAACTTTTCACAAAGAAAGAGTCAATTTCTGCAATTCTGAATTGGCCCTATAAACCAAGTAACTGGAAATTGGTCTCCAAAGAAAAGCTAGGTTTATGGGTCCTTTTAATGTACAGAACTTGAAGGAGGGGAAATGATGAAAATTCAGTCAAGCAATTATTTCACTTTAGAGCCATACATCAAGAACAATTCAATTTTTAGCTCTTAGCTACAAAATTTGTAAGACTTAGCCTGATGACCTTCCAGATAGCTCAATGTAGGAACAAGCCATCCGTAGGTGTCCCATCACATTGGCACTATTCCTTTTTGGGGCAGTAAGTACGAGTTAATGCCCTACCTCTCTCTTTTTTTTCTTATACCTTAGCTAACTATTTGGAAGAAGTTATATGGTAATTGGTATGCATTATCTTAATGCATGTAGTAGAAAACATTTTTCGCAAGTAATTTGGTACTAAAATCTCACCAGATGTATGGTAGGATACACAATAAGAAGAATAGTTCACCAGTTTAAGGTAGTGAAATTTAAGAGAAGAAAGTGTTCTCTCTCTTTTCTGTTTTGCTTTTGTTCCCATGGCCTTCTATATCACCAAACAAGCCTGAGTATTCAATGTACATTACCCACCCATTAATGATATAGAATCAAGGCTAATTTGCAACTAAATACCCCGAACTTTCATGGTTTTGCAATTAAATATCTTGGACTTTTTTTATCGCAACTAGATACCCTGAACTATTAGGCCGTTAGCAAGTATTAAATATGGTTGTAAAAAGACAAAATATCCCTAACATATTAAACAAAAAATAATTCAACGAAAAACCCCTAATCCTAGACATGGGTGGTGACGAGGCTAGGATTTTTTTTTGACATTTGATTTTTTATGGAAAAAGAAGTAATTATTACTTATTAGTGATAAAATAGTCTTAAACAGATAAATTGATGAAAAATATAATGGTCAACCAACGGAAGGTACTTACGCCCATGTTCTAAAAGGCGGCCGTCTAGGCGGCGCCTAGCTAGGCGCCAGGCGTCGGGTGCCCGCCTGATGTCCGCCTAGGCGTCTGCCTAGTCCCCCCGACGCCCGACTAAGCATGTTTTTAGTTTTATAAACCTTTTTTGCAATTTTTAATAGTTTTTTTTAAAATAAAAAAAAAAATTTAACCGCCTAGATCTACGCGGGCGTCTAGGTTCCCGCCTAGGCGGACTAAACACTAGGCGGCGGGTGCCCGCCCTACTAGCGCCTAGCGCTTTTTACAACCTTGTTTACACCCATATATATATATATATATATATATATATATATATAATATATATTGCCAACAAAAATATGTTATTTAGTTGTAGACTTGAAAGTTCAGGATATTTAGTTGCAAATTAGCCTAGAAATCAATCATTCATGAAATATGGAGGAACCAAAAACTAAAAATGGATTTAGCCTTATTCAGTAACTTCTCCACTTTGTCAGAGGCAGTAATTCTCTAGCGTGTTAGACTTAGTGAACACAATTTTATTGCTCTTAATGCAACTATCAACATATTGATTTTTGGTCATTCTAGTTTTTTCCCCCACTTCATCATGGGCGTTTAAAGCAATGAATTCTAAACAAACTTCAATAGTGATTCTTTCTTGTGAATGCTAAACCATGCCCCCCAATAAAATTGAGATAAGAAGTATGGAAACTAAAGGAATTTTATGGTTACCAAATTCTTAAGTTGGATCAGTGTTATTATTCCTTTGTTTCTTAACAGGTATTGGCTATCAGTCGGTGCACAACCTTCAGATCCAGTCCAGCGCATCCTCTTCAGAGCCGGTGTTCTCCCACCTCCCCCACTGCTCGCTATGACCCGGAAGGGTGGGCCACGTGACACACGACCCATCGATCCCATGACCGGTCGTTTCTTGACTACTGAGAAGCCGGAAGCAGATGACGAACCAAAAGTGGAAGAGGACGAAGATGAAGAAATGGGTGCAGAAAGCTGAATCAGTCAAAAGCCAAAATCTTTTCTTAAGGTGCTTGGTTGTTTTTATGTTTGTCTAGATTTTGGTCTACCATGTTAACTGCAGAAAATATGGGATTGACTAGTTTTGTCGTGCCTTCTAGGGGAGCTCTTTGTTTTGCTCATTGTTCCAAGTAGAGTGATTTACTTGTGGTTCAGTAGTCATGTTTTAGTTCTTAGCCCAATGGTGTTGGGAAAGAAAGTGATTTGAAGAATAAGAACAGACATGATGTAAGCATTCTTCAACATTTTGGAATGATTCAACTGAGTTCAAATTTTTTGCATCTCGGATAAAATATAGAAATGCTGTAAATTCCTTGAGAGCGTGGATGAAATCTTGAAAATTGCGAGGAAACTAGCTTTCCTTTTAATGCATGCCTGAGTCATGCTCGTGAAGGCTGTACTGACACTTAATATCCATAAATATCTGGCATTGTGTTTACTCCGCTCGAAGTTCTTGTTGAAGTGGAGAGAACTATTTGGTTTGGTCACAGATTTGTTTGCTATATGCAATAGACTATTTTGCTGAGTTACATTCATGCTCATGAAACAAGTGACAAAAAATTCAGAACGGCTTTTAATAGCTTTGCAAATTGCTTTAGGCCTCGTGGGCTTGGAGGAGGAAAACTGTCAGAGAAACAACGAACTTGGATGAAACTGTCAAGAAGAATGCATAGAAGCAAGGATGTGCAGAAATTGTAGTAGCACATTATTCGATACGTTTCTCCCCTCATATCTGAGCAATCAGATCCATTCTACCAACTAATTCATTACTGAAACCTATATTGTTACACGAGGCCTAGGCGTTCAGGTTGAAGGAAGGGCCCTTCGACCCGGGAAAATCATCTCCATGTCTGACGATTAGGCAATCTCCTAGGGTTGACTAGGAAAAGTGAAAGGTGAATGCCTTAGACAATTTTGTTGTTGCTATTTGTTGGTACTACTTCTGCTTAAGCTACTGCTGTTTTATATTTGCTTTTTTATATTGCATAACTTATGTTCTGCATTGTCTGCTAATATAAGTTACAAGTACACAACTTATATTCTGCATTGCCTACTATATTGCAGATTTTTTTTCTACACATAATCATGTCTTGACCTAGACGGACGTCTAGACGAAGCAGATAGGCTGCCGCCTCGCCTAGTAACATAGACTGAAACAGAGAACACATCCAACTGTCATGAAGAGAGCATCATCATTAAATTGATGTTGGATTCTAGCAATACAACACATCCCATTCTGAGTAACAAGTATGACATGATTTCATGAGATCATTAACGTGACAAATAGTTCTTCGTACTTTTTTTATAGTCAGATAAGGTATCATCGCCTCACCAGACATTACAAACAATACAGGACCTTATTAATAATGCACAAAAAGTAATCTGAATATAGCACAAGGCATCGTTCAATTCGGGCACCAAAAATCTTCATAATATCTCGTAGACATTCCATAAAACATTAGCATGAAAAGAAAAATCTTGAAATGAAAACTTCCTCATTCTATAACCCATTTAGACAAACTGTTTTTTGCTACTTAAGCCTACGAAGAACAAGGCATGCCTACAGTGGACATTATATCAAATATCTACAGGAGAATAAAATACATTCTTGATATAACAAAAAAGATGGTCGACTACAAAATTTCAGTCTTTCCTACAAAAGTAGATCACCTTAGGACGGGTTACAAGGGGATGGATTGACAAAACATATATGATTTAGAAGGCAGAATTAGTAGGATATTAAGATCCCCTCAGGGTAAGCTAAACAACAAAAAAAGGAGGTTAACAAAAGACCTCATAATAAATCTGGAGAATTAATCATGCAGAAATTACACTGAGTAGGCAGACACCACATCCCTTGGTTCATTAAATCAGCATTCGAGTCATCGGAGTAGCTCTGGCAATCTCCTCCCCTCTTTGAGAATAGATGAACATTTCGTGAGCTAGTTCTTAGTTTTCATGATTTACAGGATTGTGTAAAAAAAAGGGAAACGGAAGAATGATTGACCAAATGGATGGGGCTTATTGAATCACTGTATAGTTGGAAAATAAATGCATCAAATTATCAAGTGCTTCAGGGTAAAATTTTCTGGCAAATAGATAACAAGGTCTCCTCCTCCCATTCCATATGCAAGGCTTCTCCATAACCGTTTTCTGCTAAGAAGACAAAAGGCGTCGAATTATTGTGTGTGTATATATAACATCACAAATAAAATGGAGAAATAAAGATTTAAATGAACAATTAGCACTTTCACCCCCTCAAAGGGATGACATTGCTGTCATTGTCGATTACTAATGAAGTATGAAAGTGTCATGGGATCCATGTACATATCACAATAATTCAGACACTGATCAAGACAAGAACAAAACCAAACAACAGAGACAATGCATGTGGTCATACAAAATTAGCAACATGCATCCTTCTGTTCCCTTCAGCTCTATTAAGTAACAGACATCCTCCGTATTATCACAATGGCCAAATTATACACAAACCCTGTTCTTGAACTTGTATCAGACTTTTGAAAAGCAATATTTTCAGTCACCTTTGCAGAAATATGTATAGTGTTACCTAGATGACTTAATAATGTACATATAATCCACACATAGTTGATATTTAACTATATTTTAGAATTTTCGTAAAAAAATAATATAATGAAATAACGTACATATAAACCACACATAATTGATATTTAACTATATTTTAGAATTTTTATAAAAAAAATAGAATGAAATTATAGATATTAGTAGTATGAACAGAAAATACGGTAGATCTTCTTTCTTGCTTCCATCATATAATATTTCTTTTGAGAAGATTTTGCAATTTCTCACAATGCATCAAAAATGTTGGAAACTAAAGTTTCATGTCTGGCTTTGATTTTACTAATGTGTCCTTCTATTTCCCACTTTTTAAAAACCTTTTAAAGCATTTAGCCCAAATAGCTGTAACCAAAACAGGCGAATAGCAGAGGCATTCGGTTGGCTAATCTGGAAAATGCGTCGTGCAGTCGTGTTTCAACTATGCACACAGTAACTCTTCTACGTTGGCACCTAGATACCAGGGTCTATTTCAGCATTTTGGTACTTACAACTTGTAGCCTCCCTACACAAGGTGGTTATCTCAAGCATCCAGACTGCTGCCTAGTCAGCTCACAAGTAGCTGCTTGAGATCCTTGGTGTTTATTTTGGCATATACCATCCACACACCAAAATTATCTACTAACAATGCTTACTGAAAAGTAGATATGATATAACTTTTCTACATCATCAGCTACAAAATGAATATGGTTTGATGATATTATTACATGTTCACTTTCTTAGTCTTAAATTAGCTATACGCCATTGATGCCTCTTTGATGTTTAATTTGAGAAATTTTCATGTTTAGCTATTTGAAATCTCTACTCAACAGCATATAGTAAACAACTCATATAAGTGAAAATCTCTAATTGAGCCAAATATTAAATAATGGGAACAATGAAAATTTATAAAAGGAGAGAACCCACCCCAGCAAGGTTCGATGATTACTGTTTCCTAACCTTTTCATATATATATATATATATATATATATATATATAGCATAAACATAAGCGTGTCTATTATCTATAGATTATATATACTACATAATAATATTGTGGCATTAAATAAACCACACAAAATGTACATGCATTATCGTGAACAAAGTTTTGTGTTGGATCCTGCAGACCAGGATGGCTTCTCAGATCAAAACCTAAATGTCCTAGGGATTGATCATAGAAACCAGAGCAATAACAATGAAGGAATGATCGCCTTATGTAGCTAATAACTCTGCAACCTTCATAGTTGTTTCATTAGGGCTTAATAGCGCCTTATAGCCAGAAGTCTCCTCTCGTTTCTTTGTCTGTTAAGCCATTGGGACCTCCTAAATCAAACTGCAATAGCAGTTCATCAACAATCTCACGACAACAACGAAGATCTTAACAAAAATCAAGGTTCGATCTTGAAGTAGTCTCTATACAAATTGACAATCTAGATTTAATACAAGTAACACTTGAATATGGTGATGCTGAAAGACTACAGATTCTAAAAGATATCAAATAAGATCAGTGATATACAAGTTAGAGATGATCAAGTATAAACACTAATATTTCAGAAGATGTTTACAAATAATATTACACAGGAGACGTTTACAAATAAAATAATGAACACAAGAATATTTCAGAAGGTCCCTACATAAATAGTTTTTGTTCCTCAGTTATTTATTACAATAATACTGTGGAATCAGTATATGCCTACTATGTTAAGTTACCCTTCTCAACCTATAAGTTGTTACATCATCTCAAAATGGACATTTGTAACAAAAGGTATCGTATCACATCACTTAGACCAGCATGAATAAGAATAAAAGCATAAGGTAAATATTCCGAAAATCTAAATTTGCAAAAGTTACCTTTTCATCACTTGTAACATGAATACTCGCTTCAATAGACTGCCAATGCACCCATATGAAACAAATCAAAATCCATAGAGCTAAAATCAAGTCTGTGATGGAAGACGAGTTTAAAAGGAATAAAGGCATACTGTTATATTTTTCAGGAGTTCACGAGTAACATCCTTAGCACGATATGATTTTGGGTGCCACTTGCCTTCAGACCAATCCACATGTGTCACTGACCAATTTGCGATCCCAGACGGATTAACCATCTGAATACACAAAAAAGTCCAGGTAATAATTAGTGGGAAAGCACTGGGGAAAAAAGGAAGAGAAGCTGATGATGAGGTTATACTAACATAGAATAAGGTCGGCAAATAATGCTCATCAGCATAGCAATTTACGTGTCCTTCCATACCTGGCTGTGGGAGACCACAGAAGTATTAGCATTCACTCATTTGATGGAACAAACATATTTAAAATCAAATCTAAAGTTCGGTACCTGCAGCAAAAAATGCAGGACAATTTCTCCTACAGGTACTGGTAGAACATTAAGTTGGAACTATGTTTATCATAAATTTGTCCGACCTATAGAGGTCATATTGGCTATCTCAAGATAAGAAAAACATTTAACTGTTTGATGGATTCTCAACATGATGGATGGAATATACAATTACAAGATTAGGCTCCAGGTATAAAAGGATAAATACAACAAGAATGTATCAGCACTTGATCAAAAGATCCATAAATCATGGATCCTATAGATAACAAGATCATTAGTTTGTCTGTCTTAGCTGACTCTTTGCTTGACCAGTGACTAACCCAGAAATTTTTTCAGGGGGAGTGAAAATATACTTAAAAAATGTGGGGGTGGGGTGGAAATTTAGCTAACTTTATATATATAAACGGGACATGAGCCATAGGCTCATATTCCTATATGAGCCACGCACATGTGGACCAATAGGAATGGATATTCCTACATCCCATGTGCACCCATGTGCACTAGTACACTCCTTTCCTATTGGTCCACATGTGCATTGGCTCATGTAGGAATATGAGCCTATGACTCATATCCCTTTTTTCATATATATATATATATATATATATATATATATATATAGATAGAGAGAGAGAGAGAGAGAGAGAGAGAGAGCGCTCCTAATGTGGATAGCTAAATTTGAACAAAAGATCTCTTGAGTATAAAGCTTATTAGTTATTACATAACCAATTGAGTTAACCATTTGATTGGTAAATATTTGAATAAATTAATCTAAAATATATGATAATTAAAAAACTATATAAGAGGAAATCGGAAACTCAGGAGCGGCAAGGAAACGGAAAACTCAGGGAAGCAGACGCTCACACTCAGCCTACGGTGGATCTGCCCCTGCTTGACCCTAAATCTAAGAGGTTGGCTAGCTGGTTTGCACAAAGGAATTTAACACCTTGAAAACTCGATGGTGCTCCGCCAAAGAGGTTGACAAAAATGAGTTACCTTCTGAGGTGATATTAAAACAGTGTACTCATGGTCATTTAAGGGCCTCAACAAAAGACAATCATTTGCTTCATGTATTTAGGTGTATGTTCCATCAAAAAAGAAACTGTAGCAGGGTCTGTATGTTCCATCACTTTATTTTTCTTTTTCCCTTGTAACAAACAAGTCAAAACTATTTTCTTTTTATTCTCCTTTCTCTCAATTTCCCACTAACCAAACACAGCCTAAGAGTACCCACCCAAACCTATACAAAACCAGTTGCAGAACTCCAGCGTAGATCAGATACTGAACAAGAGGCAAAAAACCTGACTTACAAAATGGAGAAATTACATATCTAGGGAAGAAAAAAATGTTCAAGCCTTTACTAATTGTTGAGGAAAGGTGGAAGGAGGCTGGCTTTGCACATTTAAGTGAGACTGTTTGTTACCAGCACAATTCTCCCTATATACTAGGGAATATGCTCAAGTTAATTATGCATCAAGGATAAATGTAGGTGATAACAGGCAATACAGCTCACATGCCTGAAAATTCATGCTAGAAGGTTAGTGTAAATTAATTGTTTCGTATATTTGTTGGAGTCTGCACGTAAATGCTAAGGTTAGAGGCCAGGCAACACACATTTCTCTCGTGCATGGTGAAGCTACCTTATATATTTATACCATCCTAACGATTAGCCAGAATTCTTAGTCCATCCTTTATTCTTTACTGTATCTCCTTAATAAAATTAAATGTTCATTCGTCAAAGTTTACCCGGCAATAGAGCTTGAACTTTGTATAGTAAAGACCGTCAGCCAAAATTAACAAAGCATGTTGCCGCTTGATTGAGAACCACTGCAATAAGACTAAGAATCAGTGATTGCACTGTGGATAAAAAAATCAAAATTAGTATAATGCAACTCTACTCATAGAAACAGCTCTAGTTGATTTGACCACTCAAGTGCAAAAATATAAAAGCTACCCACAAATGCAGCTTTAGTGACATAATACAGGCACAACAAAGCAGACCCAATGTAGTTTATTGTATCATGAAGGGAAGATGAATGCATCATTTCATCAGCCAAAACTATAATTTTGCATTAGTAGACTCAAAAGTCACTAAAGATGGGGTTATCAGCTGCATGGAAAGGAACTTGACTATAAAAAGAATTTTCCTTCAGTCTCAAAACAAAATTAATCTCCTCATGTGCAACGATATTGACAACATTATTTGTTTTATTATTTCTTCGCCCAATTTCTTCTGTATATCATATATTACTTCATATTTGTACTGATATTAATCACTTGAATAATATGAGAAATGGAAGTTAACTAAGAATTAGAAGGGAAAAAGGTGAGAACATGATATTGCCTCGTAACCATAGTGCTCTTCAATTTCATTTCTGTAAGTATCAAAGCAAAATGCATATATTTTACTTCAACTTAGATTCCTAGCCTAGTAGAAGAATTGTTCATAGTTCTTTGAGTATCAAACCTCATTCTCATCTCAGCATTTGCTACCAGTTTGGCCACTAGATAAGACCCTGGTACCTACTCAACATCTAGAGTGAAGCCCATTTAAAGTTGGAAGTCAAAATTAATCTCACCCTTGAGGCTCCAGTCTTTCTTCATTCAAATAATATTTTAACTCTTTGGTTCTTCTTGACATGACTGCAGTCCCAAAAATTTTGTTCTAAGTTATTATTCCTTTATTTTAATTGATTATTGCTTTCTCATTCAAGGATCAAAAATTCAGTGGCAAAATAAGCATTAAAATACTGCTTGTCTGCACTCTGCAGTTAGTTGAACTCTGAAAAAGTAGGAAGTGATAGTGAAGGTGCAATGTATCAACATTTGGGAGTTATATAGTGCGATGAACAATTTGGTTGTGAATTCTAGACAAAGAACATAGCAATGAAAAAGCCAAATGAACCCCCATAAGGGAATAGAAAAATGTACAACACCATCTTATTTGTAAGCGCCCGATATAGGCCAGTAGTACAATGTTTAGGGTAAAACGATGCTAGATACAGTGCAGGGCTTGTGCCATAATGCTGCATTTAGATTTTCTTGTTGACTGGCCATGGTATAATGTTTTGACATTTGCAATTTTTATTGCACTACCAATAAAAAAAGGTCAAGAGTAAGACTAAAGTTTACCTGTGAACCCTTCCTGAATTTTTCTTCTGCGACCTCGGGCAACATGTGCTTACTGTACCTTCCTGTTCCATGTGGGCCAGGATCCTCGAAACTGACAGTGGAGTGAATCCAACACACACACAAAAATGGAAATTAATTACTTAAACAAGCAAGTTTAGTTTTCTGACAGGAAAGATCAAGCGACTAAGTATGATTTTTCGTGAAAATGGAAATGAGTATTGAAGTTAGTCAGTAAAAAGTATCCTACAATCTTACGAAAATATAAACAGCCAGCATAGTTCTCCCTTCCTCATATTTCTAAAGTCTCTGACCAATCCCTCTATGCTTTCTTTTAGGTAAAAGCAAAAAAAAAAAGTGTGGAGAAAAATCCTGAGGGCTATATCAGTCAGCTTACCAGTCAATAAAGCTGACATTTGTTTCCATTAAATAGTTAAACACATAATCAAAAGGATGCAGTGGTACACAGCTGTAACAAAACAGGTTTAAATGTTAAAAATAATGGTAAATTATGTTAAAAATAATGATAAATTATATTAAACCAATTTAGGTTTTACTCTTACTGAATGTAATCACCTGTCAGAAAGTAAAACAAAATGCTGATTATCCGGGTCTTGAAGTGCATTTGCCAAGAGCCTCTTCTCTGCGTCAACCATTGAAATTTTCCCCCAAACCACCTACATGCATTTTGGTTGTATGATATATATGGCTCCAACTTGGTTTCAAAATAAACATAACCTCATATAGTAAAAGAAAATGTACTAAAATGATCATTCTGATCCACAATAACTGCGACTAGTAAATGCTTTCTTAAATAATTATTCAACACACTGTGCAAAATGATCAAACTTAGGTTCATTCAAGCTAGGCAATAGGGTTAAAATCCCACCATCCACCACCGCCTCTCCCCTATTGACAGCTTCACATCCCACTTACACTTCAACCAATATGATGTCTCGAGCAACGTTTCCCAGGAGTCCAGCACTCTCAAGCAGTAAAGAATCCAGCACTCTCAAGCAGTAAAGAATCATAGACCTAGGTCCTAGGCATTAGGTGGTGGTGTTTTTCTACTAATAGTAGTTCCCAGTAAACAACAAGCTACAACTATGATCGACTATTTGAACATAAAATAACATAAATGCACAAATTGTATGTTCTTATATGATAGAAGACTCTGTAAATAAATGTTAGTTGTTGATCATATGTTGACTAAGTTTATTGTTGACCATGAGTCAAATGTGAGTTCTTTATCTAGAGTGAATGAAGATAAAACTTTTGGCAGTAACGGAAAATCCATTTATTTAAATAATCTATCATGAAATTTTGGTTTTTTATTTGCAGGCCAATATTGTGAACAGAATAAAATTATTAAATTGTATTGAAACTAAAAGTTGGGTTTTACTCGTAATGAATTTGAACTTTTGACAGTTTCATTTAACTCATATAGGGGCTCTATGGTGTTCTAAAATTCGTATTAGTCGGCCGGTTAATCTGATTAATCGAGTAGCCAATGAAGGAGGATTCAATGTGGCCACATGACTGCAATTAATTGACCCCATGTAATCCACATTCATCCATAACCAACCCAGTACCAGGTGCATAATGAGAACACTTAAAGATAGGTTTGTATATATTTACATAATATTATAAGCATATATGTGGTTAAATGATGTTATATGTAAACAAGCTGCGTCAACCAATTACTACACCAAACCATTTTGTGTGTAATAAACATGTTATTCACACAATTTAATACGCCAAATTACACCCTTTTCTCTGTAAAATATTTACATGCATAAGACAGGACGACTCTATCAAGCCACCTAGACGGTCCGCCTGAAAGTGCCCTGAGACCACTGGAATGTCCAGCCTTTTAAAACTGGCCTAACCTTAGCTCCAGTCAATGTCTTCTGTTAAACATCAGCTAGACAATTACCTCTTGCATATCAATTTAACCTCAATCCTAATATAAGATACTTGGTGTACCAACAGCATAACGACTTACATGGGTGTCAATCGCCTATCTTCAAAATTTTATCAGTTGGCCCGTGAAAGTATAACTCTATATGTTATGGGTCGGAATCCATGTCCAACTTGGTAATATGAACTCAATCAGGTTCAGCCATAGGATTTTTACACTGATACAAACCCATCCACAATACCTACTGGGTGCACCACGCTGGCAACAGCTAGTAATTATGAATGAGAAAACATAATCAATATTTTCCTTCCGTAGTCACATTAAGTTTGTATCAGAAGAGCCATATGAATGAGTTGGAAATAAACTAGGTTATGTCCAAAAGCTATCATGTATGTTGGGCATGGCATAAGGTTCATAAACCAGACCAAGACCTGCCAAAGCCCTTGCACCATCACCAGGGCCGGCCCTGAGTTCATGGGGCCCTAGGCGAACTTCTAAAATCGGGCCCCCATATATAATGTAAAAAAAATTTAAAAACCGAAAGAAAAAAAATACTACCACCAAGAATTGAACCTAAGACCTCTAGTGTTTAAGTCTAGCATAATTACCACTACACTACAATTGTTTTGTGTTCAAAGAAGCCCATAATAAATACTAGTTCTATTTTAGATACAAGTATATTAACATATATACATTAAACTGTTTTTGTTTGGCCCTTCTGGCCCGTGGGCCCTGGGCGGTCGCCCTGGCTGCCCTGGGCCGGCCCTGACCATCACACTACCTCTCTTCTTTAATTCCCAACAATCAGGAACTTCTCCAAAATTACATTTAATGTTAGATTTTTCACATATTTAATTATCACTACTCATCCATCCTCATGGTTCTATATTCAAGCAATCTCCCTCGTTTTATCCAAGAATTTGGGGCGTAAAGGGGAATCGAAAGCATATCCATTAAAAGTTCAAAAACAAAACACTATAAACCAACATATTTAGATCCATTTATCCAATTACCATTAGACATTAGGTACAGGCCAAACGATACCTTGCAAAATGTAAAGGTAACTGCACTTGCACACAATGATAGGTAAAAAATGCTTGCTCTAAGGAAAATTTAAGTGTCTCTTTAAGACTAAGCTAAAAATATTATAGCTGTAGGTGGCCTTCCTTGCAGTTTTCCTACCTCAAGGCAGCATATAAGTAATATTACAAAAGTAGAAATATACCACCCATGGTCCATCACAATACATCTGTCTTTTTTCACCTAGTATGATATAAGTGATATTGAGAGTAGAGAACGTTTCTTTCAAGAAACAATGTCCATCTTGATTTAGAGGAAATTAAATATCAATACCTTTTCACTGCGGATGTCTCGACCAATGAATAGGGAACTTGTATGTACTGGTTTTTCCCGCGATGCATGCACATAAATGGAGTATCTACCCTCATGCCCCTGTAAATACATAGGACAAAAAAATTGGTATGGAAGAATTACATGAGAACACTATTTTAAATGCCATAGTGGACAACCATGCTTGGCAAAGGGAAAAAAACAAACCAATTTCGAAACCTGTGATGATGAGATGTTGTCATTCTAAAGAACAGTATTTTTCATCAAATTTAGCAGTTAACGTCATTCTGTTGTAGGCTTCCACTGACACAAAGCTAATATGACTTTAGCACATAGAGCTATGTACTAACAAGGTGTTGAATATCTTTTGCATTTCTACAAATTGATAAATAAAAGAGGAGTTCGTGATTCGCAGATAATCTTGTTGTGGCACATGCCAAAACAAAATAGTGTACAAGTAAAACATTTCTTCGCTTTTAAGAACTTTTAATGTCAGAATAACAGGCAAAAGATATTTCTGTGACAATATCTATGATGATAAAAAATATATTACTACTTGGACACAGAGTTTTATCAAAAGGGTGGGTTTAGATTTGCAAAGGCAAAGCAGTATCTTCTCAACCACTTCAATAGTCAATACCTTTGCAAGCCTGTTGTATTATCACTGGATAACCTATTGTTAAAAAAAATTCCACAATAAATTAAATTAAATTTTATATTTCCAACGACAAACATGGCAGCTACTTTATTCCACAGATTCATCAGTATCTACCCAATTTAAGTTTTTAGAAGTTTGTATCCCATGGTGAGTTATGACCAACTCAGAAATCAAAGGTTAGGTACCTGTAGGTAAAACTGTTTTATTTCTTTTCTTTTTTTTTACAGAATGATAGATTAGAACACAAGACTGTTACGTTTCTTGTTTTTTTATGGAATGATTGATTTAAACTTTTAAATGTAAGGTGTTGTTATATGTTACGATGTTACACAATGCTTCCTATGTTTCATTCTCTTGTTCTATATAGTTGCATAAGTGGTTAACATTTTTTTGGCTTTGCAAAAAAAGTATGCAGCCTAGACTGGGTGAGAATGTTGCGTCCTATGTTACCTGGAATCGGGTACCGGTGTCGGGTACGGGAACATATCCAAGAGTCGGACCATTTAAACTCATAATTGAAGGACACACGGACTCGGCTAAAAATGATCCAAATTTTGGATACGGGTACGGAGATATGACTATTAAAATAAATACATTTGAATATGGTTTCATAAAAAGACACATAATGTAATTAAATTTGTATGGCTTCATAAAAGACATGTAATTAAATTTGCACGTTTCATAAAAAGACATACTCTTTAATTAAATTTGTATGATTTCATAAAAAGACAGTTGTAATAAAGTTTGCATTGTTTCATATATTTAAGCTTATAATTAAATTTGCATGGTTTCATAAAAAGACATTATGTAATTAAATTGTAAGGTTTCATAACTTTACTACAAATCCATCATATTAAAATAAACTATCTACTTCACTACCAGTCTTCCGATTGTCACCATAAAGGACCATGAAGGATTCGATTGTCACTATGGAGGATCGAATACGGATTCCATACCCATACCCATGTCCTACCCGGTGGACACGGGTACTTCTCCTAAAATGGAGAACCCGGGTAACATAGGTTGAGCCTACCCTTGCAAACCAAAACTACAAGTTAAATAATAAAAGCATTATAAAAATAGAGACATTTCATGTATAATATAAGCAAGTTAGAATTACCAGAAAGAATTTCTCCCACAGTTTTTCAAATGGCAACGAACCCGGTGTCAAAAACATAAAAGCAATCTTAGGGTTCTTCGAGGGAACGGATGGCAATGCGAGAATATCCCTAATGACAGCTTTAGATGCAAGCTCGTCATCAGTGAGCATTCGAGTAGCTATCGTTGGGAGCCAATCCTTAAAATGGCTGCAATCACTCGAAGCAAAGAAGTAGCAGGCGGAGTAGTGACCAGGCGGATATATGTAAGCCCCGATCAAGGAGATGCACACCAATGATACTAAGACGATTATCCAGACTGGCCTTCTTGAAGCAGCTCTGTGGCGTGGCGGAGCTAGCATGATTTGCAAATCCCCAACGCCTAGCTGCCACGCCTTGGGTATCTTCATCTAAAAAATCTCATTACAATTGTATGAAATCAGGGAACACTACTAGTCACCCCACCAAGAATAGTGTGAAGATGGCTGCAACAATTAACAAAAAAAAAAAAAAAAAAACAATGGTCATACATGGACAAATATATGAATTATAAGCAGAGGCCATAATAAGAGGAAAAGTTAGCAATAATGGCGGCTTACTTAATGTTGAATATAAACTATTGAAAAATCCTACAACAAAACCCAGTAAATGATTCAGTCAATTCTGATATGTCTCTCAACTGTAAAGAGATTTCTTTCCTTATCGTTCATGTTTCCATATAATCTTGTTTTCTCCATATAGTGTACAGAAGAAAATCCATAGAAAAACCTTATGTGACATGAATGAATGTTTTGAAAAATCCTATAATAAAACAAATGGAATTCAACCAACACCAACCACACCTACTCAAAAGATCCAGTACAAACCCTTGAAAATTCCACTTCTTTTTATATCGAAAATTGGCAACATCAAAATAGAATCAGCTCGGCTACATTTTATTTGGAGATTTTTGTTCTTCAATTCTAGACAAGTGTCAACTCGAATCGTTCGAATCAGAGACGAAGAATCTAACCCGGAATTCAATTAAAATACAAATATAGGGCAAAATTTTGGCTGAATTGAATTAAAAATCGGTAATTGCAGCAGAACAACAAATAGGAACGAACGGGAATTCAAATGAAATGAAACCTAGGGACCAGGACAAGGAAATATTCGCAAAAACTAAAAAATGTAAAGAAACGCGCCTGTTACGTGTAATAAATAAAAATCACAGACACAAATTCCTTCAACATTGATTCACCTCCTCCTCCTCCTCCTCAGCTCCCACACTCAAAAATCCAACTTAAACAGAAATCACGAAGAAAAACTAAGTCGAGTGATTACTCAGAATCCAGCTACAATAGACTAGGAGAAAAAACCACACCAAAAAAAGAAGAAAGATCAAAGAAACCACGTACAATACTTTCGAGAAATTGCTCAGAACCGAGATCGATCGATATCGATCGATCGAGAAAGAAAGAAAGAGATTACCTACGCGATCAGGGAGATCTGGACAAGAGAGAGAGAGGAGCTCTGGATCTTGACGAGGAGAAAAAGAGCGGAAGAGAGAGAGAGAACAACTAGTGAGGGAGGAGGAGTAGAATAATGATAATTATTATTATAATTAATTAATTAGTTTACTATTTATAGGATCATATACACATATTTATTATATTTATAACACTATATTTATTTATTTGAGTCCATTTCATTTTTAACTGCATTGATACAAGTGTTCGTTTTCGTATAGGAGTAAAGAGGGAAGGAGGATCTTCCGTGTAGACAATGCACAAAAAATTATAGTCAATATGAGAGCCGACTATGAATGAACCGAAAGATATCTTTAGTAGAATTAAAGAGAGTTCGGATTTGCCGTCCTCAGCCTTCTGTTTTTAATTTTGTCCCCCATTTATTAGTTTGTGGATCTCGTATTTATAACAGAAAATTACGTATAGAACATAGAACTATGATAAAATTGCGTTCAGAGTAATAAAGTTTCACAAATTGCAAGAAGGACAACGAAACATCATTTTTAAGGACGTTTAGATACAAATCTATTTTGTTATGGGTTATTATTATTATTAATTAATTAATTAGTTTACTATTTATAGGATCATATACACTTATTTATTATATTTATAACATTATATTTATTTATTTGAGTTTATTTCATTTCTAACTGTATTGATACAAGTGTTCGTTTTCGTAGAAGAGTACCCATGGAAGAAGGATCTTCCGTGTTGACAATGCACAAAAACTCACAGTCAATATGAGACTCGACCATGAATGAACCAGAAGATGTCTCTAGTAGGATTAAAGAGAGTTCGAATTTGCTGTCCTCAACCTTATGTTTTCAATTCTGTTCCCATTTATTAGTTTGTGGATCTCATATTTATAACAAAAAATTGTGTATAGAACATAGAACTTTGATAAAATTGCGTCAAGAGCAATAAAATTTCACAAATTGCAAGAAGGACAACGAAACGTCCTTTTTAAGGACGTTTGATACAAATCCATTTTGTTATGGGTTTATTAGTCCGCTTTTAATACATTTTGTTTGGGTTAATCGTTATTTAAAATAGGAGGAGTAATTACCAACAAGACGACTTGCATCTACACGTCCTTAAATAGAACATTTTTTTTGCCCATTGCTCAAAAATGTCCTTAAAATGACATTTCGTTGTCCTTCTCGCAATTTACGAAACTTTATTGCTCTAGACACAATTTTATCATAGTTTTATATATGCTCTATACGTAAATTTCTGTAATTATAATTTTGTGGGATCCACAAGCTAAAACTAATAGAAGAGGAACATATTGGGACATGACTTTCTGGACAGTAGATCCGGACTGGATTAAGGGTGTAGAATAGTTTGATGTATATATTTTTTTCATAAGCTATAATATAGTAATATCGACACTAGTAATATGTGTTTCCAAGTAAAAAAAGTCATCATAAATCTTTTTTTTTTGCTCCTTTTGATCGTCTTTCTTTCATGATCTAGGTTTAATTTTTTATAGGAGAAGGATCAAATATATAAATTTAAGAAAGAAGAGTCAACCTCAAGTAACGAAAATTTATCTCAACGAACAATAACACAAATAACGTATAGAAACAAACATACAATGATACAACGAAAAAAAAAGTAGAAACACGTGCAGGTGATCGTGTACAAGACCAACAAGAAACAACATAGAGGCAGTAAAGTAAAGAACAAATAATCGAAAAAGATAAACATGATAACAGATGCATGAAAAATATTATACAAGAGCAAGGTATACTTGTTTGACTTATTTGTCCAATTATGCACTACGTCGAAATCAAGGATACGACGATTAAGCCCAAATCACAGTTGTCCAAAAGCCTATAAATAATATTATTCATAAATTATTATTCCATAGTGTATATATGTATAGGTGTAGATATATGTAAATTATCCTTTAGTTTAATATTTACAATTTACAAAAAAAAATAGTCCTAATTTTGTAATTTTTTAAATAAACCAACTTAAGAAGATATTATCTATAACTTCCTCTGTGTTGTATAAATCCACTTACTTCCTAATTCAATTACAGGGAAGACGATAAACTTGGTTCTATTAAATAATTTTTCACTACTTTGAGTTCGGTGGTCACAAAGTTTCTGCAACGCGTGTAGACTAGGTGTTGCTTAGCGCTAGGACTGTTAGTTGACAACGAGGAGGAAACGGTATTTAACTATTCCTCGACGGTGGCGACGGCGTAGTCCAACTTGACAACAATTTTAAAAAAGATCTTGGTGTTGAATTTTCGGACAGTGCAGATGCGATGAAAGTGATTAAAAAAAATGAACGAGTCCCATGCCACCTTAATCCTTGCATCACACATATTTGTGTTTGTTTTCTTATTTCCTTTATGGAATTTCAAGTACATGTAATTGAATAAAATATAATATCACAAAAATCGAACTAGTGATGTAAGGATTAAGGTCACAAGACCTAGTCCATTACCTTTGACCTTTAAAAACTATAGAAAATTAGCTTTTATAATTATAGAAGTTTTTTTACACTATATGTTATATGTATTTCCGATCTTGGCCCGGCCCACATCGTCAACAATCAAAACAGGAGTAACTAATATGGAATTATGCGAATATTTGCTTCGTTTTAGTTTGTGATTGGTCTAGTATATATAAATATATGTCAATGTGGCCCACCTGTCATACTAACAGATGAGAGCGACCGAGACCAAGACTAGTGGTGATCCATGTTGGTGACCCAATCATTCCTTTCATATCCTAATAATTGAAAAGTGGGGACAGGATGGATCCAACCATTTTGTCTCCACTATCTCTAATATTAGTTAAAAATATAAATTGAAATTAATTTATTACAAGAAAGCAATGCGGATCATACAAAGCACATTATTCTATTTACAGAAAATTGAGTGTAGCAAAATAAATTTATATTAAATTCATTCAAACGAAATAAGTTTGTAAAATTTTGATATAAAGACAGAGTCCGCCAAAAGTGTTGACAAAAAACACAACAGACGTACACGTAGACAGGAAAAAAAATTAAAAAAATTTAAAGTGGATCCCACAAACCAATTTCAGCCAACATAGTTGGCGAAAATTAGGTGTGGGGGGCCCACGGGTTCGGTTGGTTTTGTTTGATTTGTTTGGTTGGTTTGGTTTGTTTTATTAGTTTGTTTTAATTAGTTATGTTTTGGTTTTAATTATTTAGTTTTGTTTTATAATTAAATTTACGAAAATTTATTTTAACGAAATAAAATTAAAATAAATTAATTGTGAAGGAAAATTTAAAAAAAAAATTCGAAAATTTGCATCCAGAGAATCAAATTTTGTATAAATTCCATCTAAAGCATAATTTTTTTAAAAATTACGAAAAAATATCAAAACGTCCTTTGGACGTTTATATTTTTTAATATTATATTCCTATCGTTAATTTTCTCGACGTTAACAAACGTTAAAAAATAATAATAATAAAAACATGTCGTAAGAATATTACGTCTGCCGTCGAGCAGACTTCGAGCAATCATAACTATTTGTTTTGAAATCGATTTTTGTTAAACAATAAGTTGATTTGTATGTTTTCGACGAGAGCAACACAAATCGTGTAGAAAAAAATGTATCTGAAGCAAGACACACATGTTACAGGCAAAAATATAAAATTTAAAACTTTAAAGTATCATAACTTTTGACTGAGATATCAAAAAAAGGTCCAGTTTGTGTCAAAATGACCGTATCAAAAAGTACTACGGGATAAATCGTTTCACTGTTTGACGGACTTCTAAAAATTTTAGAATCGCAAAAAAAAAAAATTTCGACCTCCAAATTTTACTTTCGGTAATTTTATTTTTGAATATTTAAAATTTATTGTAGCAAAATTAAATTATACTGGGTGTGGGGCCCATGGATTTAAAATGATGTTTCGACCTTCCAAAAAAATAAAAAATAAAAAATAAATATTTTATGTCCACTATGAAAACAAGTAATAAAATAAACCAAATAATCAAACCAAACCAACCAAAACCACCCAACCGAACCCGTGGGCCCCCACACCCAATTTCCGCCAACTATGTTTTAGAAGGACGTTTGAAAATTTTCAGTCAACGATAGGAATATAATATTAAAAAATATAAACGTCCAAATGATGTTTTGATGCTTTTTTCGTAATTTTTTAAACTTTTATGCTTTAGATAGAATTTATACAAATTTTTATGCTCTAGATGCAAATTTTCGAAAAACATATTTCTAAATTTTTTTTACAATTAATTTATTTTAATTTTATTTCGTTAAAATAAATTTTCTTAAGTCTAATTACAAAACAAAACTAGATAAATAAAACCAAAACATAACTAATTAAAACAAACTAATAAAACAAACCAAACCAACTAAACAAACCAAACAAAACCAATCAAACCAACCCAACCGAACCCGTGCCCCCCCCCCCCCCCCACACCCAATTTCCGCCAACTGTATTACAACAGTGTTGGCGGAAATTGTTTTGTGGGATCCACTTTAATTTTTTTAAATTTTTTTTCTGCCTACGTGTACGTCTGTTGTGTTTTCCGTCAACACTGTTGGCGGACTCTGTCTCTATATCAAAATTTTACAAACTCGTTTCGTTTGAATGAAGTTAATATAAATTTATTTCGCTACAGTAAATTTTCTGTTCAATTTATGATTATTTTCAACCTTTTGCTAGTCCTGGTAGTAATCAAAGAAAAAATGTTACCGACATCGATTTTTTTTAATAATATTATACTTTTGACATTTTTTTAGAATTATTAAAATTTTAAATGATTTTTAATAAAAAATATTAAAATTTTGATAATTTTGAAGGCAAATAAATATATTTAAAATTGTCAAAATTTTGACAGTACTTTATATGTAAAGGACCGACAAAACATATTTGTTAAATTTTGCGGTTCATTTATCAAAATATATCATATGCAATAGTAGGGGTGAGCGTTCGGTTTATCCGATTTCAACCGAATCGAAATAGTCAACACCGAATAAATCGAAATTATAAAAATCCAAAATCGAAACCGAGCCGAAATTACCCATAATCGAAACCGAACCGAATAATCAATTCGGTTTGTTCGGTTAGAACGTTTCTATTATTTAATGGGTCGGGTCCAATATTGGGATCGTGCTTAAACTATATATTTTTTTTATTTTTATACATATATTTGTTGTATTTTAAAGTTTTATCCAAAATTAGCTAATTGTTAAATTATTACAGTTGGACTTCAAAATATATTTTTAATCACAAAATATTCATAAATTTGAGAAAATTGACAAGTCTTATTCGATTTTTGATTTTGGACCTAAACCGAAACATAAAACTGAATAAGAAATTTTAGTATTTAAACCGAAATCGAATCGATTTTTTCGGTTTCAAATCGAACCGAATCACTTATTTAGTTCGGTTAGGTTCAATTTTCAGTCCAAAATCGAATAATGCTCCCACTATGCAATAGCAATAAAAAGTATCAATCTGAAAACAACTTTTTTCATGTAACCCCTTCATGGTTTCTTATTTAGCGAGCCATGATGGAGGAAACAAATAAAGAGCGTTATGAATGGAGCGTTGAATGGAGCATAGGAAAGTCATAAATTTTAAGAGTTTTAAAATAGTCCAAAGAAACCATGATGCTTGTTAAAGAAAAGAAAATTTTAGATCAAACTTTAAATATTTATTTTTTGTGAACAGCTTTTCAATTGAAACTTAAATAAATTATGAACAATGATTTATTATTTGAAACTGAAACAAGCTCGATCTTCAATATAAAGCTAAGTTGGAAACATTAAAACTTTTTCCGTTAATAACTATACCGGATGTGCTTCACAAATTTATTTTATTGTAGTATTTTTCCTTTCCTGTTAGCATTTTAAATTTTTTTGGATAAAGATGTGTTGTTGTTGTAATTTATTATAACTGTTGTTTAAACAAACAAACAAACAAAAAATTCGTTACAAGGACCAAACTGAAAAGATAAATAAATTTTGACTTTATATTTTCTTTATTTGTCATATTTAAGTGTACATCCCACAGTTTTACAATAATGTAATAAATCTTCACAATTGACGGAAATCGTCTAAAACTAAATGTCAATTGTTTTGACAAAAAAAATTGACCAAAATACCTCCATTGTCTTCTTCCTCTTCTCTCTCAACCCCCTCCTCCCCTACCCATCGCGGGCCGCCATGGCCGCCGCTGCCCCTCCCCCCCCCCTCCCTGCCTCCGCTCCCCCCCCCACCTCCCCGCCACTGCTCCCCCTCCCCTGCCCCCACTTCCTCCCCCCTTCCTGCGACACAGTAGCAATAGTAGTAATAGCAGCAGCGACGGCGGCGAGTTGTGGTGGCGCGCGAGCAGTGACTGCTATTGTTGCTGTGGGGGCAGGGGAGGGGGAGCAGTGGTGGGGAGGTGGGGGGTGGTGATGGCACGCTATGTGGGGCTGCAGGGAGGGCGAGCGCAGGGATGAGGGGGAGGGATCAGCGGCGCGAGGCAAGCACGAGGTCAAACGGGGGCGAGGGGTAGGGTTCAGCGGCGCGTGACATCGACGCGGGACGAGCACGGAGATGAAGGGGAGGGATTAGCTGCAGTAGGGGAGAGGGGAAGGGAGAGGAGAATAAAATACACGAGAAGAATGAGTATTTTCGTCAAAAAACTTAAGTCAAATGAGTTGATCGTCAGCCATTGACGAATTTCGTCAAAAGTGAAAAAAATTATACATTATGAAAAAATTGTAGGGTGCACCCTAAAATATAGTAAATAAAGTGGAAGACAAGTCAAAATTTCTAAAAAAAAATAAAAAAAATAAATAAATACTGTTAGAAATATTGATGAATTATGGGTGCTGATAGCCAAAAAGACACAAAAGGACAAGAAGAACAAACCATGATCTTGCTTTAATTTCACCCACTATTTTTGTCTCCCGTAACGTAGAAACGAAGTCCGTTGTCATGGGAACACCTCGTATTGAGTATTGAGGGGTGTTGTTATCATCATATCCCACACTTTTACTTTTAATTACCATAAATGACCGCTTGATGTAATAAGTACACATGTGCCTATGTTTTATTGGCATTAACTAACATAATCGGTCATAAATGATACGAAAAATTTCAGTGAGAGCATATAGGAAAAAGTATAAAAGTTTCTAAATTTATATCAAAAGCATTAAAACGTCCTTCCGGACGTTTTATGCTTTTCCGTCGATGAATTTTTACTCCGTTAACGGAGGAGAAAAAGAAACTTTTTTATAAATAAAATAATAAAAAACGTCCTTCAAAAGAGTATTTTATATTTTTTATTAATTTTTTTTCCTCTCTCTCCTCTCTCCTCTCTCTTCTCTCCTCCGTTAACGGGCGGAGAAAAAAATTAATATTTTAATATTTTTTCCGAAAAAATAAAAAAATTTAAAAAAATTTAAAAAAATTTAAAAAAATTTAAAACGTCCTTGTGATGGGCGTTTTACATTTTTTTAATATTTTTTTCCCGAGAAAAAATTGAAAAAATAATAAAAAATTTAATAAAAATTTAAAAAAATTTAAAAAAATTTAAAACGCCCTTGTGAAGGGCGTTTTATATTTTTTCAATATTTTTTTTCCGGAAAAAAATTAAAAAATTAATAAAAAAATTAAAATTAATAAAAAAATTAAAAAAGTTAAAAAAAAATTTAAAAAAATTAAAGGACGTTTTACATTTTTTAATATTTTTTTTCCGCAAAAAATAAAAAATTAATAAAAAAATAATAAAAAATTAAAAAAAATTTTAAAAAAATGTAAAACGCCCTTGTGAAGGGCGTTTTTACATTTTTTTAATATTTTTTTTCCGGAAAAAAATTAAAAAAATTTCGAAAAATTTCAGTGAGAGCAGTTCTCTCTCCTCTCCTCCTCAGACTGCTCTCTCTTTCTCTCTCCCCTCTTCTCAGACTCCCGCTCGGCTCTCCTCTCTCCTCTCTCCCTCTTCCTCTCCCTCTCCGCTCCCCTCCCCTATCGCTCTTCTCTCTCCGCTCCCCTCTCCCTCTCCGGTCTCATATCCTCCTAGCCTTTCCTCTGAAGGCCTGCCTTTTCCTCCCCGGAGAGAGCGCCGTCGATCTCATCTCGTTGGTCACGTCCGACGCCGACCTCTTGGGCACCGCTTGCTTCTTGATGGGCTTGTTCATGTCCGACGTCGAGAAGGAACCCCGGTGCAACATGACTCCTCCCAGGCCGTCTCGGTTAGCACCACCGGATATCGAGGAGATGTTGTTGTTGCCGGTGGCGGATTCACGAGCCGAGGATCTGCCCCCTTCCTCTCTTAAGCACCAGTTGCACACCCGGTAGTGCTCCTCCTTCGGGTACAGATTGCTGCAATACCTGCTTTAAGGGAAAAATCATAATATATATATATATATATATATATATATATATATATATATATATATATATATATATTCTTTCTCAGCAAAGTAAAATATATATTTATATTTATACTTATATTTATATTTATATATAATATATAAATATAAATATAAGTATAAATATAAATATATATTTTACTTTGCTGAGAAAGAGAAAATAAATAAATAAATAAATAAATAAATAAAAATATATATATATATATATATATATATATATATATATATATATATATATATATATATATATATATATATATATATTACTTTGAGTAGGAGAGAGAGGAGAGGAGAGGAGAGGAGAGAGAGGAGAGAGAGAGAGGAGGAGAGAGAGGGGAGCGGGCGGACATGAGAGAGGAGAGAGAGGAGAGATGAGAGAGGGGAGAGAGAGAGAGGAGAGAAGAGAGAAGAGAGAGGAGAGAGGGGAGAGAGAGGAGAGAAAATATTAAAATAAAATAAAAATATAAAACGTCCTTCGGAAGGGCGTTTTATATTTTATTATTATTTTTTATTAATGTCTAATTACAATCGTTAACGGAAACTAACGGAAAAGCGTAAAACGCCCTTCGGAAGGACGTTTTAATGCTTTTGATGTAAATTTAGAAACTTTTATGTTTTTTTTATAAATATATTAAACTTTTATGCTCTCATTGAAATTTTCCGTAAATGATATTCATTAGTAAGGAACAACGACAACAAGACTTTTGAACTCACTTTCATCCAAAATATTTTAGGAAAAAAAATTGGTATGCCTAAAAATAAAGGGCTAATTAAGAGTTTGGGCCCTAAAATTTATTAAAAAAAATATGAATATTCAATCTCTCCAAAAAGTTGAGGAAATGATTCATTTTTTCTTGTTTGGTATTGAAAAAAAATTGTAAGGAAGAAAAAATGGGAGGAATTACTTTTCTCTCATAACATAGAAAATTCAATCTCTCCAAAAATAGGAAAAAAAATGAAAGAAAAAATTGATGCTTATATTAATTAACAATTATACCCCCATATTAATTGTGTTATTTAAAAATTATTCATGAAGTCAAATGGTAAATAAGTATTTTTAGTCGAGAATAAAATTGGTAAAGCCTATATTTTTTACTTTTTTTTCTTCCATTTTTTCTTCCATATCAAATAAATAAAAGTGAATCTCTTCTCTTTTCCATTATTCCTACCAAACACAAAGGAAGAAAATGATGTTTTCTTTCTATATGGAAGAAAATACATCATTTTTTTCATTCAACTTTTTTATCCCTCGTACCAAACGAATCATAGAGTTTAAGCCATGACTTTCAATTAGAAATGTTAGACACTGAATTATTATATATATATTTTCATTATATACTCTCTTTCATGCTTGACAATGAAACCTTCGTATGTATACTAGGGAGGGTAGAATGAAAAAAAAAAAAAAAAAAATTCATGATCTAAAATTTCCAATTTGATATGTCGAGACTTAAAATCTAAACTATATAAAATCCATGATCTGAACTCTAATTAGCCCAAAAGTAAAAGACAAAAGAAGAAAATTTGAGTTGTACTCCACTTTATTTATCATAATTCAATATACACTCCAATGCTTTACCATAATGTACAATCTCCTCCACTTCCGTTAAAAACTAACGGTCAACTCCTTTGACCATTATTTTTTGACTGAAATATCTCTTCCCTCTTCCCAGGCCGAGGAGGGGGAACATGTAATAATGGTGATTTGCTAGGAATATTTTGGTCAAAAATTAACGTTCAACGGAGTTGATCGTTAGTTTTTGACGGAAGTGGAGGCCGTTGTACATTATGGTAAAGCAGTGTGGTGCACCTTGAATTACAACATTGGAAGGAGAGAGAAATTTGCACGCTATTTCGAAGTGGATATCGATTTCGGGTAATTCTTTTCTCGTTGTCTCCGTTTTACGTGTGTCTGTGATCTATTTTCTATTTCAAAGAGTTGTGGTGATCCGTTTGAATCGGTGAGAAGTTTGTACGGAGTCGATTTTTTTTTTTTTTTATTAGTGGAGACTTTTCAGAGTTGGACTCCGATCGTCCCGTGGTTTTTTTTTTTCGTAAGAATTTTCACCGTAAAAAAAAAAAAAATTGTCTGCCTGTGATTTTTTGTATGATTTTGTGCATTATTATTGATTAGTTCTCTCGCAGCTTCTTGCTTTGGGGGAACGATTTTTCGTGTTTACGTTCCCAACAAAAATTACAAGACTCATATGATGTTTACCCAGACGCCAATAGGCGGATTTGAAACTTCCACCAGCTGGAAATAATCAAACCCCACACTAATCTCCTCTATATAATGCCAAAACTAGGCTTCACAGTGAAAAATTTTCGTTCCAAAAATACCCTTCAACATATTTAGTAATTAAAAAGAATAACTACAATAAATTCCACTGACAACCATTTAAGAGATGCAATAATGACAACCATTTACGAAAATCAAAGGGTTCATGCTACTTGCTAAGTCTTTTAAATTGTTACCAAAGAATTCGAAGGGTTGAACCATTAACCTATATAATTAAAAGCAGTAGAAATAAACTAATTCATCAACATCATTCACTCCTATATACGTGCAAAGTACGTGCATATATACTTAGTATAGGTAAAACAAATATAGATATGCTTGTTTCATCTTCTTCAGGTTGCGGAAACCAACAAAAATTGTAGGTTGATCAACGTACAATTTTTTGAACTCTGCAACAAGAGCTTCCTCGCCTTCTGCAGGGTCTTCGGATTTCTGGGACCTATAATTTCCCACAACAGACAAATATGTTCAAAGGATGCTTTCCATTAAAACAATATATAAAATTCTAAACGACGGTAGACAAATGTACGACAGAAATAGTCAGCCTACCGTGTAAGTCATCTAGACGGTTAATACATTTTAAACATTTTTTTTTTACTATTTTACTTCAATGTTTTGCATTAGATACACATTTTAAGGATATTTCATGTATAACTATGTTGTGGAACAAAAATTTATTAAATTTTAGTCGTGTAAAAGTGAACCATATGACCCATAATACTTGCAAAATCGTTCAGCAAAAATATTTTGTTGCTTAGACTTTCACCTATGACGTCTACGCCGTCAAAATTTTGTTAGTCGTCTACCCCACCGTCTACCGAAAAATGGTACAGAAAAAAATGGTCTAAACGGTAAGACCGACTGACATTTAGAACACTGACAATATTGAAAAGGTCACCCAACCGAAGCTTGATGACACTATATATTATTTTCAGAGCCAGCCCCTCGTTCAACAGCCTGCATGTTCAAAATCATGATGGTAACTTTCACAGAAGCACAACAAATATCAACATTGAGTAACATAAGCTAATAAGTGGGAACCATATTTAAAAATGAGCAGCAGCAAAAAAAATTCAAGGGATTTCATCAAATAGCCTACTTCAATAAAATGTTCATGGTCCAGATGGAGAGTGTGGAGTAAAACATGGCAAAGGAGTAGAAAGTAAATTTTTTTTTTTTTTTTTTTCCAGATGTCGGACGATATGCACGAAATTTTACACACGCTGTGTTGTATGTCATTTGAGTCCACTGTTTTTACACCTCTTCCGCGATTTGATTTCGAAACCTCCGTCCAGCCAAAAAAGTTATACCTCTTCTTACTGACCACAAGAGTCAGTTGAGTTCGATAGGAGTAGAAAGTACCTGGTTTTGCCAAATTATTGAAGTGGATAATAATATTACGAATCATCCAAACCGACTTGTAGAATGGGCAGAACTTGTCACAACTGTCAGTCATCAAAAGGATACATAAGTAGAATGCAGAAAACCATAGCAGCATATAGACATTAAAATTGGATTTATTTCTGATAAAGAGGGTATAAATATTTTTTTGGTCCTTTTTACACTTAACATTCTTCTAAGATTGACTATTATAGTTTAGTCTTGGTTCTCAACACTCCTCCTCAAGATGGACGATAGATATCAATCATCCCCATCTTGTTACATAGTTTAGAAAGGCTCAAGGAACTAAGACCCTTAGTAAGACAATCTGCGACTTATTTTTCTGAGCGAACATGATTAAGCTTCAATATCCCGTTCTCTAACTTCTCTTTGATGAAGAAGCGGTCGATCTCGATATGCTTCGTTCTGTCATGCTGAACTGGATTGTTAGCTATACTTAGTGCGGCTTGATTGTCACTCAGAAGGCGCAATGATGCTCCTTGGTCTAACTTCAACTCTGTCAACAGTGCTTTTACCCACAACAACTCTGACACTCCTAGAGACATAGCTCTATACTCTGCTTCAAGCGGTCGATCGTGCTACCACAGAGTAATGTTTCTTGCTTTTCAATGAGACTATGTTACCCCCTACAAAGACATATACGAACTCCAATATATGGAAACCATATACACACGTACGCTGTAATGAATATTCAATCCACCAGTGGTAATATACTGTCACAACAAGTCACATACAATCTATATCTCATTCACAGCACAAATAATAAGTAGGAATAAAGAGCTGAATAATATCTGAATATCAAAGATGAGTATCAAGTCTGATAGTCGGGTGGAAACAAATCCACTACAAAACGACTATACTGAAGTAGCAACAAGGATCTCTAAACAGCGGTAATAAATCACAAATACTCCGAAGGTAAGACCTCCTCAGTCTGATAAGTAGAGTCAGGTCCAGGTCCGTACTCCTGCGGATACTCCTGCTCGTCCATATCTGGAAAGGAACCAGGTCCTCAGAGGGACGTAACAAGATATATAATAACATGCCAATAAGTACTGAAAAATAAACATCCAATGGGTCGTCTAACCGTCTAAGTGAATGCAGTTTGAGAACAACTTTCCAACACATGGACTATCTGGCCATATAATGGGATTGGCATAGTTCTCTTGGAGATCCAGGGGCCTACAAAGCATGTCATCTTTTGAACGGCAGAGGCCGCCAAGTAGTATAGGGGTCATCACGACCGCGTATCTCCGGCGGAGCGTACGGGTTACATAAAAGGAAAGTGTAAAGGAGCCCAAACGCCTTACTTGTTGTTCTCCCCACCCCATGCTCTAAGCATGTCACATCTATGACATGAATTGGTTCATAGCCTATCTTTAGTACAATAGCTCAATCCTACAACCAAACAAGGATAAGGATTGGACCACCGTACTACAATAGGCTATGTCCATAGACTACTAATAACTGCTAAGTCTTCTAGCATACAAAGTTTCTATCAACAGTTATCCCTAACGCACGGCCCATACGTACAAGAGGCCAGACCTGTCACGCAGTCCGTGATCTATATGAGACTCATAACTCGTGTAACATCTGTGTCACGGCCAATGAACCTAATGATGCTCCATAATAGTGGGGTGGTCTCATAAAGTAGGTCCAAAAATATACATAAATAAAACATGATACGACGACATCGTCGTTGCACCCAAGTTTCCTTGGACGCACAATTTATATAGCAATAAATGAACTAAATAGGCAGAAATAAATTATGCAGACATTATATGAAATGTAAATAATAGTACGATGGCAAGGTATACTTGCCGAGCAAGAGTTCTGTATAGTGCAAGTGTCCAATACGGTGTTAAGTTTGGTGTAAGAAGTGGAATTAGGGTTTGGGAGAGTTTGCAATATATATATAGAGATAAGAGGCGGTGGAGTAATTTAGTGGTTTAAGAAACTACTGCCGCTGTTGTTTCTTTCTTTCTTTGGTTTGGTTTCGGTTGAGGAGAGTTTAGTAATAATAGAGATAAGAAGCGGTGGAATGAGAAGGCTCACACGCACGGAGAAGGGAAAGGAAAGTTGGTTTTTGCTACTGCTGTTGTTGATATTTCTTTTCTCCTAACGGATCCGGGTAGGGATTAAACGGTTAATGGTTTCAAGCGGGTTTGGGTTTCGGTTTGAGATCAAATAGGATTTTTTTTTCTAATTAATTATGTATATATTTATATATGCCTATATATACATAAAAAATTTTAAGAAATTAAATTTGTGCATACCATCAAGCTAGCAACAGTCCAAAGGGTCTCCTACATGGAATAAATTAGAAAAAAGTCCCCTAAATGTACAAACACCTCAAATAAAATTAAATAAAATTTATTCCCTCTATTTAGCTCATAATTACTAAATAAATTGAATAATACGGTTTTCAGAATTAGGGGTTTTACACTTATAGTATTAACCCCCCATGTCTTACAGCTTCACCGTATATTCGGGGTACTGGAGTGCCCTAAGTATACGTAGTTGATCGTTGTCTGTCCCCGCTCTCCAGTATTCTGGATCTGGGGCGTGACAGTACCCACAATATGTCTAGCAGTACCATCAGCAGTCTGAATAATTTTAGGTGTCGTCAGGTGAGTATAATCCTGGAACTCATTATAGCCCCCCTGTGACATGAAGGGAATGTCACTACCACATTTTCTAGGAAAAGATATTTTAGTCATTTGGTAATTAATTAAATATTGTGCATGTTAAATTTTATGTATTGTATTATTTATTTCTTATTAGCATGTTAGATTTATTTTTGGACTTGTGTTAGTGGACCTAACTAGTTTAGTTTAGACTCATGGACCAACATGTATTAATTGTTAGAATTGAGCCCAACTAGAAAGCCCATTGATTAGGAGGATGATTAAATTAATTAAATTATTAGACTAGAAACTTCCTTCCTTAATTAATTTCTTCATGAGAGGCCCAAGGGGTATTTTAGACTTTATATAGTAGCTTGAGGGAGGGGGAAAGTGAGGCATATATAAAGGGGATGCAAATTTTCTCTCTCTTCATTTTTCATTCCAAATATAGATCTAAAAAATTCTCTCAATGAAATCCCTACCAAATTTCCACCTAATTATTTCCTAAATCACCATTGGAGGCTATTAGAGCATGGATCTACAAAGAGAAAGCATTGATCTACAAAGAGGAACAAGGATCTACAAGTTGGAGGCCAATTTCACCAATTTTGGAGGTTTTATTGGGAATTCATCTTCCAATAGGTACAATTTAGTTTTTTTTCCCTTAATTTAGGTTCTAAATATGAGATTTAACCATAAAAAATTAATCCATATGCATAGGCTACCCATAGGATTTGGTTTTGTGTTCATAGGAGACATATTGAGAAAGTTATGGTACTTTTTGTGTCAATTTTGGAAGAATTCCGAGATTGACATTTATTGTGTTTGTCAATTGGTCCTATAGATCAATTTGGCATGTGCTTGTGTGTTTGGGGCTAGTGTCATGTCCACAATTAGGTACGTGTAGGTCGTATCCCATCACTTTGATGATACGTGTTGATTTGAGAGTTTTTCTCCGACACGGGACTTTGTACATGTCATATTTTGACACGGACACGTAGATTTATATTTGACTCTTCATATTGTTCATAAATAATATATGTGTAACTTGTTCGTGTCCTTCGGGGTACGTTTGGATGTGTGGTGGACTCGTGTCACATGCGTATCCTAGATCTAGTGGGATACGGTGTAATACTCTTCATGTGTTTGTGCAAATTATATGTAGATCTATTTCTTGTGTTCTAAATTCATGGAGGATGTATATATATATATATATATATATATATATATATATATATATATATATATATATATATATATATATATTATGGTATATATAATTATGCTTCTTGTATCTTAGATCTATGTATTTATTATGTATATTGTAAGTAGCTATTCTTGTATATGTATGTATAATTATATATGGTAGCATGTAAATAGATATTACGAGTTGTTATAATTATAATTATATAATGTGTATGGTGAATAATTGTATGTACGTATTTATATATATACATATTAATATGTATGTGTGTGTATATTACTATGTGTATTATGTACATAATACTATGTGAGGGTGTGTGTATAATTATTAGTAGTATTTATGCATATATATATATATATATATATATATATATATATATATATATATATATATATATATATATATATATATTATATATATTATTATTATTATTATGTATAGTTATTTGTACATAATAATATTATGTACAAATATACCTACACTCTCATAATATTATTATGTACAAATAACTATACATAATAATAATAATAATAATAATAATAATAATATATATATATATATATATATATATATATATATATATATATATATATATATATATATATGGTAGATATATATATGTTATTATATATTATATACATATAGGTTTCAACGACAGCATGAGAGTGTCGCAACAGCGAGCGTCGAAACAGCGAAAAAATAGCAGCAGCGGCAGCAGTTTTTCAGCGACAGCAGTCAGCGACAGTTGCAGAAAACTGCCGCTGAAACAACAGTGTATCAGCAGAGTATCAGAAGCTTCAACGACAGTTTTTAGTGACAGTGCAGGAAACTGTCACAAAAACTGCAGTGTATCTATATACACAACAGCTTTTCGGCGACAGTGGGCAGGGTATATAGCGACAGTTTGGCAGTTTTTAATATATTAGATATTAATATATATATAGATATATATTTATATGTATATGTATATATATATATATATATATATATATATATATATATATATATATATATATATATATATATATATATATATATATATATATATATGTTCCTAATTGCTATTTGTATTATAGTATACTATATATGTATATATTTAGTTGTAGCACATAATATTATTGAGTAAGTTAGTATATTTTAGTTATCAATTGTTATGAGTATCCTTTATATATTATATATTTATAGGTATGTATGTACGTATATATGTATTAATATTTAGTGTGTAGTTGGTAGTTAATATTTATTCTATTAGTACATACTAGAGTTATATTGGATTGATATTTGTAATTATTGTTGGGTAGTTAGAATAAATAAGGTTTTGAATTTACCTTGAGATACCAAGGTAATCAAGGTATTGGAGAATAATCAAGGTATTGAATTTGGGTATGTAGATAGAGGTTTAGTGTTGTGATACCAAGTTGGTTCGAAACCAAGATAATCATTTAGTATTTATAATTATGATTTATATATTTAATATTGCTTTATTATAGATATGTGATATTTACCTATTGTTTGCGTATCCTGAGATACGGTATCTTAGTATCTTAAGTTGTAGCTTGTTGACCTAGATTCATAGTGTATGAACCAATATCATTGAGATAGACTCATGCAACATAGAAATAGCTAGTTTGACTAAGTTTGACTAGTTGGCATAGAGTTGACCTAGTTTGACTACTTTTGACTTAGAAATGGCTTTATGACCTAGAAGTTGACTAGTTTAGCTTATTTTCTTCCAGAACCTTGTATTAATGAAATATTCCATATATAGGTATGTGTGATACCAGTTCGGACAATTTGACATACATTGCTCTGGACCACAGACGAGTACATTTCTCTGATTGTTTTTAATTCATAATATTGTATATATGCATGTTCTAGAATTGTATACATTAATTTCCGACACAGTAATTTTACGGACCGGTGCTATATGGATCCCGTCAGGAGGTGTTATCCCCTACCGTGAGCAACGGGTACCCAGTCACATGTATTTTATCGTGTGCATCGGGTATTGACTTTCATGTGCTTCTTGTGCATCTACTATTTCGTGTGCTAGTATGACTATATCGTGATCATGTACATAACGTGTCGTGATTGGATCCATGAGTATTGGTTGGGCAGGGGGAGTAGGAGTTGGTTATGTGATCAAAGCCCTCTTGATCTCATGTGCATATCGATTATACACCTCACGTATTATGGAGTTACCTTTATACCTCATGTGCAACCTAAGTCGATCACATAACGAACTTGCACTCTAAATCATATAGCTAGTTTTCTTATTTTCTACTTGCAGTTTATTTTTCGTATTTACTTTTCAGTTCTTATTGTGCTTATTGCCTGTTCTCCCTGTATTGTACATTCTTATTACTTGTGCATCTTGTATCCTTTTTTTATTGCTTGTTATATATGCTCGATTATGTTATTGAAACTGCTTTCAGAGGTATGTACTTTGCTCCATTCCTGACTGAAAAATATTTTTCAGAGGATCCGAGAGATTGGTGTCCGACATACTATGGACTTTGACTTATAGATGGTGCAGACTTGGACCCACTAGTTCTGGAGTGATTGCCGGAAGGTTTATCCGGATTACTAGTATTCATAGTTAGTTTCTTTAGCATTTTGGTACCGGATTTGTTTTCAGCTTATAGTTTGTGATTGGATATTGTTTTATTGTTGATTATTATATTTTTGATGTATAGTTAGACTTCCTTCATATCTTCTCGTGCTTTAGATTGTGATTGAGTTTTGTGTGAGCTATTGTTGGCAGAATTTATATTATTATGAGATTTTAGATAGTATAGTAGACCAAGACAGCGTTCTACAGCCGATTCTGTGGCGTAGGCTGGACGTTGTTTCCGACTTGCATCCTTACATCGGGTGCGAGTCGTGACAGGGAGGCCCCAGAGTCAGCTATCCAATTTAGACTTCCTGGTCTGTGGGTAAATTCAAGGGCATGAGAAGGTATACATGTGCTTGTATGGGCATAGTAGGTAATGTTATCCCGGAGGTGGTTGGAGTCGATGCCCCAGCGGTGTTGGCTCGACTTTCGTCGGTTCTAAGCTTTATGCTCCTCCACATCTCTAATATTTCCCTCTCACTAGGGATCACATCGGATGACTAACTCTCATTTTCTCCTTCTGTAAAATTTGCCTTGTGTCCCCTGAATAACCACCCCTGCCACCGGCATAGCCTCCTCTGCCACCCCTACGCCCTCCACGGTTGCATCTGTGGCCACTGGACCGGCATCTCAGAGGTTTCGTACATAATCTGATGAAGTGTTCAGGGTCTCCTGTCACGCCCCAGTCCCAAAATACCGAGGGACTAGACACGTGGCAATGGCCAGCAACACACACTGATGGACAAACCCAATTTAATGGATCCATCAGGGCGTACTTAAGCTATAAAATAAGGTATACTACAACATGTCACAACTAATCTCATCCATACAAGATAAAATATGATCCACAGAAATAAGAAATGTAAATCATCAACCAGTCTCAACAAAGTGCTTCGGGGAACAACCCGATAAAAATATGATACAATGGTTCAACAGACCAAAATATAAATGACTGAATAAAGTAAATACTGAGCATGAAACATAGATGCTCAGGAAAAGTCTTCAGCTAACACCTCGTCCTCGGGTGTCGGTACAGCTCCTGTATCAGCTCCTGCTGCTGTCCTGTATACCTCGGGATAGATCTCGTCTGCAAATCCTGGGGACAAAATCCGGATCCAGGTCCTCAGGGGACATAGCAAGGTACAAAGTAATACAAGCCATAAATAATGCTGTGCAGAAAATAATGAAATAAATAGGGTAAATATGTAACCATCTATGTGAAATACAAGTGAGAGCATCACTAGTACTCAGGCTGAGCCACTACAAGCTCTGTATCGTGGAGCCGGTAGCAGTAATAACAAGTAATGTGCCTAGCTCTGCTGGAGAGTCTACGGCCTCACAATAGTAGTAGATAGATATACAAAACAGCCTGTAGCCTGTGTGTCTCTTCCCACCCAATGTAACCACACGTCTCATGTCCACAACGTCTCATGTACATGTCACGCAAGATCATAGCTAATGCAACCAGTCATATAATATCTATGGATATAATGTCTATGTCATAAACCTGTATCATATACAGAATCACCATGAATATCTCAGGAAGATTCTGTCTCATGAATAGTGTCAAGTGTCCTGGGTTAAAATGTACTTGATAAGACAAGTAGGAGAATGTAAAGGGTCACGAATGTCCATCTCTAGATGACGTTACACAACTCTGCGTACAGTGTTGGCACCCGACTATTAATCGAACGCTAAGTAAGTCACACGGTCCTAGGTTAAGCATGCACAACAATATAAATGAATCAAGGGAAATAGGTAACAAGACTGCAAGGATTGGCAAGGTACACTTGCCTGGGGTTTGAATACCAACAGCTGTCTCTGTATCAGTGGATCCTGCAGGTACTCCTCCAAAAGCTGTAATAAACATCACCAACAGTATCAAAAAATATCAAATAGCTAGAAACGCCTGTCTATAAGTCCAATTTGGACACAGGGGTAAAAATGACAGTTCCGGGTCAAAGCGGGGTCCACATGTGGGCCGCTTTGCACCGAAAAATATGTCAGGATCAAAGGTCTCCAAATTCATCCAACTTAGTGTCAACAAGTCAAGAACGATGATACGAACTCAACGAAACTTCCAGAACTGGATTCCGATGAGCCGATCACAAAATTGCCCGTCAAGTGGAGCCGCGGGGGCCCACGATACGCGATTTTGTCAACGTTCTCAGAATCGAACCAAACTTGGGTCACAGGACCAGCGTATTGCTACGAGTCCGATGGCGTAAGTTTTGTTTCGATCCGACGTGTGTACACAAAGTTACGACGTATTCCAGAACAGGCAGATACGGGGCGTTGTCGGCGGATACGCGTTGATTCCGGTGTGCACGCACATCCAAATCAACTTCTGCAAAATCCCACACGTCCGTATCAATGGCGCGCACGTTTCGGTGAAGACCGCGCACGACCAAGTCGTCCCGTTTGGCGGGGCGCACTCAGTTCCGGGGTAAAACAGGGCGTTGGTTTTCCTGTTTTTGGATCGCGGTTTGCGATCACCACAGGACGCGACGCACCGAGCGGGTTACACGGGCATCGAGAGGGTTACACAATCTACGCGACACAACTGACAGAACGGAAAATAGAATAACGAGGAGAGATAACAGATTACCTGAACAAGGCTTCGTGGAACGAGAATTTCTCGTGTCCGGGTGACTGTTTCGTGTCCTGTCTCGAATCTGCCGTGTCCGGGTCACGGGGATGCTGCTGTGTCCGGGTTGGCCGTGTCTGGGGCTAGGGCAGCGAGGCGACCGGAGAGGGGCGATGCTGCTCGTGGGGAGGCGGTTGGTGGAGTTGGCCGTGGGGGTTCGAGGTCAGGCGGGGCTCGGCCGACTAGGGAACGGGGGTGGCTGCTGAGTGTTGGTGGTGGTGCTCCAGGCGGGGCCGGAGGAGAGAGGAGGACGACGGGAAGGAGGTCGTGGGCTCAGGGCGGAGGGGTTCGTCGAGGGTGGCGCTGGGGTTCTGTGGCGGAGGAGAGGTTGTCGGCTGAGGGTCGGGGTGACGGTGAGGAGGTTGCACAGGCGAGTCGAGGAGGGGAGAGCGGGTCGTCGGGGACGATGGCGGGGCTTGGGGCTTAGGGCGGCAGAGCTGCGGGCGGTGGTGAGATGAATACTAGGGTTGCGGCGGTGGCTAGGCGCGAACGTCGAGGCTATTTAAAGGGGCCGGAACAGTAATTCCGGTAGGATTCGGGATCTAGGGTTTCGGTTAGGGATTCGGGTCCGGGTCGGGTTCGATTCGGATCCAACCCGACCCGACCCGTTAAGGCTGGGTTGGTCCGGTTCGATTTGATAGCGGTTTGGGTCAGTTTGGTTTGATTTATTTCCAAATAAACCGGATTCAGGCAGGGTTTAATTAGGTTTAGTTATATATTGGTTTTTAGGGCTTTAAAAATATTTCCGGAGTCCAATAAATTCACAGAAAATTATCCTATGTCCAGTTTTTCATTTTACACCATAAAATATTATTTTCATAATATATTAATATTAATTAACATTATTTAAAAATCATTTAATTACCAAATACCTTAGTTTTAATTCCAAAAAATTATGAAAAAATGTTTTAAAATATTCTGAAAAATTCGGGTTATGACAATCTACCCCCTTTAAGAGGATTGCGTCCTCGCAATCGAAAAATAAACTACTAAAGGAAAGAATTATGGAAATTACAAGAATGCTTAGGTTATACCTGCATCCGCGAATAAGTGAGGATAACGCTGGCGCATAATATCCTCTCGTTCCCAAGTCGATTCGCCAGGAGAGTGATGTTTCCAAGCTACACGAACCAGTCTAATTGTCTGTCCTCGCAATGTCTTCTCACTGATGTCGAGTATGCCAACTGGTTCTTCATATCTCAAGCTAGGGCCCACTGCGATCTTAGAATGATCGACTACATGACTTGGGTCAGTCACGTATCTTCTCAGTTGTGAGACATAGAATACGTCATGCACTCCCTCTAAGGATGGAGGTAATGCAAGACGATAAGCCACCTCAGCAATGCGCTCCTGAATATCAAATGGCCTGATGTACCTTGGGCTCAACTTGCCTCTGCTCCCGAATCTAATAGTACCTCGAGTGGGCAAAATCCTCAAGAATACGTGCTCTCCTTATTTGAACTCTAGGGGACGCCTGTGTGTATCAGCCCAATGCTTATGTCTATCCTGAGCTGCTCGACGATGATTTTGAATTTGTTTTACCTTCTCCACTGTCTGCATTACCAATTCTGGACCCAGTATTTGACGTTCACCAACGTCACTCCAGCATATTGGCGATCTGCACTTTCTACTGTACAATGCCTCGAATGGTGCCATCTGAATGCTGGCCTGATAACTGTTGTTGTAGGAGAACTCCACCAAGTAAAAATGATCTTCCCAAGATCCTCCAAAGTCTAGCATACACGATCGCAACATATCCTCTAAAATTTAAATCATGCGCTCCGATTGACCATCTGTCTGTGAATGGTAAGCTGTGCTGAATTTGAGTCTGGTGCCAAGACTCTCTTGCATGCTTTGCCAAAAATGAGATGTAAATCTTGAATCTCGATCCGACACAATACTAACCGGCACTCCATGTAATCTTACGATTTGTCGTATATACATGTCGGCTAGTACCTCTGTGGACTGTCCAACTCTAAATGGCAAGAAATGTGTCGATTTAGTGAGTCGATCCACGATAACCCATACTGCATCTTTTCCACTGGGGCTTCTTGAAAATCTTGTGACAAAATCCATAGTGATATATTCCCACTTCCATTCTGGTATAGGAAGCGGCTGTAACATACCTGCAGTCCTTTGATGCTCGGCTTTTACTTGCTGGCAGACTAAACATTTCGCCATAAATCGTGCAATCTCCCTTTTCATTCCATGCCACCAATAATACTGCCTCAAATCTCGGTACATCTTGGTTCCTCCTGGGTAAACAGAGTACATAGAGCTATGTGCTTCAGTCATTAACTCCTGTCTCAATTCTCCATTTGGAATATACAGGCGATTTCCGTACCTCAATATCCCGTCCTCATGTATGCGAAGTCCCGTCTGCATGCCTGCTTCTGTCTTCTTTTTAAGTCTTCGAAATCTAGCATCAGTGGGTAATGCCTCTTTAATCCTCTCCACAAATGATGACTTAACTTCGAGATTAGCCAGCAAGCCACTCTGTCCTGGTAAAATAACCTCTATCTGAAGCTCCTGTAGATCTCTCAATAGCTTAGGCTGTATTGTCAAGAAATAAGCCGTAGGCTTCCTGCTGAGCGCGTCTGCTACGACATTCGCCTTTCCCGGGTGATACTGCAGATCTATATCAAAGTCTACCATCAACTCAAGCCAACTTCTCTGTCTCATGTTGAGCTCCTTCTGAGTATATATGTACTTCAGACTCTTGTGATCAATAAAGATGTCTACCTTCTCTCCATAAAGATAGTGCCTCCAAATCTTTAGTGCAAATATAACTACTGCTAGCTCCAGATTGTGCGTTGGGTAGTTCTTCTCATGGACCTTCAACTGTCTCGATGCATAAGCAATAACTTTGCCATGTTGCATCAAAACACATCCTAGTCCACTACCTGACGCATCACTGTAGACATACAACCTCCTGACCCTGAAGGAAGAGTCAAGACAGGTGCTGTTGTCAATCTTCTCTTCAATTCTTCAAAGGCCTTCTGGCAGTCTTCTGTCCATGTAAACTCCTGGTCCTTACGTGTCAACTTTGTCATAGGCTCCGTAATTCTTGAGAAATTTTCTACGAACCTTTGGTAATATCCAGCAAGTCCGAGAAAACTTCTCACTTCTGCAACTGATGTAGGTGTAGGCCAAGTTTCTATTGCAGCAACCTTTTTCGAATCAACTGAAAGTCCTTCTCCTGAGATGATATGTCCCAAGAAAGATACTTTATCCATACAAAACTCACACTTACTGAGTTTGGCATATAACTTCTCTTGTCTCAATGTCTCTAACACAATTCTGAGATGCTCCTCGTGCTCTTCGTGGCTCTTGGAATATACTAGAATATCATCAATAAACACAACCACAAATTCATCCAAGTAATGATGAAAAACTCTGTTCATCAAACTCATAAACACAGCTGGCGCGTTGGTTAAACCAAAAGGCATTACCAAGAACTCATAATGTCCATACTTGGTCCTGAAGGCTGTCTTCGGTATATCCTCCTTCCTTACTTTAATCTGGTGATAGCCGGATCTAAGGTCAATCTTCGAGAATACCCTAGCACCACTCAATTGATCGAATAGATCATCAATGCGTGGTAAGGGATACCTGTTCTTGATGGTCACAGCATTCAATGTCCTGTAGTCAATGCACAACCGTACTGTTCCATCCTTCTTCGGTACAAATAGTATGGATGCTCCCCAAGGTGAAACACTGGGCCGAATAAAACCCTTCTCCAGAAGATCATCAACTTGTTCCTTCAACTCCACTAACTCCTTAGGTGCTAGCCGATATACTGATGAAGTGATAGGCTCTGCTCATGGAGTTAAGTCTATTGTGAATTCTATTTCTCGATCAGGTGGTAAACCTGGAAGATCATCAGGAAATACATCCACAAACTCTGATATGACCCTTGGGTAACCTGTCTCCTCTTCTACAGATAGTACCCTAAGAGTAGGTTGAACTCCTTGCTCTACAGCTCCCCGAAGAAACTCAAACTCTGGATGTCCAGGCGGTCTAAATATAACCTTGCCAAGCCGGCAATCGAGTGTCACATGGTACTGACTTAACCAATCCATACCAAGTACAACATCATAATCCGACATGGAAAAGATCAGAAATTGAGCGCGCATCTTTCTTCCACAGACTACTACAGAACATGATCTACAGATGTCACTAACTGGGATAATTTTACCTCCCGTAAGAATTCTCTTAGTCTTCGGAAGGGGTGCGATAGCTACTCTATGGGTGGCTACAAAGCTAGCTGCTATAAATGAATGCGATGCTCCATAATCAAATAAAGCTACAACTGGTAATGAAGCTACTAAAATAGTACCTGCGATAACCTCTCTTGCAGTAGCTTTCTCCTCAACAGCCAATGCAAATGCCTGTCCTCGTCCCTGAGCTGGACCTCTCTGTTGTTGAGCCTGCTGAAATAGTGCTGCCTGTGGTGCCAATGGTGGTCTCTGCTGATATCCCCCTGGAGCTGGTAGTCTGGCTCCTCTAACTCCTGTCTGCGGTGCTCCCACTGCCGGATAAGCTGGCCTTGGTGCAGGTAAAGCTAGTCTTGGTGCTCCCTCTCTATGCTCAGTGCAGTCTCTGGATAGATGCTGGTTAGATCCGCAAGCCAGGCATAGTCCCAACTTGCGTCTGCATTCTCTCTCAATGTGACCTACCTTGCCGCAGTGGTGACAAGTAGGAAGAGATATGGCCCTGTATGCTACTCTCTCTGGTATACTCCTCTGGGATCATTTTGCAGAATCCTCCTGTGATGTCCTGGATGGTGCTGATGTGATTGGCCTCTTCAGATTTGACTCCCTTCTAGTGACACGCTCCATGCGTCGTACTGCTGCAAGGACGTCGGTATATGATATAGGTACAACAGATCCAATCAACCTCTGGAGCTCGAACTTCAGTCCGTCAAAGAACTTCTCAGCCTTCTCTTCTTCGGTAGAAATTAGAGAAGGGGCGAAGTGACTCAGACGAATAAATTCTGCGTTGTATTCTTCCACTGACATATTGCCTTGGATAAGGCGGTTGAACTTGTCTCTGAGTTCCGACCGTGCAACTGCTGGAATATACATCTCTTGGAAGAGTCTGGAGAACTCTTCCCAAGTGACTCGGTCCTGTCCGAGCCTCCTCTCTTCTGATAACCACCAATGATGTGCATTTTCAGTCAACTGCATCCTGACCGCAGTCATCCATTTCTCCCTTGGAAGTTCAGCTGCTTCCAACTGGTGCTGTATGTTCGTGAGCCATTCATGAACTTCAGTTGGCCCCTCCTTGCCAGAAAAGGTATGAGGCTTGAGCTGACGAAAATCAGTGATAGATCCCGTCGCTGGTCGCCTAGATGGTGGGTTTGCCTGCTCCAATGCGGATACTAGGCTGGTTCTCAAATACTCTGCCTCATGACGCTAAGCCTCTTGTTGAACCTGCTGTTGGGCTTGCATCATGGCATAAATCATCTGAAATATCTGCTGCCCGTCCATGGCTTGCCCTGGTGGAAAGACAGGCATCTGTGGAGTGAACTGTAGCGGAGGTGGGATATCATCACGCCGAAACCTTGAATTAGGCTGGCCGGCTTGATCGCCTTGAGATGATTGTCCTCCATTCCCTGGTGTCACTCTGTCTACATAGGTAACCACATCATCGTGTGGCGTATCCAAAGGATTCACATCTCCGTTCCTAGGATCCATTATTCTGCAACCAAAAGATAAACTATAAGAACGCTCAGAGGAATCAACACAGGATGCAAATCAAGTAATTAGTTCGAGTTCGATATAGAGTTCAAAAATGGTTCAAACAATGGATGAGATCCTATAACTTATCCTATCCTTAGTGCAGGCTTGCTCGGTCCCTAAGTTGAAACCTAACGATTTAGTCGTAGACCTGCATGGGCCACCACAAAAATCATGTCATGCTCCAGTCCCAAAATACCGAGGGACTAGACACGTTGCAATGGCCAGCAGCACACACTGATGGAAAAACCCAATTTAATGGATCCATCAGGGCGTACTTAAGCTGTAAAATAAGGTCCACTACAGCATGTCACAACTAATCTCATCCATATAAGATAAAATATGATCCACAGAAATAAGAAATGTAAATCATCAACCAGTCTCAACAAAGTGCTTCGGGGAACAACCCGATAAAAATATGATACAATGGTTCAACAGACCAAAATATAAATGACTGAATAAAGTAAATACTGAGCATGAAACATAGATGCTCAGGAAAAGTCTTCAGCTAACACGTCATCCTCGGGTGTCGGTACAGCTCCTGTATCAGCTCCTGCTGCTGTCCCGTATACCTCGGGATAGATCTCGTCTGCAAATCCTGGGGACATAATCCGGATCCAGGTCCTCAGGGGACATAGCAAGGTACAAAGTAATACAAGCCATACATAATGCAGTGCAGAAAATAATGAAATAAATAGGGTAAATATGTAACCATCTATGTGAAATGCAAGTGAGAGCATCACTAGTACTCAGGCTGAGCCACTACAAGCTCTGTGTCGTGGAGCCGGTAGCAGTAATAACAAGTAATGTGCCTAGCTCTGCTGGAGAGTCTACGGCCTCACAATAGTAGTAGATAGATATATAAAACAGCATGTAGTCTATGTGTCTCTCCCCACCCAATATAACCACACGTCTCATGTCCACAACGTCTCATGTACATGTCACGCAAGATCATAGCTAATGCAACTAGTCATATAATATCTATGAATATAATGTCTATGTCATAAACCTGTATTCTATACAGAATCACCATGAATATCTCAAGAAAATTCTGTCTCATGAATAGTGTCAAGTGTCATGGGTTAAAATGTACTTGATAAGACAAGTACGAGAATGTAAAGGGTCACGAATTTCCATCTCTAGATGACGTTACACAACTCTGCGTACAATGTTGGCACCCGACTATTAATCGGACGCTAAGTAAGTCACACGGTCTTAGGTTAAGCATACACAACAATATAAATGAATCAAGGGAAATAGGTAACAAGATTGCAAGTTTTGGCAAGGTACACTTGCCTGGGGTTTGAATACCAACAGCTGTCCCTGTATCAGTGGATCCTGCAGGTACTCCTCCAAAAGCTGTAATAAATATCACCAACAGTCTCCAAAAATATCAAATAGCTAGAAACGCCTGTCCTTAAGTCTAATTTGGACACAGGGGCAAAAATGACAGTTCCGGGTCAAAGCGGGGTCCACATATGGGCCGCTTTGCACCGAAAAACGTGACAGGGTCAAAGGTCTCCAAATTCGTCCAACTTAGTATCAACAAGTCAGGAACGATGATACAAACCCAACGGAACTTCCAGAACTGGATTCCGATGAGCCGATCACAAAATCGCCCATCAAGTGGAGCCGCGAGGCCCACGATACGTGATTTTGTCAACGTTCTCAGAATCGAACCAAACTTGGGTCACAGGACCAGCGTATTGCTACGAGTCCGATGGCGCAAGTTTCGTTTCTATCCGACGTGTGTACACAAAGATACGATGTATTCCAGAACAGGCGGATATGGGGCGTTGTCGGCGGATACGCGTTGATTTCGGTGTGCACGCACATCCAAATCAACTTTTGCGAAATCCTGCACGTCCGTATCAATGGCGCGCACGTTTCGGTGAAGACCGCACGCGACCAACTCGTCCCGTTTGGCGGAGCGCACTCAGTTCCTGGGTGAAAGAGGGCGTTGGTTTTCTTTTTTTGGATCGCGGTTTGCGATCACCACAGGACGCGACGCACCGATCGGGTTACACGGGTATCGAGAGGGTTACACAGTCTACGCGACACAACTGATGGAACGAAAAACGGAATAACGAGGAGAGAGAACGGGTTACCTGAACAGGGCTCCGTGGAACGAGAATTTCTCGTGTCCGGGTGACTGTTTCGTGTCCTGTCTCGAATCTGCCGTGTCCGGGTCACGGGGATGCTGCTATGTCCGGGTTGGCCGTATCCGGGGCTAGGGCAGTGGGGCGGCCGGAGAGGGGCGGCGCTGCTCGTGGGGAGGCGGTTGGTGGAGTTGGCCGTGGGGGTTCGAGGTCAGGCGGGGCTCGACCGACTGGGGAACGGGGGTGGCTGCTGAGTGTTGGTGGTGGTGCTCCAGGCGGGGCCGGAGGAGAGAGGAAGACGACGGGGAGGAGGTCGTGGGCTCAGGGCGGAGGGGTTCGTCGAGGGTGGCGCTGGGGTTCTGTGGCGGGGGAGAGGTTGTCGACTGATGGTCGGGGTGACGGTGAGGAGGTTGCACAGGCGAGTCGAGGAGGGGAGAGCGGGTTGTCGGGGGCGATGGCGGGGCTCGGGGCTTAGGGCGGCGGAACTGCGGGCGATGGTGAGATGAATACTAGGGTTGCGGCGGCGGCTAGACACGAACGTCGAGGCTATTTAAAGGGGCCGGAACAGTAATTCCGGTAGGATTCGGGATCTAGGGTTTCGGTTAGGGTTTCGGGTCCGGGTCGGGTTCGATTCGGATCCGACCCGACCTGACCCGTTAAGGCTGGGTTGGTCCGGTTCGGTTTGATAGCCGTTTGGGTCGGTTTGGTTTGGTTTATTTCCAAATAAACTGGGTTCAGGCAGGGTTTAATTAGGTTTAGTTATACATTGGTTTTTAGGGCTTTAAAAATGTTTTCGGAGTCCAATAAATTCACAAAAAATTATCCTATGTCCAGTTTTCTATTTTACACCATAAAATATTATTTTCATAATATATTAATATTAATTAACATTATTTAAAAATTATTAAATTACTAAATACCTTAGTTTTAATTCCAAAAAATTGTGAGAAAATGTTTTAAAATATTCTAAAAAATTTGGGTTATAACATCTCCACAGTTGTAACACCCTCCCCCCGGAGGGGTTCGGGTTAAGAACTGCTAAAGCTGATTTTACCCCCAGAGAACTAGTGGTGTTGGGCATCAGATCAGCCGCGCCTCTTCTTGTGCCATAACATCTATGGCCTCCTCCAGTGATGGTAGCCTGGGCTATGCAAGTAAGACATTCCTTTCCTGCTCGAATGTTGGGTTGAGCCATTCAGGAACTTAATCATCCTCTGTCGCGAGACATACTCCATGAACTTCTGATAATGTTTTATAATTGTCGGTTCCACTTGCTCATCCTCCACGCCAATGAGATCATAGTGGTCGCGATCTAACCAATGCTTCTTTAGTAGAGCCGCATATTCAGAGATGGTGTGATCTTCTTGGACCACCTTGTCAAGTTCATCCTGTAGTTGGAAGACCCTCATGGGTTGTCCGGCCCTAAGTACATGTCTCTCAGCATCATCCAAATGTCACTAGCACCCTCCATATTTTCCACGTTGACGGACACTTGGTCGGTCAATGAGGCTATCAACCATCCAACTACCACATTGTTGATAATTTTCCTACATCAAACTCCCGTGAGAAGTGATCTTCAGGTGCCTTGGTTTGGTCATTCACATAGCCCACCAAGTCCCTTGCCTTCAGGGTCCGCATAGCCTGATGCGACCATCTCAAGTAATTGGTAGTACCCTCAAACTTTACCTCCAGTTTCTTTAACTTCCCTATTTTGTATGGTGAAGGATCCACATCATTATGTGCAGTACGGGGCTAGTCTCGGTCAGCCTCCTGGACAAGAGATCGTCCATCAACGCCTTCATCTCCTTGATCCTTAGTTTATCGTAGATCATCTCCATCGTCTGCTCCTTCTTCTCTTCTATCATCCCGATGATGGCAGATCTAGGTCACGCGAGTTCCGGTGGTGCCCTCTGTAATGTCCTGTTTCCCCTTTTCAGGGAGCATGACTAAGAAATACTTGGTATCGTTCGATTGGGACATATTGAATCAATATCCTTTTCTCGTTATGGATTGGTTTCTTCAGAATCAAATCCAGTTTGCTTTCTTGTTGGTTTTATGACTTGCATTTTCTTGAACGATTTTGATGTATTTCATTGTCTTTATTCTTTGAACTTTATATTTTGTATCAAACTCTGGAAGAACGAGGTAGGAGATATTGATCATCTGTTGGTGCTTGCGGGTGATCGTGTAGGCGACGCATAAGCGGAGTCTTAAAGATCTCCCCTTTCTCTTTCCCGATTTTCCAACTTGTGAGTGACTTTACTTTCGATTAGCACCCTCTTCCAAGTCTTAATTCTTAATAATCTGACTCGTTTGTGTGTTCCGATCAACGATGCCATAGTAATAAAATTGAGTCAAGATAATAAGAAGTAGAGATGGAACACTTATGCTTATAACCTAGAAATTTTTGAACGAACACCTTATTGTATGCTTGTCCGTTATGCATGTACATATTTATGCTTCAGTTGTAGCTATAACTTATTTATCTACAATTGTGCAATGAGTAGTACATATTTGCAATGTGATTACTTGAGAAGTAGACTATACTGTCAGAGTATGCCATGAAGTTAAGTTACTTATGTTGTCTTGCATGTTTCATTTGATAACTTAGTTTTAGATAATGTGTGGTCAAGGACAACTTGTGCATAAGAAATGTAGTTCTACGAACGGTCGCCGGGGCACTGGGACCGCTTCGGCCTTGGTGTATGTTCACATGATAATGTTGATCTAGGGCAAGATAGAAAGACCATATAATGATAATGTTGTATGTTCACATGAATACTGTGTCGATTTGGTGTGTTCGGTTAGCTCGCCCTCACCGATACTTTTCAAAGTACTGTCCCTCGTTGCGGCAGATTTTTTGAGCCAAGGCGAGGCGGCGAGGAGCTGAAGCTTTCCTCCAACCTTCCACTGGTCTGACGCGTTCGTGTTCGTGACTTTTGGAGTGCAAGAAAATATTCTCAAGGATCTTGCACATACCCTTTTGAAGCTCCTAAGCGATGGTGCAAACATGCACCCAAGGTGGTTTGCCTTTTTAATTTTTGTAAAGAATGTAATGTATGGATCAACTATCTTATTTTGTGTCTATCTTGTAAGCCCGTGCGGCACCCCTTTATTGTTGAGTCAGGAGTTTGTAACAAAGATGTTCATTATAAATAAAAAAACTTTTCTTCATTCCAATGTGTGATATTCTATTTGCGTACTCTGTTGCATATGTTTCTAAAGTATACCATTATGCCTAGGCTGTAAACACCCGAATATTTTTCTAGAATTTAAATATGAATTTTTAGGATTTTTAAATAATTAAAATAAATGTTTTCTGGAATTAAATATTTTTATGAATTAAATTAAATATAAAAATAATATAAAAATAATATTTTTGAGTGTAAAATAAATAATTAGACATAGTATAATTTTTCTAGAATTTATTGGACTCAAAAAACTATTTTTAAATAGCTAAAAATATCGTTTATAAATAAACCAACCCAAACACAACTGAACCGACCCAACCCCTAGCGGGTCGGATCTGGACCCGACCCAAGACCCGACCCGTTAACCCGACCCGCTGTTGCACAGTAACTGCAGAGTAACCGAAATCCCCAACCGTCGCGTCCCTCCGACTCCTCTTCGGCCGTTTTACCCGCCGCCGGTAGCGACCCTCGGCTCATCGCCCCTACCCCTTCACCTCCCCGCCAACCGCCGGATCTCCTTCCTATATAAACCCCCAGTGCCGACACCCCATCACCCATCACCGCCTCCACCGCCTTATCCCCTCCGGCGACGACCGTCGCTGCACCCCTGATCTCGCCGCAGCAGCCACCGTCACCACTCGACCTCCGGCGACCTCCCCGACGAAGTCGCCGGCGACAACGACAACAACCACCAGCCGAGCAGCCACCGTCGATTTTGACCAAAAACTATCAATTTTGCCCCTGTGTCCAAATTGGACTTATGGATAGAAAATTCTAGCTATTTCATATCTTCTGAGAGTGATAGTAATGTTTATTTCAGCATCCGGATGAGTACCTGAAGATCTCACTGTTACCGGAGCAATTGGAGGAATTCAAACCCCAGACAAGTGTACCTTGCCAAACTTGCAGTACTTGCTTTATATTATTCTCTTGATTTATTTATGTGATGTATCTATTCAACCTAGGACCGTGGGACGTTGCTTAACGTCCGAATAATATTCGGGTGTCGACGCCATACGCGGAGTCGTATAACGTCACATAGAGAGTTGATATCGTGATCCTATACATTTTCGTGCTTGCTTTATCAAGCACGTCATACCATAGGACACTTGACACTATTCATGAGATAGAATCTTTTGTGAGTTATTCATGATGATTCTGTATAGGCTTACATGATTTGTGACATAGATTTTATATATGCATAGCTATCTTTAGGACTCGCTGCATTAGTTAGAGGTCATGATCTTGCGTGTTATGGACATGAGACGTCGTGGATATGAGACATGTTATTACATTGGGTGGGGAGAGACACACAGGTTACAGGCTGATTATATATATATTTATTATTGTGAGGCCGTAGCCTCTACATCAGAGCTAGGCACTCTACGTGATATCACTGCTACCGGCTCCCCGACACATAGCTTGTAGTGGTCTCAGCCTGAGTACTAGTGATGCTCTCATTTGTATATCACATAGCTGGTTACATAGTTTGCCCTATTGATACATTTTTATACTGTATTTATTTGGCTTGAGTTATTCTTGTATCTTACTATGTCCCCTAAGGACCTGGATTCGGATTATGTTCCCAGGTTTAGCAGATGAGATCTACCTCGAGGTATACGGGACAGGAGCAGATGCTGGAGAAGTACCAGTACCAGAGGACGAGGTGATACCAGAAGATTTCTCCCGAGTATTTGCTTAATATACTCAGTCTTTTCTGTTCTTGATACTCTACTTCATCTCTCGTGGATTTCTGTATCAAACTCATTATCGGGTTGTTCCCTGAGATATTTTATTGAGACTTGTTGATTTATATTTCATCTTGAATATTCTGATATTTGATTGTGTTTATCTTCTGTGGATGAGATTAGAATTAAAAATGTGACATGAATCGTAGACCTTTATTGTTGTTTTACAGCTTAAGTATACTCTAATGGGTCCATTAAATTGGGTTTGCCCATTGGAGTGTGTTGCTGGCCATTGCCACGTGGCTAGTCCCTCGGTATTTTGGGACTGGGGCATGATATGGTTTTTGTGGTGGCCATGCAGGTCTGAGCATTAAGGTCTACAACTGTGGTCTTCGACTAAGGTCTACGACTATGGTCAACGACTATATTGCTTTGGTTTCAACTAAGGAACTAAGCAAGCCTGTGATAAGGATATGATATGTTATAGGAACTCACTACTTGATTGAATCGTTCTTGATCTCTATATCGGATTCAAATTAATTTCTTGACTTGCATCCTGCCTTGATTCTTCTGTGCGCCTTTTATAGTTTATTTTGGATGCAGAGTAATGAAACTACAAGCAAGCGATGAGACTCATGCAGGAACACCACAAGTTGCTGTTTTCAACTACGACGATGAAGTGACACCAGTGGGTGGAGGTCAGTCAGCTCAACAAAGCAATCAAGCAGATCAGCACGTCTCAAGATTTCAGCGAGACGATATTCCACCACCACCGCAGTTTACTCTACCAATATCCGTTTTTTCACCAGGACAGCCTATGGATGGTCAACAGATGTTCCAAATGTTCTACGCAATGATGCGTTATCAGCACCGAGAGGATATCAGCTGAGGCCACCCTTGGCACCACGAGCAGCACTCTTCCAGCAGGCCCAGCAATAACAGAGGGCACCACTACAAGTACGTGGATAGGCTTTTGTAATGATAATGGAGGACGCACAGACTCGTAGAGTAGTGAATACGCATAAGATTTAAGTTTTGTCATAGCTATATATTCCTAGTAATGGTTTAATACGTGCCTGTTAGTTCCATTCCCTAGCTTAAGCTAGTATTATGTTAGCATGAACTGTTAGTTTAGATTAGTACTTGATATCCAAGTTTTTCTAAGCTGTAGTTTTCCTTGATCTAACCAAATTCTTTTACTCTTGAATTACATATCTCTCATTGCCTAGGGAAATATTTTTATTCCTTCCCTACGTGTTCTGCTTAACCCTCACACTTTCTCTCGATTTCTCCTTATTCATGATTCTTATTCCCTTGTGTCGTGCTACAAACATATTTTGCAACCGCGTCATCTCTTCTGACCAGTTATGTTTCATTTTTTTAATTGCGAGGACGCAATTATTTTAAGAAGGGTAGATTGTAAACACCCCGAAATTTTTTCTAGAATTTAAATATGAATTTTTGGGATTTTTTCATAATTTTTAAATAATTAAAATAAATATTTTCTAGAATTAAATATTTTTGTGAATTAAATTAAAAATTAAAATAATATAAAAATAATATTTTTGAGTGTAAAATAAATAATTAGACATAATATAATTTTTCTGAAATTTATTGGACTCAAAAAACTATTTTTAAATAGCTAAAAACATCGTTTATAAATAAACCAACCAAAACCCAACTGAACCGACCCAACCCCTAGCAGGTCGGATCTGGACCCGACCAAAGACCCGACCCGCTGCTGTACAGTAACTGTAGAGTAACCGAAATCCCCAACTGTCGCGTCCCTCTGACTCCTCTCCGGCCGTTTTACCCGCCGCCGGCCGCGACCCCTCGGCTCACCGCCCCTACCCGTTCACCTCCCCGCCAACCGCAGGATCTCCTCCCTATATAAACCCCCAGTGTCGACACCCCATCACCCATCACCGCCTTCGCCGCCTTCTTCCCTCCGGCGACGACCGTCGCTGCACCCTTGAGCTCGCCGCAGTAGCCACCGTCACCACTCGACCTCCGGCGACCTCCCCGACGAAGACGCCGACGACAACGACAACCACCACCAGCCGAGCAGCCACCGTCGAGGAGCACAGCCACCCCGCAGTCGCCGCGCCGTCCCGTACACGCATAATTTTAGTCGATTCTGACTCCTTGTTCCGGTGAGTTTTTCTCTCCTGGTCGCATCAATTTTTGAACGGTCTATTGCAACATGTTCGATACGTGACCCTCTCGAACCTCATGCAATTAGACTGGGGTATCGTATCCTGTGTCGATCGTAAACTGCGACACAAAAACAGGAAAATATATCATAATTTTGGACTTTGAGAATTGACCCGAACTCACAAGTTCATGGCCGATTTAATCCCAACCTGTTTAATAATTCTAAAATTCACTTGAATAGTAAATTAGATAATATAACCGAGTTTTAAACCCTGTAATTAGTTTAATTTGTTGTGCTGTAAGTTGTATTTTATTCGCGGGTGAAGTTGACCAAAATATTGGTTTTTAAAATCTGAATTATCTCAAAACTGGGTGTGTTCCGCTAAACGAGGCGACTTCATCGTGTGCGAATTATACCGAAAGACGCATATCGTCAATACGGACGTGTAAAATTTTGTGGAAGTTAATTTGGATGTGCGTGCACACAGGAATCAACACGTATCAGTCAAAATTATCCCGTATCGGACCTATTCTGAAACTCGTTGTAACTTTGTGTGTGCTTGTCATTTCACAACAAAACTTGCGCCATCGTATTTGTAGCGTTATGCTGGTCCTGTGACCCAAGTTTGGTTCGATTCTGAGAACGTTGACGAAATTCTGTATCGTGGGCCCCACGGCTCCACTTGACGGATGATTTTGTGATCGGCTCATCGGAATTCAGTTATGGATATTCTGTTGGGTTCGTATCGTCGTTCTAGACTCGTAGACGCTAAGTTTGACAAATTTGGAGAACTTTATCTCTGACACATTTTTGGTACGAAGTGGGCCACATGTGGATCCCGCTTTGACCAGAAACTGTCAATTTTGCTCATGTGTCCAAATTGGACTTATGGATAGGCAATCCTAGCTATTTCATATCTTCTAAGAGTGACAGTAATGTTTATTTCAGCATCCGAAGGAGTACCGGAAGATCTCACTGTTACCGGAGCAATTGGAGGAATTCAAATCTCATACAAGTGTACCTTACCAAACTTGTAGTACTTGCTTCATATTATTCTCTTGATTTATTTATGTGATGTATCTATTCAATCTAGGACCGTGAGATGTTGCTTAGCGTCCGAATAATATACGGGTGTCAACGCCTTACGCGGAGTCATGTAACGTCACATAAAGAGTTGATATCGCGATCCTATATATTTTCGTGCTTGCTTTATCAAGTACATCATACCATAGGACACTTGACACTATTCATGAGATAGATTCTTTCCTGAGTTATTTATGGTGATTCTGTATAGGCTTACATGATTCGTGACATAGATTTTACATATGCATATCTATCTTTAGGACTCGCTGCATTAGTTAGAGGTCATGATCTTGCGTGTTATGGACATGAGACGTCGTGGACATGAGACGTATGATTACATTGGATGGGGAGAGACACACAGGCTACAGGATGATTATATATATATATATATATATATATATATATATATATATATATATATATATATATATATATTATTGTGAGGCCGTAGCCTCTACATCAGAGCTAGGCACTCTACGTGATATCACTGCTACCGGCTCCCCGACACAGAGCTTGTAGCGGTCTCAGCCTGAGTACTAGTGATGCTTTTATTTGCATATCACATAGCTGGTTACATAGTTTGCCCTATTGATATATTTTTATACTGTATTTATTTGGCTTGAGTTATTCTTGTACCTTGCTATGTCCCCTGATGTCAACACCCTGATTTTCAGAATAATTTTTAGAAATATTTTCTCTTAATTTTCTGTATTTTCTGAAATTTAAAACTAAGGTATTTTGTGATTAAAGGATTTTTAAATAATGTTAATTAATATTAAAATATTATGTAAATAATATTTTATGGTATAAAATAGAAAACCGGACATAAGGTAATTTTCTGTGAATTTATTGGACTCCGGAGACATTTTTAAAGCCCTAGAAACCAATGTCTAATTAAACCAAAATAAACCCTGACTGAACCCGGTTTAATTGGAATTAAACCAAACCAAATCGACCCCAAACCAAACCGAACCAAACCCAGCCTTAACGGGTCGGGTCGAATCCTAATCGAACCCGACCCGAACCCGAAACTCGGCCTGAACCCTATTCCCAAACCCTAACAGAAATACTATTCCGGCCCTATATAAACCCCTCGACGTTCGCGCCTAGCCGCCGCCGCACCTTCTCTCTTCTCCTCCGCCGCCCGCAGCTCAGCCCCGGCGAACTCCCCTAGCCGGAACCCTAACTCCCCCGTCGTCTTCTTCCTCCAGACCCCAAAGCCGACCGACCTCCGCCTGTCACCGACTCCACAGCTCTCCTCCGCCCAGCCCCGCTCGACCCTCTCGCCTCGCCGACCTCTCCCGACTTCCACCGTTCCTCCGCCTCGAGCCCAGCCCAGCACCACCACCATCACCATTCCCCCGACCTCATCCTCCCCAAAGCCGACCGACCTCCGCTCCTCCCTAGCCCAGCACCACGAACGGCCCCCTCACCCCTGCCCTAGCCGTCGACGGGCTCCGCCGAACAGAACGGCCACTTCCAGTCGACCAACGTAGCCTTAGCTCCGATACAGCGAACACGGACACAGCAGCTCTCAGTCCCGGATACGGCAGATTCAAACCAGGACACGAACAGCATCCCGGACACGAGAAATTCTCGTCCTACGAAGCCCTATTCAGGTAACCCGTTCTCTCTTCTCGTTATTCCGTTTCCCGTTCTGTCAGTTGTGCCGCGTAGACTGTGTAACCCTCTCGATGTCCGTGCAACCTGCTCGGTGCGTCGCGTACTGTGGTGATCGCAAACCACGATCCAAAAACAGGAAAATCAACTCCCTGTTTTACCCCAGAACTGAGTGCGCCCCGCCAAACGGGACGACTTGGTAGCACGCGGTCTTCTCCGAAATGTGCGCGCCATCGATACGGATGTGCAAAATTTCGTAGAAGTTGATTTGGATGTGCGTGCACACCGGAATCAACGCGTATCCGCCGACAACGTCCCGTATCCGTCTGTTCTGGAACACGTTGTAACTTTGTGTACACACGTCGGATCGAAACAAAACTTACGCCATCGAACTCGTAGCAATACGCTGGTCTTGTGACCCAAGTTTGGTTCGATTCTGAGAACGTTGACAAAATCGCGTATTGTGGGCCCCGCGGCTCCACTTGACGGACGATTTTGTGATCGGCTCATCGAAATCCAGTTCTGGAAGTTTCGTTGGGTTCGTATCATCGTTCCTGACTTGTTGACACTAAATTTGACAAATTTGGAGACCTTTGATCCTGACACATTTTTCGGTGCAAAGCGGCCCACATGTGGACCCCGCTTTGACCAGAAACTGTCATTTTCGTCCCTGTGTCCAAATTGGACTTAAGGACATACGTTTCTAGCTATTTGATATTTTTTGAGACTGTTGGTGATGTTTATTATAACTTTTGGAGGAGTACCTACAGGATCCACTGATACATGGACATCTGTTGGTATTCAAACCCCAAGCAAGTGTACCTTGGCAACTTTGCAGTCTTGTTACATATTTTTTTTGATTCATTTATATTGTTGTGCATGCTTGACCTAGGACCGTGTGACTTACTTAGCGTCCGATTATCAGTCGGGTGCCAACACTGTACGCAGAGTTGTGTAACGTCACCTAGAGATGGACATTCGTGACCCTTTTACATTCTCGTACTTGTCTTATCAAGTATATTATAACCAAGGACACTTGACACTATACATGTGACAAAATCTTCCTGAGATATTCATGGTGATTCTGTATAGGATACAGGTTTATGACATAGACATTATATTCCTAGATATTATATGACTTGTTGCATTAGCGATGATCTTGCGTGACATGTACATGAGACATTGTGGACATGAGACGTGTGGTTACATTGGGTGGGGAGAGACACATAGAATACATGCTGATCATATATATAAAATCCCTATTATTGTGAGGCACAAGAATCTAAACCCGAGCTTGACCCATTATGAGTTATTACTGCTACCGGCTCCCCGACACAGAGCTTGTAGTGGTTTCAGCCTGAGTACTAGTGATGCTCTCACTTGCATTGCACATAGATGGTTACATACTTACCCTATTTATTTTATTATTTGTTGCACTGCATTTATTTTGGCTTGTATTATCTTGTACTTTGCTATGTCCCCTGAGGACCTGGATCCGGATTATGTCCCCAGGATTTGCAGACGAGATCTATCCCGAGGTATACGGGACAGCAGCAGGAGCAGATACAGGAGCTGTACCGACACCCGAGGACGAGGTATTAGCTGAAGACTTTTCCTGAGCATCTATGTTTCGTGCTCAGTATTTACTTTATTCAGTCATTTATATTTTGGTCTGTTGAACCATTATATCAGATTTTTATCGGGTTGTTCCCCGAGGCACTTTGTTGTGACTGGTTGATGATTTACATTTCTTATATCTGTGGATCATATTTTATCTTGTATGGATGAGATTAGTTGTGCCATGTTGTCGTAGACTTTATTTTACAGCTTAAGTACGCTCTGATGGATCCATTAAATTGGGTTTGTCCATCAGTGTGTGCTGCTGGCCATTGCCACGTGTCTAGTCCCTCGGTATTTTGGGACTGGGGCGTGACACCTGAGGACCTGGATCCGGATTATGTCCCCAGGTTTAGCAGAGGAGATCTACCCCGAGGTATACGGGACATGAGCAGACGCTGGAGAAGTACCAGTACCAGAGGATGAGGTGATGCCAGAAGATTTCTCCTGAGTATTTGCTTAATATACTCAGTCTTTTCTGTTCTTGATACTCTACTTCATGTCTCGTGGATTTCTGTATCAAACTCATTATCGGATTATTTCCTAAGATATTTTATTGGGACTTGTTGATTTATATTTTATCTTGATTATTCTGATATTTGATTATGTTTATCTTCTGTTGATGAGATTATAATTAGAAATATGACATGAATCGTAGACCTTTATTGTTGTTTTACACCTTAAGTACACTCTAATGGGTCCATTAAATTGGGTTTACCCATTGGAGTGTGCTGCTGGCCATTGCCATGTGGCTAGTCCCTCGGTATTTTGGGACTGGGGCGTGACATAAGCCTTGTGTGGGCGCACCTTACGCTCGTACGGCATCATGACCGGAGGACGATTATCGATCTAGCAAAAAATGGGGCATAACATATAGGTATCAGAGCATGGCTTCATATCCTTTAACCTGCGTGTCAGAAGAGTTTTCTTGAAACGACCATGTTCCTCCTAGTTGAACTCTTGAATTTGTTTGGCAAAATGAGATGCATTCCATACAGTGAGTCCATAATATATTTTGAGACTGATATAAGTTACTTTTCTTTGAAGGAAAGGCCTCAAAGCCGAACGCACAAGCGCAGGTAATGGCGCAGGTGCAAGAAAGCAATTTCGGTACTTCAGGCAGCTCTAGAAGTCAAGCAGCCGCGCCCTCTGTTGATCCGTTCGAGAAGATGATGCGCTTGATGGAAATACAACAGAGGCAGGCAGAATTACATCAGAGCCAATTTGAGTCCCGGATTGAGGCTCAATTTCAAGCACATCAGACTCAGGCCGAGGTGCAGCAGAAGTAGATGAATTCTCTGTAAACAATTGTGACGACGCTCGTCGCCAACAACCATTCTGCATCAACGGCCGCCGCGACTGTGCCAGTTGTAGCCAAGATCGCGGGACCTCAGGGCTCTCAGGAACCTCCGCCCTCAGACGAGAAGGGTTCCATCTTTCAAATATCAGAGTTTAAGAAGATGTGTCATGCTACCTTCAAAGGGACCGAGGACTCCTCTGTGGCGTTAGATTGGCTGGTTGAGCTAGAAGATAACTATGAAATGCTTCGCATGGATGAGACGAAGAGAGTTGATTGCACTCAGCTCCAGCTCCATTTGAATGCACATGATTTGTGGGATGTGCACAAATAGGCTATCTTGAGTAAAGACGACAAGGCGACTATCTCTTGGTCCGTGTTCCATAAAGCCTTCGAAGAGGAGTACCTTCCGCCAGCCGTCCGTCGCGAGAAAGAAGACGAATTTACACATATTCAACAAAGGAATATGACAGTGCGGCAGTACGCCAAAAAATTACAGGCTTACAAAATTTGCTAAGTCTCATCTCCGTGACGCCGAGAGTCGATCTCATAAATTTGAGATAGGACTGTAACCTTCTATTCGTTCTCACGTCATCGTCCCTCAGTATCGTACCATACGAGAGTCTCTAAACAATGCCTCTCCATAGAGCCGCAGTACCCCCCAGTTTGCACCGATGTTGTACGAAATTTTCATCACAAGAGACCTAGCAACACAGGAGGTAACAACACGCCAAAGCATCCTAACAACGACGATTATCAGGGTACAAATCCACAGAGAGATAGTGAGCTTTTCTGCAACTGGTGTAACCGTGCCAGACACATAACTCGAAACTGTCAAGTATTCACCAGAGCATGTTATAAATGTGGTCGCCCTGGACACATGGCCGTGAACTGTCGGGAGGGAGGAATGAACCAAAAATGACAACCATGTCGTCCGCCTCAGAATCATGGTCAAGCACCTTGAGCGAACCAGACGACACCGTAAAATGCTCAAGGCCGAGTTTATGCTCTAAATCAGGAAGAGGCATTTGCTTCCAACACGGTGGTGTCAGGTATATTACTTTTCAATAATATACCTGCTCGAGTATTGTTTGATTATGGTGCCACAAATAGTTTCATTGCAACGGATTTTGCCGTCGAAAATAAATTTTCTATGACACCGCTAGGCCTAAACCTTAGCGTCAATACTCCATCGGGCGTGGATTTGTCGGCTCGCTTAGTTTGTCGTAACGGTTATATTTGCATCGGAGAAAGAAAATTGCTACTATATGCGATAGTCTTAGACATCAGGGACAACAACATCATTCTGGGGATGGATTGGCTCGGCACTTGCTCGACCACTATAGATTGTACGGGAAAGAAAGTCGTGTTTCGTCTACCTGGCGAGATCGAATTTTGTAATGCGTATAGTCCAACATCGAGAGCGTCGAATGCCTGCATGGTGATTTCTGTAATGTCTGCTCGACGGATGATACATTCCGACTGTGAATGGTACTTGGCGTCCATTCGAGACACTCAACGAGATTGTGCAAACGTAGAGTCTACTTCCATTGTGGCAAAAATTTCTGATGTGTTTCCAAAAGAGTTGCCTGGTATGCCGTCCGCCGAGAGATAGAGTTCACTATAGATATATTTTCAGAGACTCGGTCGATTTCTAAAACTCTGTATCGAATGGCCCCGACAGAACTAAAAGAGCTAAAGGTTCAGTTACAGGAATTATTAGATCATGGGTATATTCATCCGAGCGTGTCTCTGTGGGGCACGCCTGTATTGTTTGTGAAGAAAAATGATGGCTCGATGTGGCTCTGCATAGACTATCGTGAACTGAATATGACCACTATTTGAAACAAGTACCCCCTTCCCAGGATCGATGATCTCTTTAATCAACTACAAGACGCGACCGTTTTTTCAAAAATTAATCTTTGTTCGGGTTATCATCAGCTCAAGATCAAGCCGAACGACGTGCCAAAGTCAGCCTTTCGCACTCGCTACGGCCATTATGAGTTTTTGATAATGCCATTCGGACTGACCAATGCCCCTGCCGCCTTTATGGATTTGATAAATCATGTTTCTGGTCGTATCTCGACAAGTTTGTAGTAGTATTCATTGATGATATCTTGGTGTACTTGAAGAATAGGGAGGATCATGTAGAGCACTTGCGGACCGTGCTACAGATTCTTCGGGACAACAAACTATACGCAAAATTGAGTAAGTAAAGTTCTGGCTGAGCAGTGTATCTTTTCTCGGGTACATCATTTCTTTGGGAGGTATTTCAGTCGATCCAAAGAAAGTTGAAGCCATCGTCGAGTGGAAGTGGCATGCATCCGTCAGTGAGATTCGAAGCTTCCTCGGGCTAGCAGGCTACTACAGACGGTTCGTGAAAGACTTTTCCAAGTTAGCATCACCTCTGACTTGCCTCACTCAGAAGGGAGTCGTATTCGAGTGGTTCGCCGACTGCGAAGTCTCGTTTATAGAGTTAAAGCAACGCCTCACCTCTGCTCTAATACTTTCACTACCAGACGAGACCTTGGGATTCCAAATATTTAGCGACACGTTAGGGCAGGTTTTCGGGTGCGTACTCATGCAGCGGGATAGGGTGGCAACTGAAAAAATATGAGAAAAATTGTCCTACGCATGACCTAAAACTACCAGCAATTGTGTTCGCGCTAAAATTATGGTGACACTACCACTTTGGTGTGGCTTGCCAAATTTACACTGACCACAAAAGCTTGAAGTACCTATTCACCCAAACGGCTCTTACCTATGTTACGCCCCAGTATCAAAATACAGAGGCGGACATGGCCAACTATCCAGTACAAGGTACTATACGTCGTACGGCGATCACGGCTGTAACTAGACAAGGGGGTGCATACTACAAGCAAGTCACTTAGGGTCAAACAACACATCTATTGTGTCAATCAGTCAAGTAAGAACAGTAAACATAGAACATATATGACATGGAAGTAAGGCATCCCAAATGCGTTGCCACAACATTCTGAAAATTAGCTGTGCAAAATAAAAAGTTGGTAGAGTAGCAAAAGTACATGAACAAGATCAGCTATAGTCTGATTAATTACAATCATGTAAAGGAAACTAAATGTCCAGATTTACGGCTAACAAGTGCCGGTGGCTAAACGTCCAAAAAGAGTAAAATATATGATTAACGAGTAGGAAGAAGAAATCCACTCGTGCCCTTCAGCGACCATCCGCCCGGTGTGCGCCATCAGGAAAGAAAAAGTAAGCCGAATCCTCTGGAACTGGCTCAAAATCTGGCCATGCAAAACAAGTAGGGTTAGACCCAAAATAGCAAGTACCACAAAGGAAGCATAAAATAGAGAAACAAAACCGAAAGCAATAGATAGGTATAACATAGGTTATGTGTCATAGTTTCGGTCCATAGTTTATCTTAGCATAATAGCCCAACCCTACAACCAAATAAGGACATGGGTTGAACCATCACACTATCATAATCCATGTCCCTAGACTACTAACATAATAATACAATCACAACCAAGTTCAGTTATATAACGACCAATCAATTGTACGACTTGCTACTGTGGAGTCTGAGTTATCTCAGATTAGATACATAAGAGAAATCCTTATATCGTGAGTTGTTTAGCGGGGCTAACTGAGCCATAGAAATCATATAGCACATGTATATTATTCATCGGTCCCTCATAAGGCTACCGTGCTAGATCACATGGAACACATTGTACAATATAAGTATTCAAATGTTGCCGTCCACTAGTACGGATATGACCAATATCCCTGGGAGTCAGCCTTGCACGTCATGACAGTTGTCTGAGGTAGCTAATATGCACGATCTCGGAATTTCATCCTTTCCAATGCTCTACCAATTTTAGTTGCCTAAGTCAACCCTATGGTTATGTTAGGAATCCCATGACGTGGTCACATGATCAATCCTCCTATATGTCATACCGTAGTACGGCCACGCTAGATACGAATCTACTTTGTTACTTGATAACTCAACTGGATTCACCCGAGTGTGATGCAACAAACAACAAGTCCTAGCCATGCTTTGGTAGTTGACCCACATACCATATCCGTGTTAGGGAAATAATATAATAATTTCATATATCGCGTAGTATAGGAGGCATTCTCGATGCACAACCCGAAACATGTAATCTCATAGCACGTAGCAAGTTATGTCGTACCTCAGTGCACATTTGTAACACATGTACATGTAGTACGTAGTAATTGTATCAACACAGATACAAGAAATTGGGTCGAATTACCAAACTTACAATTGGTCGTATGAGCCTTATTACATTGGGACACAAGGCTTATGTTATGCATATAGCTGGTTAGTCGCTTATGAAATAGTCAATTCTAGTACATGGTTATGTCTAGCACAAGGTCGGGTTACTAGGTCCATTGTTCCTTAGGATCAATCGCAAGCAATTGTCAAGACCAACCACTCAGAACAAAGAAATATTTCAAGTAAAATAGCTAAGCCGCATGCACAACTTGGCGCATGAGACGGGTGCCGCATGGACTGTCGGTCGTATGCCACCTCAGGCCGCATACGATCCCAGGCCACATGCTCCTCTAAGCCGTATGCTCTGGACAAAAGTTCACTCTCTTGGAACAAGTGCCGAAGTGATGTGTATCAGAAAAAAGTGAATGAAGTGATGGATGTGACAAGCCATAAAGTGTGTCAGAGAGAAAAGACAAAATTATAGAAATATGTGCCCACGGTTCGGAGTCATGCATCCAAGGAATGGTAGCCGCATACTCTTCGGCCGCATAGGTCACTCGGTCGCATGCTGCTTTTTTGGACTTAGCGAATTTCTCATTCGTTCAGCGAGTGAAAATACAAGAAGTTCAAGGATTATCTCCAGAACACTTGTGTGATGGTAGTCATGCATCCAACAAGATAGACACATATTGGTCAATATACGGTAAAGATCTAAGGTCGCATAGCACTCTCCAAGACGCATAACTTGTTATCCGCATGAAGACTTCATCTTCTCCAAAAAGTAAGTTCGGCTAAGGCGGAAGCTCCAAAAAAATTAAAAAATATTTTGACCATAAAATTCTCATTTTAAGTCCAAATCAAGTGAACCAAAAGCCAAAACGCTTGAAATTGAAAGCTCTATCATGTAGAAAAAATTTGTTTTCAAAAATATAATTTTAATAGATTAAAAATAAAAAATTCATGAAATTAATAAAAATTTTAAGTTGGAAATGTAGATCTGCACGAATCCATCCGCCAAATTCGAAAAATCCAAGTTCTAAAATTGTTTAAAATCATACAAAGAACATAATAATTAATTAATATGGAGGATTTCTCTATTTCTCATGCAAGATGTACTTGTCTATGGAAAAGGGGAGAGAAAACTAAAGAGAGAGGAATAAATAAAGAAATGAAGAGAGAGAGAGAGAGAGAGAGAGAGAGAAAAGGTTGGGTTATATATGATAGGGTTGACGGTTGAACCAAGGGTTCTCATGACTTGAACCAACCCACAAAATAAACTATATAAACTAGGTTAAACCAAAGAATGGGTCTAGCCTCCATGCACATGCAACCATGCTAAAATAAAATACGTTCCAAATACGTATATCGAGAACGAAAAGTGACAACCTAAGACAGCACCGTTGGCTAAAATTGACAAGGACTATGAATTTACGATCGACTACACACCTAGAAAGAAGAATGTTGTAGCGGATGCGTTGAGTCGAGTGTTTGCGGGATCCATGTCCGTCGATCGCAGGTTACAAAAAGACTTGGAAAAAATGGGCATTAAACTCTGAATTTGATACTACGACGCACAATTTGCTCAGATGCGCTTTGTACCCAATCTGTTAGAGAGAGTCACGTCTACTCAAAGGGACGACCCATTCTTAAGGAAAATTGCGTGAGCAGATTCTAGCTGGGAAGACGAAGGACTTTGCAGTAGATGAGAATGGAGTATTACGAGTGAAGGGAAGGCTATGCGTCCTCAATAACGCAGAACTCAGAAAGGAGATCCTTGCGGAAGCTCACTATACAGCCTACACAGTCCATCCCGAAAGCACGAAGATGTATAAAGACCTTTGCACTGTCTTCTGGTGGCATGGCAAGAAGAAAGACGTGGCGCGGTTGGTGTCGCAATGCATAACCTGTCAGAGGGTGAAAGCAGAACATTAGAGACCGGGCGGGGAGATGCAGAATCTTGTTATTCCGGAATAGAAATGGGAGTACATAAGCATTGACTTCATTGTTGGCTTGCCAAAGACACAACGGGGGAACAATGCAGTCTGGATCCTCGTCGACCGGTTAACCAAGTCAGCGTACTTCATTGCCATTAAAGTTACTTGGAGCATCGATCGTCTCGCTCAGACCTACCATGATGAGATAGTTCGGCTTCACGGCATACCAGTTTCTATTATGTCAGATTGGGACGGACAATTCCTATCACGTTTCTGGGAGAGCCTTCAATCAGCGATGGGGACCAAGTTGAATTTTAGCTCAGCCTATCATCGTCAAACAGATGACCAAACAGAGTGGGTGAATCAGGTGCTCGAAGACATGTTGTGCCTCTATACGATCAATTTAAAGTCAAGTTGGGACGTCCACCTACCATTGGCCGAATTTGCATACAACAACAATTACCAGTCCAGCATCCAAATAGCTCCGTACGAGGCTTTGTATGGGCGAAAGTGTAGGTCATCGATCTATTGGGATGAAGTTGGGGAGCGTTAAATACTTGGGCAGGGAACTAGTCAAACAAACAGTCCAAAAGGTTCGGTTAATCCGAGAGCAACTAAAAGTAGCACAAAGCCGGCAAAAGAGTTATGCCGACATTTACCGACGACCCCTTAAGTTTTACGAAGGTGACTATGTGTTTCTGAAGGTCTCACCCATGCAAGGAGTCACGAGATTCAAAGTAAAGGAGAAGTTAAGTCTGAGATTTGTTGGCCCGTTCGAAGTCCCCAAGCGAGTCGCTCCAGTTGCCTATCAAATTGCATTGCCACCAGCCCTATAAGATGTGCATGATATCTTTCATGTGTCACAGCTTAGGAAGTACGTGCATGACCCGAGCCAAATGGTAGATTTTGTTCAGCTGGATCTGCAGGCAGACTTGTCGTACGTCGAAGAGCCTATTCAAATCTTGGATCGGAAAGAGAAGCGGCTTTGGAATTGTGCAGTCCCGCTTCTGCGCGTTCTTTGGCAGAACCACGCGGTCGAGGAGTCAACCTGGAAACTCGAATCATACATGAAGAAAAAGTTTCTCTCATTATTTTCGTAGGGGTAGTCCCATTCCTAAGTTTCGAGGATGAAACTATTTATTAGTTGGTTAAGATGTAGTGCCCCGTTCCCCCCTTTTGGGGAGTACGGTTAAGAAATACTTGGTATCTTTCGATCGGGACATATTGAATCAAGATTATTTTTTCGTTATGGATTGGTTTCTTCAGAATTAAGTCTCATATTCAGCAGATCGTGCCTCAAAGAAGGACTCGACGACAGAGTCGCGAGGGGCCTTTCCGTTACGCTGGTTTCTTTGTCCGTTTTTGATGCCGCTTGGTTGCTTTCTTGTTGGTATTATGACTTACATTTTCTTGAACGGTATCTACGTTCTTTGAACTTCATATTTTGTATCAAACTCTGGGAGACTAAGGCAGTTGATATTGATCATCTGTTGGTGCATGCAGGTGATCTGGTAGGCGACACACAAGCGGAGTCTTGAAGATCGCCTATTTCTCTTCCCCGATTTTCCAACTTGTGAGTGGCTTTACTTCTAATTAGCGCCCTTCTTCTAAGTCTTCATTCTTAATAATCTGACTCGTTTGTGCGTTCTGATCAACGATGCCATAATAATAAAATTGAGTCAAGATAATAAGAAGTAAAGATGGAACACTGATGTTTATAAGATAGAAATTTCTAAACAAACACCTTATTGTGTGCTTGTCCGCTATGCATGTACATATTTATGCTTCATTTATAGCTATAACTTATTTATCTATAATTATGCAATGAGTAGTACTTATTTGCAATGTGATCAGTTGAGAAGTAGACTATACTGTCATAGTATGCCATGAAGTTAAGTTTCTTATGTTGTCTTGCATGTTTCGTTTGATAACTTAGTTTTAGATGATGTGTAGTCAGGGAAAACTTGTGCACAAGAGATGTAGTTCTATGAACGGTCGTCGGGGCACTGGGACCGCTTCAAACTTGGTAGAACATTTGCTAGTATAGTCCTAGCATTGGATGGGTCTGTGCGTCCGCCAAGGGTTAGCTTCCCAAAGCGGAAGGGCAGCCGACCCATCCCCCGTCCGACCAGTGACACGCTATGTATATTTAAACTGTGCAAACTAACTATGTCTTCGTGGAAGAAAAGGTCATGGTAAGTTTTGTACAGGTGATTCAGACGGCGCAGATAAAAGTCATCGAACGGTGGCACATTTTGTTATGTCATTTACCTCTATGAATTGCTTGTAACTTGATCTAGGGCAAGATAAAAAGACCACATAATGATAATGTTGTATGTTTACATGAATACTGTATCGATTTTGTGTGTTGGGTTAGCTCGCCCTCACCGATACTTTTCGAAGTACTGTGCCTCGTTGCGGCAGGATTTCCGAGCCAAGGCGACACGGTGAGGAGCTAAAGCTTCCCCCCCAACCTTTCACTGTTCTGACGCATTCGTGACTTTTGGAGCGCAAGTACATATTCTCAAGGAGCTTGCACATACCCTTTTGAAGCTCCTAAGCGATGGTGCAAACACGCACCCAAGGTGGTTTGCCTTTTTAACTTTTGTAAAGAATGTAATGTATGGACCGGTTATCTCATTTTGCGTCCATCTTGTAAGCCCGTACGGTACCATTTTACTGTTGAGTCAGGAGTTTGTAACAAAGATGTTCATTATCAATAAAGAGAACTTTTCTTTATTCCAATGTGTGATATTCTATTTGCGTACTCTGTTGCATATGTTTCTAAAGTATATCATTATGCCTAGGCCTTGTGCGGGCGCGTCTTACGCTTGCACGCATCACATCCCGGGGACGATTATCGATCTAGCAAAAATTGGGGCATGACACCCTCCAGCTTCGATCGCAGATCTCTCCACGTCTACCGCTCCTCCTTCAGCGGCAGCGACGTCCCCGAGAGCCGTTGCTCATGTCCCGTGCATGGCTGCGACCCGAGGCTGTATAGTGTGATGATGAATCGGAGGACTATGGCTGCGTTGGCAACGACGGAGGGGAAAGAGGATCGGGAATGTCAGTTGGTGGGGAGGAGGTGGCAGCGGTGGCGACGAAAAATAAGGATGGTGGCGGCGGTGAGGGTGGATGGCGGAAGTGAGGATGGACGGCGGGTGAAAGTGGTGGCTGCGACTGTGGTGAAGTAAGGTTAGGGTTAGGGTGGCTCTGATACCAAAAAGATATTTGACCAAAGTAAAATTAGGTTTATTTTTGATAAAGAGGGTATAAATATCCCTTGGCCCTTTTTACACTTAACACCCTTCTAAGATGGACTATTATAGTTTAGTCCTTGGTTCTCAACAATGGTTCAACGAGTACTGGTTTAGACATTACATCTTTAATTGCAACTTCTTTTTCTTAGACTACAACTACTTTGGAAGTGCTAAATTCCTATGTGTTTACAGTATTCTTCGGTAATTCCGAAAGAATAATATTTTTGTGCATGTCAAACTAATTCTCGAATAATTTAGCATCGCAAGATTTAATAATATGATTTGATTCAAGATCAATGAACCTATGAGCATCATTTTTTTGACATAGCCCAGAAATATAGACTTTGTAGTCCTCGTTTTCAGCTTCTGAATCTTGATATCGAAAAGCTTCAAATAAACCAGACACCCCAACACTCGAATGACATTCAAGTTGGATCTAACTTTGAACCAGAGTTAATGATGAGTGATGTCTGATTGTGCAAACGACAGTCTAATGAGAATAAAAGTGGCCATGAGCGTAGCTTCTTCCCAGAAACAGTTTAGAAGACCTGTTGTTAACAACATAGAGTTCATCATGTCCTTCATTCTTCCTTTCTGCTACTCCATTATATTAGAAAAATATGGAGTAGTCATTTCATTGACAATTTTATGTTCTTTGTAAAATGATGCAAATTCAAGGGAACGATACTCTCCGTCTCGATCGCTTCTAAGTCTTTTGAGTTGTTTTCCAGTTTGAAGTTCAACTTCTGTTTTGAAGTCTTTGAACTTCTCGAATGCTTCATTTTTCGAATTTAGAAGATAGATGAAGACGTACTTCGAGAAGTCGTCGATGAAAGTAATAAAATACTTCATCTCGACTTTTGTAAAAAAATGCTTGAAGTCATATATATCTGAGTACACAAACTTTAAAAGATCTGTACTTCAGTTCACTCGCCTGAATGACTATCTTATAATTTTAGTCTGCGCACAGACTTCACATTTATCCCCTTTCTTACCCCCATATTGAAGATAAGGTCTAGACTAGACATCTTGTTAATTCTTGTACAATGTATGCCATAACTCAAGAGAGTAACCAGAAACAGATATTTCATTAATACATTCAACATAAGTTATAACTTGTAATTTAAACATTCCTTCGGTACAGAAATTTTTCTCGAAGCATGTTCCTTTATACGACATCATCATCTGGCTTGCATTGATGTTCATCATCAGGAGTGTGTTGTATAGCAGACTTCCAGAAGTCAGGTTCTTGGTAATTATATGAATATATTTCACATTCTTTAGAGTAAGTGACTTCTACGAAGTCGGCTTCAGCACCACCGACCTGATTCTCAGAACTTTATCTTGAGATTTATCCGCCATTGAAACATTCTCAAATATAGGTTCATACGTAGTGAACAACTCCTTCTTGGAACACACGTAGAAAAATACACCCGTATCCACCCACAAGCATATGTAGCCAGATGAGTCAACCTGCGCGATCATAACAACCAAGTTAAGCTTACCTTACTTTTTTGCTTTGGTTTCGACTTGGGCATCCATTCCTCCTTGAAATGGTATTGTTTGTCATATTTGAAGTAAGCCCCATCGTTGCTAGGCTTGAACTTGAAAGAAGCTGACTTCAACTTCATATGGTTGAAGTCCCTTTTTTGTTGCTATAGGAAGCCTTTTGCTTCCTCTTATGATCCCCAGTCTAGACCATTTTGTCTTAGCAAACTGCATGGACAGAGAGTCCACCTCGATTTTGCTTCTAGCTTCGTCTTCTGTATGGATAAAGCATAAAAGGAATTCAAGCATAATCTCCGTCTTCTTATGGTACAAATCGATTTAAAATCGATCCGAGCTGGTAGGAATTGGAGATGATAGTTTCTACCATTAACTTATCTGCTTGAGGTATAATATCCTCCTCAAGCTTTTGTTGTAGCTTCAGTAGCTCTTTTACTTGTGGCAGCATCGTTTTCGCGTCTTAAAATTTTATTTTCAGGAACTTTTTGACAAGATAGAACTTGGATATCTTCTCGTCATCCTTGTACTATTTTCAAGAGACTCCCAGATATCTCTTGCAAATTCTTTTTTGTTGTAAGATACTGACATGGAGTCATCCATGGAGTTGAGAATCAACAACTTACAAAGATTGTTGTCTCCCCTCCATTTTTGATATGTGCCGATCACGTTAGCCAAAACTTGTACATCGTTAGTTTCTGGAAAAACTAGTTCTGACTCCATCAACACATAATCCATGTTGACGAGTTGAAGAATAAGGCTAATCTTTCTCTCCAGGTGTTATAATGCTCTTCATCGAACTTCTCAAATTTGTGTAATAAACTTGTGTATATGAGATTTATACAGTTTCTATCTTAATGTTGCTCGGATCTTATTTTAGATTGTTATTGTCTGGATACAAAAAATAGAACAAAGTATGTATGAAACGAAGATTTCAACTCCAAATAGAAATAATTACAAGTTTCTAGAGAGAGAAGGCTATAAAATTTTGTAACAAAGTTACTATAACACGAATCAAGAAGATAATGTTATTTCCAATTACAGAAAATTGTACAAAGTACGCATAAAACAAAGATTGCAACAACGAAGAAAGAGAAGTGCTCCCAGGAAACATCAAGTTTAACGATTTGAACTTCTGGAACACTCGTTCGTCACCCTCATATAGTACTTCACATGGACATATTTTAGATTCTCGGACCTAGGTTCAGCTGGAACAGACTCTATGTAGGAACCTAAGTTAGCAGCATCCTCGTTTTCCATGTGCCTCGCTGCCCCGCACACCCTGTTGTGCTCATGCTAAACCCGTGTTGAATGAGCGCTGAACACAGTGCTAGAACGAGCGCTAAAGACAGCGATGGAACGAGTGTTGAACACACGCTGGAACGAGTGCATAGCGGCACAATGACGTGCAAAATCGCCATCTCATGCTCGATGCGTACTTACGAAGTGTAAAGTGCGCCATCAAAGTGTCACTTTGCGCCCTTAACCCACGTCCGAGTCTAAGTCGCTACCTCTAAAAAAAATCCAAGAAATGGTCAACAAAAATAAATATTTCTTGAAGGATTTAAACCTTGCCCTCGAGTAAAACCTCCAACAATGTCAACCACATGGGCTACCACTCCCCATGTAAGTAAGTCAATAAAAAAAAAATTATATTGAAATACACATGTAGGGTTTGCCACATGGATGTAGGACCATTCCTATAGAATAATTTAAAAAAAATCAACAAATAAAATTGAAGAAAGAAACTCCAGATGGAGTGATTAAAATTACCATTGCTCGAAGCAAGATTCAAACATTTTCGTCGATCTTCTATCAACAGCCATTAGGTTCCACGATTAGAACTTCTGCAACGCTTATTTGTCACCCTCAAATTCGACTTTATACGAATAAAACCTCAGACAACACTTTGTGGCTTATAGTTGTTGCTAAGTCTTCTCGCTAGCATATATCTCTTGCATATATTCTAAGAACAACACCAAGAATATATATAAAGGAGCCAAGATCCCCTATCAACCACTATTGTCCATAATGGACAGTAAACCAGGAGATAACTTTCCACTAAATGACCAGTTACGAAGCTGAACCGTTTCACTAAAACATACAAAAAAAGCACACGGAAGCACACATAAGCAACTATGCTGGAGCACAATCCCTGCAGAACAGCCTTCCCACTGGAACCAAGGTCTATCGGGAGGAGCCCCCACGCTTGAACCTAGGTCCGACGTAAGCAGTACCCACATTGGAACCAAAGTCCAGCGGGAGCTGCTCCCACGTTGGATCCTGCTGCTCCCCGCTGAACAGTACATTGAACGAGCGCGAAACGACACAATGACGCACAAAAGCTTCATCTCATGCCCGATGCAAAGTGCAAAGTGCGTCATCAAAGCACTCTTAGCCCGAGTTCGAGCTTTTGTCCTAATCCGAGCCACCTAAGGAATTTTTTTTAAAAATGAGTGACAAAAATAAATGTTTCTTGGAGAATTTGATCATTGTCCTATAGTAAAATATCTCATCATACCAACTATATGGGCTACCACTTCTTATGTATACAAGTCAATAAAAGAATAATCTTATATTGAAATACACACTTGGAATTTGCCACATGGGGTATAGAACCACTTTCTAGAGAGTAATTTTAATAAACCCCAACATATACCACAAACTCAGGCTTGAACTTAGATTTGCGATGCACATGAGCTGAAGCTGGTCGAGTACTTATTTTTTTCAGGTAAGGGATTGGATCAAGAAGCTGGAGTGACCTAACGCTGGTTCATCAAGAATACGAATACGCAAGAAAAGCACTTCTAATTGTTGATTCATCACCAGAGATGACTTAGCACCAATAAACTTTTCTTTCTCATATGAGAATGAAAAAGTTGAGCATTTCAGTGCTGGTTATCTAGTTGCAGAAGCGACCCTATAGGCTTTAGTCTTAGTCTTACTTGCCCTAGAAGCTACTGCATCTCGAGACTTAACTAGCTAAATTCTTTTGGCTCTCGTGAAGATTATACTAACTACTTACGAAATTCCATCTCTTGCTTCTAAAATCTAAATATGTGCAAGCTTTAAAAAAGAAATTAGAAGGAAAAAACGAAAATGTTAATTAGAGTGTATAAGTTTGCTAAGAAAATGGCTGTTATGATATGCTTAATTAGGATGAAAGCCAATATCTGAAATTTTTTATTCATTGAATAAATCAGAGAGTCTTCGTGCCTTAAAATCTGACAAGCCTTGATTCTTTTTAAAATCACTAAGGGGGTCTGGTGATTGATGAACTGATGTGAATTTACAAACAGCGTAGATGAAGAAGCTTTCAAGTAATTCTTGACAGCTATGAGTGGTCGATTCAAATCATAAGTGAGAGTAGAAGATGTGATGATACCTTTCGGACATATCCATACTCGCTCTCCTTCTCGGAGTCCTCGAACGTCGTCATCTGATCTCTGTAAGCCATCTCCACCACTCCAAGAAACTACAAAAACCCCACCTAGATCTCAATCAAAATCACTCCAGTGGACGGACTAAATTTGGGGAAATTCTGATCGATCGAATTAGGGTTTACGCAGATGGGGGAGAACGAGATCGAATCTAAGAAGACACACTCTTCTCTTGGCGCCATGTACCCGATTTAACAGAATAACAAAAAGTAAGAGATCTGCTTGTGTAAACAAATCATTGGATGTCTATAAAATCGAAAATTTTCGTATAAAACATTGTATTTTGATTAAATCATGCACAGAGAACTAAATTTGTAAAAATTATACTTGATTTTTTTTAATAATATAAAAGTCGAAAACGTTCTTATTAAGGATGTTTTTAAATTAATTTTTTTTTAACATTTACATATTAAAAAAGAACGAAGATTAAAAAAATAAAAAATGACTTGAAAAATAAAAATTAAAAATTTGTGGTTTTTTAATTTTTTTTAAAAATTAATAAAAAATTTAAAAACTCACTTATCAAGGGAGTTTTGGAAAGAAAAAAATAAAAGAATTTTTTTTTAAAAACACCATTATCAAGGCAGTTTTTAATTTATTTTTGTAAAAAAAAAAAAAAAAATTAAAAACGTCCTTATTAAGAACATTTTTGACTTTTATATTATTAAAAAATTGGAGAGAATAAAAGCGTCCTTGCTAAGGACGTATTTGTTCTTTACTTATAATTTTGACAAACTTAGTTCTCTGTGCATGATTTAATCAAAGTATAATGCTCTGTACGAAAATTTCTGTTATAAAATTGGGGAGCGGGTAGAGTGGGCATTGATGGTACAGAGACTGGGGAATGGGTATAATGTATTTTATACACAATATAAGTAAATATTTGTGTTGTCTATTTAGGACTGATAAAATTCTAAGTGTCAAAATTATAATATCTCCTAACAATTTTAATTATAACTTTATCAATGGCCTTTATATACGCAAAAATGATCATCCAGTTAATTAGTACTACTTACAAAGAACACTTTGCAAATTCACCAACCAGTTAACTAATTTTTTAAATTTACAATATATTGCAGGAACATCGTCAATGACTGGTATTTTTGACATCTTAACTTTCTACTGCTCTATTTTGGCAACCCAATTTCATAAATTGTTCTTTTGAAAAATATTCCGTCAATTTTTAAGCATATTGAAACCACTTCAAAAATATATCTTATAGTATAAAAACGTCATTTCAATACTTGTATTATAATATATTATTTTAAAATGGTTCCGATTGTTTCAAAATTAACAAAATGTGCTTCAAATTTTTTTTTTATAAAATTGGTATTGTAAAATCGAAGAGTATAAAATTAAGGTACAAAAAAAATGTACAAACATTATAGTTGAAATGTCATTAGCATAATTTAGCCCAACTTATTTACAACAATAGTAATAATGCCCACTGGTTCATCGGTACATTTTCTACTTGTCCATCTCTGCTACACTTGCATGTTACACTTGCGTATATTCGAACTGTCCAAAACATTTTTTATTGTTAGTTTCATTTTATCCTCAATCAATAGCATCTCCAACTTTCACTGGACCTTAAATTATGGATGAATATTGCAATACCGAGATATTAGTATAAGAATCGTAGGTGAAAATGTTAAATTTGCACTTCTGTTAGGAGTCCATGGACATGTCAAAATGCATCTACCTCCCCAACAAGAACTTCCGTGTAAATGTTCAATGAAAAAAAGGGACTTCTATTTCTCCCAATAAGCAGCAACAAAGAGAACAACTGGACAAATGATTTTGCAAAAACTGAATAAATTTCCTTCGCATGTTGCAAATGATATCGGAAAACAACCATAGCCTGATAGCCACATAGCTGACCCTTTGGCTTGCAAAATTTTCAGGTAAGAGTCTAGGCGGGATCGACTAGGATGCAATAAGTTCAAGCTTGCTCGTAAACCTGGTAAAATAGTTGTCAACACAACACAGTAATACTTTCAGACAATAGCAAACAAAAAGATGACAGTAACATATTTCAATCTTTCAGATTTGGGAACTTCTAGTTCAATTAACTCTAAAGGCCATGATATCTTTCCTTCTGTACTGAAATGTCCAAAAGTAGGGACAAGAAATTTCATCGACTCTTCCTCTTGCTCATCAACCTGAACATAGTCTCGTATCATCATGCATCAAACTCTAAAAACCTCTCAAAATTTTACATAACTATCATTAGTTCTAAAGAAAAATAGTGCCACTCTGCAACATGACATCAAACTTCAATAATACAGCACAGATAAACATAATTTCATGGTTCAACCAGAAAAAAGTAATCCAGTTCTAAGATACTTTTTTCCTGTGTGGACCTAGCACCGAACTTCCCTATATAAACTAGACAAAAAACAGTTGACCCTCACAAACATAAACAAGCACCGGCACAAAAACTGCACTCCTGGTCTACTATACTAACATCACATGAAGGAAATCATGTTGCGTTTATGTGTACATATTTGAACATCTCCATCACATAAATTTCTTCAAACCCTTTGTTCTTCAATGTATTTTGCCAAGGTTCCAAAGGCTTACTATGTTTCTTGCTGATTCCCAAACCAGTCTGCATGGAATCAGAACTTTCTATCACAAATTCAAACAAAGATGATCCAGGACAAATATTAGTAAGCAGCTTAAGCAAAAAGATGATATTCAGGGCATTCTCATATATGACCCTTCTGTCTAGGAGTCATCTTTTGTTCATCTTAATATTTAAAACACTTCAAATTAGTGAGAATATTAATGTAAAGCTTAGACAGAGAAATGATATGCATGGAAATCTAATATATGACACTTATGTAAGCATGTGTATTTCAGCTTGTATTGGAGTTTCAAACATTTCAAATTAATAAGAATAAGTGGACAAGCATCAGGAACATGTGGTTGATAGATAAATATGGATAATCTGAGTATCTAACAGGGAAAACAAGTATGGCTAACACGTTTACTCGAACATAGAGGAGATACCCAAAGATGGAAGATGAGGGAAATAAATACATATGGAAGGCGTAAAACCTGCATTTAGAATCTAGTAAGTAGCTACCCTAGCTACAATACATAAGCACTGGGTGAGCAATAAAACAGGAATTCAAATTTCCGAAGATATGCATGTAATTTACATCTACAGAATGTTACTAGGTGCTTTTGGAGGCAAGTAACTATGAGATCCAAGTACACATATGGGCAGATTACAAGATTCCTACATACAGCAACAATAAGAAGCCTTTATAGAGCAGCTCAAAAAAATTCCAAGCCTTCGCTCTCACTTATATTGAAATCAGAGTCGCAATGAATAATTTTCAAAATGATGGCTGTTGTAATCCAAAGATCAAAAACTTTGACAACTGCACCATATAAATGGTTCTTAGAACGCTAAAGTTGAAGAACAAGTGTTGTCAATATAAGATTATTTCATCCCCCATAGCAAGAGGCCCAGAAGTGATGTAACAATATGTTGTTGCTTGTAAAATCCAAAGAGAGTATCAGCTCATAACTTGTTGACGTATTAGGAACTAGGAGACACCCTGAAGAACCAGAAATAGTACCTTGAATACTTTGGGAAAACCAGCATCCAAATGCTAAGTGACTACTTATCAGCATGTCTGCTGCGCTTATGTTTACGATGTGCATGAGCATCCCTTGTAGGCTCCGTTGCCTTTTTACTACAAAGTTAATAATAATATATAAAGACTCATAAAAAGCGACAATAATAATGATAATTCATAACATGAAAGGGGGAGAATAAACATCTTTACACTAACAAGTGTGAATAACATTTTCCAACTAACCAGAAAGGGGCCAAAAAGATTTTGTAGAGAAAATATATGGGTAATGCCAATGAAGCTGAGGCCTGCAATGATACAAGCCATAGGTCAGGAATAGATAGTGCTAGACAGGGAGAAGCAATCTAAAGATCCATCTGTATTCACGAAAAAGCTGGAATATGACATACCAGAAACCATACTAGCTCTTTAGTAGCAAGAGATTTTGTCAGTTCATGGTTCTCAAGTTTCTCCTGAACTACATCTTGAACCTACAGAATCAAATAAAACTTCAAAGCTGCGCCCACCTGCTACTAATGGATTTGAATATAGTTGGTTCTCTTAAGGAGTAACCTTTCAAGTTATAAAAAGGGGAAAGTAAAAGATATCTAGTGATGATGAGAACAAATATATGTATAAGGCATCTTTTCTACAGCTAGACCTTGCAAGACTCTAGATAATTCATGTGGAACCCATCACTGTACACAAATGTGTAATCACAGGTCATTAAATTTATATCTAAGTTTGTAATGTGCTGTTCCTTTTCAGCCCCTAAAAGAATTTATATAACGAAAAGGTGAGAAGTTTATACCTCAACTCTAAATTACTTCTTGGAGATCAACAACAATTTTTTTATTTGCGCCTACAGTATATATACTGATTTGTACATCAGTCATTACTATTACATATGCTCCTACGTGTTTATTCAATAGATGCAGTGCTAGTAGTAGTAGGCCATGGGAATAACAATTCCAATCAGCACAAACAATAAAATACTTAGCATACACACTAATCTTGGTGAGCCAAAATCGTCATAGTACTCGTAGTCTAGTACAAAAAGACCGTAACAGTTACGAAAAGGTAAATTAGTCCCCTTGCAATAATAAAAAAATGGTCTGTGGAGACAGATAATAGGTTCACAACCAACAACAAAGTACCGTTTCATGAAGCACTGTGAAGCATATGCTGCCTTGAAGTGCGAAAGTAAAGATAAAAAGGTTAACAGGAATATGGACATGGATGATAGAATACCTGTTGATGGTATGTTGTTGCTGATTCAAGAAACTTTCCATAAGCATAAACAGCACGATTTGTATACGGCTTCAAAACTAAATGAACTCTCTCAACATGAGGCTTGGTAACAGTAGCAATTTGGTCTATATAGGGCTTAGAGACCTTCCTAGCCTCCTACAGCAGATTTTGTTGTATGCAATTAGAGGGGAAAATATACTATAATATAGGGTATCAAAGAGAGAACCTACTCGCGCTAATGCAACTCAAGTAATGCATAACTGAAGACGCGAAAGATACCTGGACATAAGGACCTGCTAGTTCTTGTACTTTGACAATGTGCGGTGAAATGGTACTTTTGCAAACCTCGTAAACCTCGATGCTTTTGGTAGATACTGTGTGGACATGTGGTTCAACAAAAGCGGTAAAGGTCACCCATTTTTCCTTGACAACCGGGATCCATTTCTTCATAAAACAAAATCAAAGATTGGAAAGAAACATTTAGTATAAGACCCTTCAAGATGTTAAAGACTTCTGAAACAACAAATTAGAATTCTTGTACATTAAATGAACCATAAGGCAATATTTGCATGTTTGGTAACAGGTTCATGATACTCTATGGTTCATATTTACACTCGCATGGGCAATATACACGTGTGTGTGAACAGATGAGTACAATTTCCATGGTGGGCCTTCCGTATTACATATCCAGACCTTTGGTGGTATCACTAAATGCATCCAAAACATAAGTATAGCAATAATCAGATAATTTAAAATTTCTTAACTTTGCACCAAGTGGTTCCTAGAGGCAAGCGAGTTGATAAGATCTCTAGCGTGGAGTTTGTGGGCTATGCATATCAAGAATCCACTCCATTCATGATCAGGACTTCTTTCAACATGTAGCACCAACATATTTGGATAGTTACAAACTGCAACTACATGAATTGAAACTACTGTTCATGTTTAATGATGAATTGATGCACGCATGCTCATGCAGTGATCGAACAATAAATTTTAGTTGCAGCATAAACTCTGGTTTGACAGAAAAGGATGGATTCCAGCGTGCTATATAACATCTGATGGTCTGGACTCCGGATCCTCCTCTCCTGTGGTTCCGTGAAGGCAGGTATGCAAACCCAAATTTGAATATCCACAAGGAATGAAGAATTCAGATGCAATTGACAGTCCATTTAAGTTTTACATCTAAACTCGTAAGAATAGAATTTAAGGATCATGGTTAATTCCCGAAATGACTTAATAAGATGAAAGGAATTGTTGAGGAACATAGCATCTCAAGGTTTGTAGCAGCTGCTTAATAATAAATTAAATTTTGGGACGTGCAAACATCATAAACTTACAGTTTTGGCTGTTTCCAGATGAGGCTCGGCCCATTTCTGTGCCTGTGCTGATTTCTGTGATGCCTGTAATAATTTTGTGATCAGTAACTTGATCATCTAGCGGAAACTTTACAAAAGATATTGTGATACTGGTTGTACATGAGTATGACACTAGAATTATCAAGATATAGAAAACCATCTTGCACCCTGCAAAAATGATTCAATCATGCCTACTGTAGGTTCCCATTAGCTAGGAAGCACAGAGATCCCAAAATTGGTGTTATGTCCATGTCAGAGGCATATCACGGCCAAACTTGGTGCCAGGTCCTTCCTGCCATGTCTGTAGTGTCGTATCATGTTTATGTCCATGCAACATATCACTCAAGACATTGATTGGTACCTTTTGCAGAAAAATATCCAAGGCAGGCTTCCCATGCTCATTCCAGTGTGTAGCAGCAAGATCCTACATGAAGAAAAATATTTAAGAGAAAACGCAATCCAAGTAGCATAAATTTGGCTAACGCAAAGTAAGTTTACCTGATAGCGGGCTATGTGGGTTGCAAGCCAAGGGGGTAGCCATGCTCCATGTATCTGCCATAAAAAATGCAATATTAGCCTTTATTTCTAGAGCTTCTACTGACTTACCTATTTTGACATATTGCAATACAAGTTTTGATAATGAGCATATGTACCTGTAGTAGACTTGGTTATCGAAACACTGAAATATATAGCCACATTTTGCTAGAAGTACTGATTCAGTTCTTAAAATTAAGATCCTATGTAGCTATAATATAGCCTGTAACAGTGTATTTTTGCCTTAGAAGTTTATATATTTGTATTTTGTGCCTTACGAATTTAGTAATATCGCCAAAACTTGGGTTTCCAACCACCATGAACATAGAGAAGGGCATTACATGCAAATAAATCCAAAAGCACAAGGGTTCTAAGGAAACAGGCAACACTAAATTATAAGTGTATCTACTAAATCCCGTATTATTAATTTTAGTTACAATATTCTGTCAAGAGATTTCGCTACACGCTTGCTACAAGGCAGATTACTTATTAACCTAACATGGTCAATTAATCCTTAATTAACCACATCGAGTTCAGCCTAACCAGTTATCCATTTAATCAGCTTAATTGGCCAACTAGTAGCCACTTAATTTGATGTTCACATCACTGCTTGTTTGCTATTCGGTAGAATTGAGCCGGTTTGTTCTCTACTTATTACAAGACTCTTTATGGGATAAGTTGGAAGCTGATCCTTGAATCGTAAGCAAGCAAAATTGTAGATACATGACATGCTAAATCAACCAAGTGTAGCTCATCCTAACATACATTAAGAAGATCTCAGTTTTGATGGAAAGTTATAGTAAATAGTCTTTGTAACCTCCATACTGGACTGTTGCGCCTCAGGTGATGCCAATGTTGTCCAAGTTCAATCCTTCTAGAAAAACTGTAGCAATGTACTGTTGAGGAACTCACATGACATGTTTAAAATTTTAAAGTTCTAAGACTTGGATAACATGGCATTCTACTGAAAAATAAGACTGACTTTATTCTGCCTAGTCAGGTTTAGCATCCATAGAGGTACAACAAGAATAACATAATGAGCAGGTACAAACAGCAGCATCTTTCCTTAATTCCACATTTGCAACCATCACTACACATATCTTGACTATAAATTACCATTTTGTTCACTCTTCATAGCTGGAATTTTTGTTATTCTAGATCTGAAGAGAACTTTAGTCTTTATCAAACCAGGAATTTTAGACAATAAGAAGAAGAAATCCTAGTCCACTATGATATAGAAGTTAAACGCATCTCATATCACATGTTTTTTACTTTTTAGTCTTCTTGAACCGGTGTGCACCATTGTGTCTGGCTATCCAAGATTCAAAAGAATACAAGAGAAATCTTCCAAAAGCTTATAGGAGAGACTTTATCATATACTATTTCATGTAAACAAAAGAACTCGTACGAAAAAACCAAATATAACAAGGAGACAATGACATAATATTGCACTTGAAATGGTGAGGTCACAATTTTTGACGATTTGATATGTCGACAGATGGTCATCCAGTTGTTATCCGTGAAAGTAAATACATGTCTCAGGTGAGAATATTACTCCATTTGTCCCTGTACCCTACACTCAGTTTAAATCAGTGGTTTGCCGGAAGACGATGACAATGTGTACAGTTAGTGGGTGTCCAATGTCCATGAGTAAATGTTCAATATAAGATAAATAGTGAAGCTACAAACGACAGTTACTACAGAATGTCACCAAACTGAAGTGATATGATTTGGATACTTGCCTCAGTCAACAGTTTAGATTTTGAGGTTGCCTCTAGGTGCACCCTCATCAGTTCCTCCTGATAGGTACATGACAAGATTTATATAAAAATGAGCACAACATCCATCAAATATAATGGCCATGTATCAACAAACCTCTGCCACTTGAAGAGCACGTTCTGTCTTATGGAGTTTGCGCTTTTGATCCTCATTTTCCTTTTCAAGCTGAAAAAGACAAACGTGACACCATTAGCTTCACTTGTGAGCGTTAGAACATTACTTAGGAACTGCACCCTTCAGACAATAAAAGTAATGCCAAAACATTTAGGCATCAATATATGAATCCAGTATTCTCAAAGAAAAATATGGAACCCAGAAAATTAATGGCCCTTGAAAATTCAAGTTAGGAGGGCAGTTTTTGACCGTAGAACAGAAAGTAAAGTTCCGCTCGCCATACAACAAATGATAAATCAGCTAAACATTGACGATTGTAAGTGACCAGGCCAACAAATGAGAAATCAGCTAGGCATTGATGATTGTAAGTGACCAGGCTATGTAGCTAGTCGTTATAGAATTTCAACTTATCTAGTCGATTTTAATACGGATTAGAAGAGTAAGCATATTAGTTTGGAAGTAGTATTAGAAACATTGCTTAGGAATGAAACTTAAACAACTGTCAGATTACTTTCTTCCTGAAAAAGGAGAGAGAACAGTTATAAAGCTCCAGCACAGGTCTATTACCATCAAGACAAATGACTGTAGCATCAAGATAGATGACTATCACCACTACTTCCAATGTCTAAATGGCATCAATCCTCTCTCATAAACATTTCTAAACCTCAACAGAAATATTATCAGATCCTACAGTTTTTCCAATTTTCATTTTTCTTGGAAGTATCTTTAGTTTAAGCCTACTTGTAAAAGAATAGCAATATGACATCTCTTGAAGCACCTTTTTTATATTGAACTTTTATAAGTTTCTCTCGTGAAAGACCATCTAACAGGAAAGGTAAACATTTGGTCAACAACATATGTTTCAGGACATTTAATTCCCAGCTCGAATGCCTAATCACTAAATCAGACATCTCTAGGATTTGATAGTATAAAGTAAAAAATTTGTAATTATAGGATTATATACTCTTAATCGGAACGGCTTTACCAGGCTCAGAATACTGTCATCCAAATAAAACTACCAAAGAAGTGTAATACGTCAACAGAGTAATAGCACGTCTTAGTAAAAGTGTATGAAAACGCGATATGGTCAGACATAATGGCTACAAAGTGGCAAGTATGGCTACAAAATTAGCATATACTCACATTTTCCAGTGCGAGAGTAAGCTCCTCTACTTTTTTCTCTGATGCAGTAGCACGATCCTCCAGAGCTTGGTTCTTCCTAGTTTGAGTCTCAATTTCAACTTTTAGCTTCTCGACCTGCCAGACAAAATCAACATCAAAACCATACCAGCTCTCAATTTGACCCAAAAGGGACCCAAAAGACCTATATTCTCTCGAACCTGGTTCTCGAGTTCACTGGTTCGAGCATAAGCTTTCCCTGCCAATTTCTCAGCATCTAGTGCTCCCTTTTTCTATAAAATATATATGTGACAATGCCATCTCATGAAAAAGAAATACCATAAAGGAAAAAAAAAAGAGAGAAAGATTTAATCTTTTGTCACAGACAATTCACCTGAAGTGATTCTACTTGGCTCTGTAGTGACGCGATGCTTGCCAGCTTCTCCTCTATAGTCTTTTCCAACTGCAAAATGCTGTCATCTTTGCTCTTCAATTCCAGGGAGTTTTCAGATATACTGGATTCTTCAATAACAACAAGGAATTTAAAGTTAATTTATGTACTGAGCCCCCCTCCCACAAAAAAAAAAAAACTTTTGGAAGCATCTGCATATTATAAAGATAAAATTACACGCTGGTACAAGCAAATATCAAATATTTCCCAAGAAAATTATTACATCATTACGCAATAAATGCTGATTTCGTGTATTTCTCCCAAGAATGATTAAAAATTGGCAGGTAATCATGCAGAAGAAAAACACCAGATCGTTTAAGAAGGATTTCATTAGTAATTCAAGAATCGAGCAGCTTTACTCGAAACCCTAAAAGTGCATGAAATTGAGAATATGGTACCTAGAGAAGAGATATCGGATCTCAGCCGTTCGATTTCGGACTTCAGAAGCGAATCCGAAGCCACGACCACTTCCTCCGCCTCCACCTCCACCTCCGCTCTGGTCCCGGCGACCGCCAGCGAGAAGACGATCCAAAGCATCGCCAGCTTCCTAATCGCCATTATTCGAAGAGACGAAAAATCAACGTTTTAATTTATTTATGGTTTTTCCTCTCTTTATTATTTTTTTCCCGTTTATTTTTCTTCTAAATTTATCCTTTCTATGTTTCTTATATGGGAAGATCGTTCCTACTGAGATACCGACACGTGTCGTTGGCTGGGGATGGAGGGAGGGAGCGGTTACCACGTGGCGGTCAGCCGGGCTGCGATTGTTGGAGAAGTACTGGCCGTTGGTTTCAGGAGAGGAGCAATATGGACCGTGATATCTTTCACCAATGTTATGTTTAGTTGGGTTGGGTCACCGGATGGTGATAGTAGCATAAGGTGACCGTTCTTTTAATTGATGGGGCATGGACTACTGTTGGGATTTAAGGAAAGCCATTGATTCCAACGTCCTTATTTATGGACGCAATTACGTACAGAATAATAAATTGTAATAATATTACCAACAGTATAAAAAAAAGCAAAAGCAAAAATACAAATAAAAATATAAATAATCAAATATAAGTGCATGTATTTATACCGACCATTATTATTAACAATATAGTCAGTATGATTGCCGATGCTAATGATGTTATGGTGAATTAATTTTTGTTTAAATAAGAATATTGTTAAGTCGCCAATAGCATTGCCAATTCACTAATGCCATTAGCAGTAAAAAAACAATAATAATTCATCAACGTCATTAGCATTGGCAGTGTTCGTATGTATTTAGTCAACATTTCGGCTAAAAATTCAAATTTACCATCACTTTGGCTAAATGAGCATTGAAAATTAAAATTTTAACACTAGGCAGTTCTAAATACACATCACAAATATCAACATATCAGAAAATTAAACACACCACCGATGCTAACACATAAAAAATATTAAAATTTTAACCTAATTACACACCACACTGCCAATGTTAATGGCATTGGTGAATTTTTTTTTTTTTTTAGCATACTGTCAATGTTATTGACGATATGACAACATTTTTAACTAAAAAAATTAAAAAAATTCATTCACCAAAACGTGCATCGACGGTTCTATGACTATACTGTCATTAGCATTAACGATTTGTATTATTTTCTGTATTTCTGTAAAAAAAAATATCATATTCATAATATTATTCTTGTTTATTATTCTGTACGTATTTTTTTTGTAAATTTTAAACATTTATTTTTTCACGCTCTCCTAAAATTTGTTCAAAAATAAAGAATCATAAATATCTCTACGATTTTAAAAGACTTAAAATAGACTAAAAATGAGTGGCTTAAGTCGTATGTATATTTTCACGTAATTAAGAACAAAATCTTAAAATCTTTATAACTACTTGTATGTATATCTAAATATGAAAAAAAAATCATGAAAATTTTCTAACTAAACATATATACAAAGTCTATAAACATATTTATAAAAAAAATTATAATTAAAAAATATTTAATATTTAAATTATATTTAAATTACAAAACATGTCTAGAAAAAATTCTAATTAGAAATTATTTTAATTATTTTAATATAATTGAAATTCTTATTTAATTTTTTAATAATATTAGATTTTTTTTGGTGGGTGCCATTTTCAAGATAGGCCATTTGTCTACTTTTGATAGATGCATTGTTCTACTCGTTGTTAAAGATGGTGTCCTAGACACTGTAGTTGTTTTGAAGATTGAAATAAAAATTAAATGAGTTTTTGAAAACAGTCTACCTACTCTTAAAGACTATTGAAAAATAAAATGATTAATAAGAAGAAGAAACATGTATTACCGAACTTTAAGAAGAATAAGTTGTAAAGTGTTAGAAAATTTGGTTACTATTTCATGGATGGTCTAAATTGGATGTCTCTAGATGTCATTATCGATCTAGACATTCAAGAAAATTGGTACATTGAAGAAGTTTGGTAAGGGAAAGAGAAAAAAAAAAAGTTGTTTGTAAGCAGTGATCTTTTGAAAAGTTAATTTTCGTAGAAATTGTTGTATCCAATATGCGAGTGCAATGCGATATATATTGTTATAGAATAATCTAATCCAATAAACAATTAATTATTTAAGATATTATTTTTAAAAAAAATTATTAGATCTTGATGACAGCTTTTAAAGCAAAAAAGAAGAAGAAGTCTTTTTTAATGTTTATTGGATGTATATAATTTTTTTTTGAAACAAATAATTATTTACTAATTATGCACATGTTAACGAAATCCTTTGTTGTATGCCTTCTAGATTTGTTGGCCGTGAATTAAAATATTAAGTGACATTTATTGTTATAAATAGTCCTACTAATACAAATAGGTCTGCTCGCAGATGGGCTGGACTAGCTCGACTCAGTTTTGTATAAAAATAAATTTAACTTTGAATATACAAAGCTTGGTTTGTGGGTTCGTGACTCCCGCTCGCTCTATTTGACTTTTTCAACCCAACTACACTCAAGTTGACATGAATATTCTGCATATAGTTTTCAATTTTTTTTTAGATATGGATGTGAAATTGTCCAAAAAAAAAAAAAAATATAGCCTATCTTTTAGCTCCGTATGAAAATGCAGATATAAATATAAACTGGCAAGTCCCGCTCCTAAGATGATCTGAGTACGTAACAATATTTCAGACTATATGACCTATGAGTACGTACACCATTACGCGCATGCGCGATTGTTGCATCTAAGATTTTAGGATAGGGATAAAGAATGAGTAAAGTGATAACATGTAACACAGTACATCTCATCCACAACTTAATTAAGATAATATATTTTCATACATAAGTGAAAGGATTATACATGTCTTCTAATCATTGTCATTCTATACATAATATTACACAAATATAAGTCCAATTACAAAAGAAATCAAGATCAAACTATATACACTTAGATTATTCATAATTAGTACATTCAAAAGATAGAATCAAGCATGAGTTCTCTACTCCTGGTCTTCGACCCTATCTTATTCGTATAGAGATAAGTTGGGTCCAACATTAGCATCAATACCAAAGGATGAAAGAAACCCAAGTCTGTTAGAACAGACCAACAAGTTCTCAAAGCAAATGAAAGGGTATTTTTCAAATAGAAAATAAAAGAACAATTCCTTTCAAGGAACACTTTATAACTTATTAAACAACAAAGAATTTATATTATAAAGTATGTAATTACAAAAAGAATTTTAAGTACAAGCTTTGAGATTATGGAGAGAAGCGATAGAGACTTTATCAGTGCGTGATAGCTATGCTCTGTTGACGATCTGACTTCAAATGCATGAATGACGAGATAATTTCTCATTCAAATATATGAACTTCAAAAATTCTACTTGAGAGCAACTTCGGTGTTCTTCATTGGCACGTCTACTGGAGGTTGAGAAGACATAGTAGACCTAAGAAAAATATCTTAGAATTCTCGTGGAGAAGACACCAAGTGTTCAGAAAGTAGTTGGACATTATATCAACGTATACCGTATGGTTCTGCTGATAGGATCCCTTTGTTTATACAAAAATCGAGACTATTTATAGAAAAATCTTTAAATGATGATTTCCCATGTGAAGAGACTGAATTATGCATTTTTAGTTCAGTCACACGGGAGATAACTTCCCGCGGGAGGCAACATCCCGGTGCTTTCGGCCTCATTCTGCATGATGTGGCACACGTTCGCGCGATAATTAAGGTACGCTCATGTGGGGATTAAGAAAATTCTGACACGTGACTGTTGTTATGTAAGAATTGAGTCACATTCTGTCACGTGGTTGCAGTTACACGAGAATTAAGGCAAGTTCACATGGAGATTAAAATAAGTTCTGCCACTTAGTTGTTGCATGAGAGACACCTGGAATTCCGTAGTATACTTTATCGTATTTTGAAATAATTGCATTGATGTGCATGCTTTATGGCGTTTAACTGAGTCCCGTGGGAAGGCAACTCATGAGAAATCCTTCACACTAGAAGGCAACTCCCACATGGAATCACTTCACTCCGGAAGGAAGCTCTCGTTGGAAAACTCTTCTCGCTGAAAATCAACTCCTGTATGGACACTCTTCTCACTAGAAGACAGCTCCAGCGTGGAAACCCTTCACGCTGAAAGGAAGCTACCGCGTGGACACCCTTCGTGTTGGAAGGAAACTCATGCATGGAAGCCTTTCATGCTGGAAATCAACTCCTGCATTGATCTTCTTGTCTGATTCGGTGAAAGATTTTTTCCCTTTTAAATGGAAAATTTTCTAACATGGGCTTCGCCCCCGCACCCTCACGAGGGGCGTTGCCCCCTTGATTTCCGTCTGTTGATCGGTCAGTGGAACCCCAATAGGGGGCGCTTCGCACCATCCTTTGGGTGATATCTCATGAAGAACTTAAAGATTGTGGAGATGCAACTTGGTTATTTTTTAGCATCAACATTTGCAGACAAATTTTCTTGTATAACTACATTCCTATGTCAAGTATCGAGACAAAACATATTTTTATAGAATATAGCATAAAGAAATTGAACATATCATCATATCATGACCAAGTAATGTAGTGCTATGTTCCCCCATTTCGAGAAGCGCGGCTAAGAAATACTTGGTATCGTTCGATCGGGACAAATTGAATCAAGATCATTTTCTCGTTATGGATTGGTTTCTTCGGAATCAAGTCCCACATTCAGCGGATCGTGCCTCAGGAAGGACTCAGCGGCAGAGTCACGAGGGGCCTTTCCTTTGCGCTAGTTTTTTTGCCCATTTTTGATGCCGCTTGGTTGCTTTCTTGTTGGTTTTGTGACTTGCATTTTCTTGATCGATTTTGATGGATTTTATTGTCTTCATTCTTTGAACTTCGTATTTTGTATCAAACTCTGGAAGACAGAGGCAGGAGATATTTATCATATTTTGATGCGTGCAGGTAATCGTGTATGCGACGTGCGAGCGAAGTCCTATAGATCTTCCCTTTCTCTTCCCCGATTCACCAACTTGTGAGTGGCCTTACCTTCGATTAGCTCCCTTCTTCCAAGTCTTCACTCTTAATAATCTGACTCATACGTGCATTCCGATCAACGATACCATAATAATAATAATAATAACCAAGTCAAGATAATAAGAAGTAAACTTGGAACACTTATGCTTGTCACACAGATTCACCGAACGATCATATTGTGTGTGTTTGTCCGCTATGCATGTATCTATTTTATGTTTCAGTTGTAGCTAAAATTTATTCATCTATAATTGTGTAATGTATAGAACATAATTTACAATATGATCACTTGAACAGATAGGCTATGCCATCGCACTGTGCTAAGTAGTTATGTTCATTATGATGTCTTAAAATGCTTCATATGATAACTTAGTATTTTAGACGTCATTTGGTCTTGGATAACTTGTGCACAAGATTTTAGTTCCTGCGAACGGGGCACCAGGATCGTTCAACCTGGGCGGAACTCGGATAGTCGTGCTAGTAAAATCAGCACGGGGAGGCGGGGACATGTAGCGGGGCTTGCTATTCGCGCTGCAAGAATTACCGCCTGCCCAGACTATGGTCCATTATGGCTTGTGTTTCCAGTAACCACATGTATATTTAAACTGCAAGCTAACTATGTCTTCGTGGCAGGGAAGGACATGGTAAGTTTTGTGCAGGTCATTCAGATGGGCAGGTAAAAGTTATTGAACGATGGCATATTTATTTCAGTCATTTCATATCTATTGTATGTTATAACTTGAACTAAGGCAAGATATAAAGACCACAATAATAATTTGTATGCTTTATCACATGAATACTGTGTCGATTTGGTGGGTTAGGTTAGCTCGCCCTCACCGATACTTTTTGAAGTACTGACCCTCGTTGTAGCAAGTTCCCCGAGCCAAGGCGACGCGACGAGAAGCTGAAGCTTTCCCCCCAACCAGTCCATCAGATTTTGATGCGCTCGTGTTCGTGATTTTGGAGCTCTTGAACAAATCTCCCGAAGATAGTGTGCACTATTTATGCAACTTCGAGGCAAGGCGATAGCTTCGCCCGCAGGTCTATTATCTTTTAAATTTCTAGTATGGGATGTAATATATGGAACGACTATCTCATTTTTTGTTCATCTTGTAAGCCTGTGTGGCACCCCTTTACTTTGAGTCAAGAGTTTGTAACAAGATGTATATTATCAATAAAAAGAACTTTCTTTGCTTTATTATGTGTTATTTAACTTGTGCACTCTGCTGTTGGGTTTTTATATATATTATTATGTTAGGCCTTGTGCGGGCGCGTCTTACGCGCGCACGGCATCATATCTCGGGGGACGAATAACAATTCTGCAAAATTGGGGCGTGACATATTGGTATTAGAGTACGGCTTCAGATCCTTTGGCCTCGTGTCAGAAAAGTTTTCTTGAAACGACCCTGTCCCTCCCGGTTGAACGCTTGAAATTATTTGACCAAAATGAGATGCGTTCTATACAGTGAGTCCATAATATTCTATGAAACTGATACAAATTCTTTATTTTTGAAGGAATGGCTCAAGCACAAGGAACAACGAAAGTAGAAGCGCAAGTGCAAACAAGTAGTTCTGGCACTTCAGCAAGCTCCGAGAGCCAACGGTTTGCACCCCCCGTTGATCCAATTGAGCAGATCATGCGCATGTTTGAGGTGCAGCAAAGAAGGGACGAGGCTCGACCGGACAAATTCGAGAAGAATCTAGAAGCCCGGTTCGCGGTCCAGCAAAAGTAGGTAGATGCCCTGCAACAGATTAATGTTCAGACCATTGCCTCCAACCATTTTACAACGACGGCGGCATAGGTGGAGCAACTAGAAAATGAAGTCAAGATGCCTCAAACCGCAAAGAAGAAGGATATGACTACCTTCGACTTTGCCAACTTCAAGAAGGTCTGCAACACATCTTTTCGCGGGACCAAGGACCCCGTCGTGGCTCTAGATTAGTTGGCCGAACTTGAAGACCACTTTAAACTCCTTGAAATCCCGGAAGGCAAGCAAGTCGCTTGTGCCCAACTCCAACTTCGTCTGAATGTGCATGATTGGTGGGATGTACACCAAAGATCTCTCCCTGCAGATGGAGAAGACTAGATAATATCATAGGCTACCTTCCGTAGCGCATTCGAGGAAGAGTTTATACCCCCACCCGTTCGCCGATAAAAGGAGAACGAATTCGTGTGTCTGCAACAAGGAATCATGTCAGTGAAACAGTATGTCGCATAATTCAACCGGCTTGCCAAGTTTGTCCATTCTTATCTACCCAACTAGACGAGTCGAGCAAGATGAATCGAAGGCAGCCTGCGACCTTCCATTCCTGCACACGTAGTCACTCCATAGTAAGAGACGATGCGGAAGGTACTTAACCACGCCCTCACCCTAGAACCACACTATCCTTCAGTTGCTGTCGGTATTGTGTAGCACTCCCATCACAAGCGCCCTAACAATACGGGAGGACAAAATGCTCCAAAGTGTCCAAACAATGGTGGTCACTAGGGCCGAACTCAGGGGCTACATTGTACCATTTGTCACCGACGAGGGCATCAGGCAAGCGATTGTCCCGGACGAAACGGAGGATGCTTTGAATGTGGTAGGTTTGGTCACCTTGCTCATGAATGTCCCATTCGCCCCAACCAGATCCCTCTGTGCTGTCCACAGCAGCAGAATCCAGCTCAAGCGCCCCAAGAAAATTGACCTGTGCAACTACAAGAGCGTCATTCGAATATTGTGGGTTGGGTTTATGCATTGACGTAGGACAAGGCATTCACCTGGACACCATAATAACATGTATATTGCTTTTCAATAATGTTACTGCACGAGTACTATTTGATTATGGTGCCATGCATAGTTTTGTATCGGCGAACTTTGCCAAAGAACATGAATTTTTTTAGACACCGTTAGGCCTAAAGCTTAGCGTCAATACCCCATCGGGCATGGACTTGCCTGCTAACTCAGTTTGTTGCGACGACGCATTTGCATCGGAGGAAGGAAACTGTCGCTTGATGCGATAGTCCTAGACATCAAGGACTACGACATCATTCTGGGGATGGATTCGCTCGGTTCTTTCTCAGCCACTATTGATTGCATGAAAAAGAAAGTCGTGTTTTGTCTACCTGGCGAGACCAAAATTTGCTACGCGTGTAGTCCAAAGTCGAGAGCGTCAAATGCCTGCATGGTGATTTCTGTAATATCTGCTCGACGGATGATACATTTTGGCTGTGAAGGGTACTCGACGTCCATTCGAGACACTCAGCAAGATTGTGCAAACGTAGAGTCTACTTCCGTTGTGACAGAATTTCCTGATGTTTTTCCAGAAGAGTTGTCCGGCACGTCGTCCTACCGAGAGATAAAGTTCACTATAGATACATTTCCAGATACTCGGCCAATTTCTAAAGCTTTGTATCGAATAGTCCCTGCCAAACTGAAGGATCTGAAGGTTCAACTCAAAGAACTGCTCGATCGTTAGTACATCCGTCCGAGTGTATCTCCGTGGGGCACACCAGTGCTGTTCGTAAGAAAAAATGATAGTTCGATGTGGCTCTGCATTGACTATCAATAGTTGAATAAATCCACCATTCGAAACAAGTATCCTCTTTCCAGAATCGATGACCTCTTCGATCAACTGCAAGGCACATCGGTATTTTCAAAAATCGATCTTCGTTCGGGCTACCACCAACTGAAGATCAAACCAGACGATGTGTCGAAGTCAGCCTTTCGTACTCGTTATGGCCACTACGAATTCTTAGTTATACCATTTGGACTGACCAATGCCCCTGCTGCCTTTATGAATTTGATGAATCGAGTGTTCCGGTCGTACCTTGACAAGTTTGTAGTAGTATTCATTGATGATATCTGTCACACCTGATCCCAGATTTGGTATTTCTTATATTTCTAAAATTTAATTTTTTCTGATAATGTATTCCTACTGTATTTCTTAGTGTTGGTTCTTGTCTTTTTATTTATTGTATTTTGTTGTTGTTGAAAGAGACTACTCGAGACCAGTAGAATATCCATTGGCATTGCCATAGACCCGGTTTAGGATCTAGATGTAGAATGGACACCTGGTTCGATTTATTTGATTGAACCCATAACTAAACCATCTTCCTCTCCTCTTAGTATATATGAGTATTTTCTCTCTCCTCACTCATTTTCTAATTTTACTCTTCTTACATTCTTCTTCCTCCTCTCCTTCAAGCTCCCTCTAGCCAAACCCTAGCCCTAAGAAGAAGTTGCTGTGACTTGGACCGTGAGAGGAGAGTCTAGGAGCCACCCAAGACAAGTACATCTTGCTCAATGGTGAAGCCAAGTTTTTGGATTTTTCATATGTATTGTTTTAAAAAGTATATTTGATGGAAATGTTCCCCTTGTGTTCCTCATAATTTTTAGTTCATGGAGTTTTTACGTGGATATATTTTAGTATATATGAATTTTAAGTTTAGGATTTTTATAGATTCTATGAGTTTTTTTTTGGTTTGATCTATTAAAACTTGTTGTTTTCTAAAACCAGTGGTTATATTTGATGGAGCTTTCTATTTTGAGCATTTTGGCTTTTGAATCGCTTAATTTGGAGTTAGATGAAAGTTTTTATGGCCAAAACAAGTTCTGGACTCATGTTCTCGGACCTGTCTGGCAAGGACGATGAACAGTGTCGTGCAACAGTGCGTCGCACATGGATTTTCATACCGCAGCAGTGTGCCGTGCATAAAGTTTTATGCCGCAATAATTTACTGCACATTGATGCGCCGCGCATCACTTTCTTGCCCGCACAGTGCGCCGCGCATGGATTTTCTTGCCGCAGCAGTGCACCGCGCATGAAGTTTCATGCCGCAGCAGTACGTCGCGCGCAGCACACCCTCGTAGCATGTGTCAGTGGCCGCACGCATCAATCTCCGTCGCGTAGTGTGTCGTGCATGGATTTTTCTTGCCGCAGCAGTGCGCTGCGCGCATGGTGACCCAAATGTCTGTTTTTGCCTATTTAAGCTATTTTTGGCTTGAATTTCGAAAAACTCAAAACATAAAAGTTGTAGATCTCTGTTTTTCTTTCTAAATTTTTTTTGAATCACCTTATTTGGAGTTCACATATGAGAGTTATCCTCAATTTACTATATTGTATTATTTTTCTAATGCTTAAACTATTTTAGCACAGTTGAGTATTGGGGCATAGTTGGATGTTGTGCTTCTGTCACGACCCGCACCCGGATATTCGGGCACGAGTGCGTGGGCACGTCCAGCCTACGCCGCAGTGTCGGCGGTAGTACGCTGTCTAGGTCATTTTCTGGGATCAATAACTATCTATCTCATCCACAATAATAAACAGGCAAGGATAATCACAGGAATAAGCATGCTTGGATTTCATAATATTTAATCTGTGACAATCAAATCCACAGTTAATACAAAGCCAGAAGATAAATCGGGGACAAACCCGAGTATTATGCTGAAAGGAAAAAACTAGCTAACTGGTTGGCTACTCCTCAAAGGTAGTCTCCTGAGTGGGAACCGGCTTCTCAACTGTGTCACCTGCTACGTCATAGGGATCATAATAGGTGGGGGCAAGGTTCTCATCATCGCCTAAAACAACGGATCCAGTCAGGAAAGGAGCAAAGTACACAATGCACAACAAGATTAAACTAAATATTCATGACAATTAACTTGAGTATCATGTTGAGAAAGTTGCATAGAAGAACATCAATATCTCAGAGTTAATGCTATAAACAGAAATATGAGAAAGCAGAAAATAAATGAGACAGGAAATGAAACTACAACAGTCAGCAAGAAATATAACAAGATCTAGAAACTATCTGTGTGAACTTGTGTTTGTTTTAGAATACATAGTTGGCATGTAGGGGTTTATAAGGCTAATCCGGCCGTCATGAACGGCTATTAAACACGAATAATCGAGATCCGGCTGATGGACAGTCGTGTACCAACAACTATTAAACATGATAAGGGGAAGGGTAAACTATATGCCTTCTAGGTATTCTCCCACCCGACATGAAAAGCAAGACATGAAATACAGTATCCAAGATATGAAATCCAGTGTTCTATACTACGTGTAATCATCAAGGGTACTAGTAGAGCAGGGAATTAACTATCACAATATAAAGATTAAACTTGAAGTGCAGGTACTTGCCTGTTGTTTGGATCCGATTAATTGTACTTGGAGGAAAATCCAGAGATGAGCCCAGATGCTGAAATAGACATTTCCAACATGCTTAGAAGATGTCAAATAGCTAGAAACGCCTGTCCTTGGGTCCAATTTGGAGACAAGGGCAAAAACGGCAGTTTCGGGTCAAAACGGGGTCCGCCGGTGGGCCCGCTTTGCACCGAAAAACGTGTCGGGGTCAACGGTCTCCAAATTCACCAAACTTAGTGTCAACAGGTCAGGAACGATGATACGAACCCAACGGAACTTCCAGATTTGGATTCCGATGAGCCGAACACAAAATCGCCCATCGAGCGGGGCCTGTGGGGCCCACGACACGCGATTTCGTCAACGTTCTCAGAATCAAACCAAACTTGACCCACAGGACCAGCGTATCGCTACGAGTCCGATGGCGCAAGTTTCGTCTCGATCTGACGAGTGTACAAGAAGTTAGGGCAAAATGCAGAAAAGCCGGATACGGGGCGATGTCTGCGGATACGCGTTGATTCCGGTGTGCACGCACACCCGAATCAGCTTCCGCGAAAACTCACACGTCCGTATCGACGGTGCGCACGTATCTGTGAAGACCGTACGCGACCAAGTCGTCCCGTTTGGCGGGGCGTACTCAGTTCCGGGGTGAAACAGGGTCTGGTTTTTCCTGTTTTTGGATCGCGGTGTGCGATCACCACAGGACGCGATGCCCCGAACAGTTTGTCCGGACACCGAGAGGGTCATACAGGCTTCATAACGCAATTTACGGAATTGAAAACGGAGCTACGAGGCGAAAGTTACACGCACCTGAAGGGGACCCGAAAACCGGGGTCTGACACGTGTCCGACACGACACAGGACACTGTGTCCTGTGTCTCGTGTCCGACACAGGGAGGGGATTTAGGGTTAGGGTTTGGGAGCTACGGCCGGCGGTGGGGACGGCGCTGAGGCGGTGCTGGGGCGGGGAGCGGCTGACCGGGCTGCTAGCGGCGGGGAGGGGCCGGCCAGGGCGGCGCTCGGGCGGAGGCGGCGGCGCGGGGCGGCCCAGGGCGGCTGGCTGCTGTTGCTGCTGGCCTCCGCTGCTGCCGGAGGCGGGGGAAAGTCGTCGACGTCGAGGAGGGTCGGGGCGAGGGTGGCGGTGAGCGGCGGAGCAGAGGGGGTGAGGACGGCGGGTGGCTCACGGCGGAGCGGGGCGGAGTTAGGGCTAGGGTGGAGTTGGGGACGGGCGGGGGCGGTTTTTTATAGAGAGAGGGTGGCCGGATGAGGCGGAGGAAGCGGCGGCCGGTGCGGGGTTGCGCGGAGCGGGCGGGGGAGCGTGGCCGGCGTGGCGCGGCGGCCGCGGGAGGCGGCGGCGGACGCGGGGGCGGTTGCGCGGGTCGTGCGGGGCTGGGGGCCAGGGAGCGGGTCCGGGTCCGGGCGGGTCGGGTTCAGGCGGACCCGACCCGACCCGCTAGGATTGGCGGGTTGGGCTCGGCCCAATGGGCTGGGCCGGGGTTGGGTTTGGGCTGAAATTTTAATAATAATAATAATAATAATAATAATAATAATAATAATAATAATAATAATAATAATAATAATAATTAATTAATTAATTAAATAGTTTTAGGTGATTTAAAATTAGGTCCGGGGCCCGATAAATTCCAGGAAAATTGCCCTAAGTCCAGTTTTCTATTTTACACCCAAAAATATTATTTCCATAATATTTTAATATTATTTATTGTCAATTAAAAATAATTTATTAATTGAAAATCTTAATTTTAATTACAGAAAATTCCCAAAAAATTCTAGAAAATTGGGAAAAATCCAAGATTTAATAATTTGAAAATTCAGGGGGTTTACAACCTACCCAACTTACAAAAAATTTCGTCCTCGAAATTTAAAATTAAGCCATACTCTGTTAACCCTTCATGTACATCAATCGCAATCTCCTTGCGATAATTTAAATTCTAATCATGTCCACTGCAATCACTTCAAGGCTAAGACGACTACTTGTTTCAATCAAAATTTAACCTATGGTTATTACTTCTTACTTCCTCAATTTATCCACAAGCAGATTTTTAATTTTTAGTCCATATAGTATTTTCAAGATGACCTTGCCTCACGATTCGAATTATCATAATTCCTCTAGAAGTGATTCGAGTCCAACAATATTTGTATGTTTCAGCCCTTTTAAATTACATTCACATCCTCAATATTCCAACTAGGTAGTCCAACCATCAACTTTTAAATTCTTAATTCAAATCATCAAATTGAAAAATAATTTAAGTGTAGTCCACCAATGTTCAAGTCTGAATTACATCCTCTAAATTCAAGTTGACGATTTTACTCTCATTATTCAAAATTAAATCATGTACCTAGGATGTAACTATTGGGTCCTCGATATCAATTCATTAATCATCTTAGTCACTCCTCTAAATTTTCAAAAAAATTAGAATGGCTTGCTTCTTCCAATCTAACCTTACTCGGTCACAATCCAAAGGACATTCCCCTCGAGTTGACAATTGTATTGCTACCCAACTTAGAATTTACCCATTCATCACAAAAGACTATATACTTTAAGAAAATATTCCTTAATATGGTTACTCATGTCATTCAATCCTCGAAATTTCAACGCCGATCATATCACATATGATATGTCCTCAATTACGAAAGGTTAGTCCTCAAGTATGTGATCGGCCTAAGTGGCATATCTAGTACTATCTATGTATCAAACTTATACCAAGCACATGATTTCGTCTTCCCGAAATAAGGGAAGACGAGGATCAATAATAAAGAGTTCAAGGGTGGGGTGATAGAACAGAAGTATAGGGATCAAGGCGTTTAAAGAATTCTACTGGGATTTGTCAGGCGGTTATGGATTGAGGTTCTATTCTGGTAGTCATTTATTCGCATGCTCGTATTAGTTTAGTTATGTAACTGATACGATATGCTCAGCATGTCTAGGTCAAGTATATTTGTCTACTAATCACTACGTATCTCAATCCACGTAAAGTAGTCGTGCGAAGTGCGAATCAAAATGCACTAAGGTTGATCAGACCGTAATACACTGATTCTGAACAGACACTTGTATTAGTGTACGCGTCCAATAATACACGTGTCATGAACAAGCCTGATAAAGAGTAAGCTTGCAAAACTAGGCTATAGAATAGCAGCATAAACAAAGTACATCAAAATTAAGTGCGCTAGATGATGATAAAAGGAGGTACAAAATTTAAATTCATATAATAAGCAAAATAACAGAAGACTCTACAATCTCTACAATTATTAAATATAAAGCATACCAGGTTATTAGCAAGTTCAAAATTACTAGGTTGGGGCTGAGGTCACGAACCAATAGGCACAAGCTAAAATAATACTAGAAACGACAGCTAAAAAGAATCACTTACGCGCATTAAGTATTCCAAAAGTCTGCGCGTTCTCCACGGTCATGCTGGTAGAGCAATCTCGTGGTGATCTTGTAGGAACCTCGTCGCTTGCTGGTAGATCCTTCACTCTGCATCCAAAATGAACGATAAAGGCGCACAGGAATCAAGGCAGGATGCAAGTCAATAAAATGATTCAAAGCCGATATGAATATCAAGAACGATTCAATCAAGTGGATGAGCTTTCCTAAAATCCTCAATCTTATTGCAGGCCTGTTCGGTCCCTAAGTTGAAACCGAACAATTTAGTCGTAGACCTGCATGGGCCACCACAAAAATGTGTCACGACCCGCACCCGGATATTCGGGCACGAGTGCGTGGGCACGTCCAGCCTACGCCGCAGTGTCGGCGGTAGTACGCTGTCTAGGTCATTTTCTGGGATCAATAACTATCTATCTCATCCACAATAATAAACAGGCAAGGATAATAACAGGAATAAGCATGCTTGGATTTCATAATATTTAATCTGTGACAATCAAATCCACAGTTAATACAAAGCCAGAAGATAAATCGGGGACAAACCCGAGTATTATGCTGAAAGGGAAAAACTAGCTAACTGGTTGGCTACTCCTCAAAGGTAGTCTCCTGAGTGGGAACCGGCTTCTCAACTGTGTCACCTGCTACGTCATAGGGATCATAATAGGTGGGGGCAAGGTTCTCATCATCGCCTAAAACAACGGATCCAGTCAGGAAAGGAGCAAAGTACACAATGCACAACAAGATTAAACTAAATATTCATGACAATTAACTTGAGTATCATGTTGAGAAAGTTGCATAGAAGAACATTAATATCTCAGAGTTAATGCTATAAACAGGAATATGAGAAAGCAGAAAATAAATGAGACAGGAAATGAAACTACAACAGTCAGCAAGAAATATAACAAGATCTAGAAACTATCTGTGTGAACTTGTGTTTGTTTTAGAATACATAGTTGGCATGTAGGGGTTTATAAGGCTAATCCGGCCGTCATGAACGGCTATTAAACACGAATAATCGAGATCCGGCTGATGGACAGTCGTGTACCAACAGCTATTAAATATGATAAGGGGAAGGGTAAACTACATGCCTTCTAGGTATTCTCCCACCCGACATGAAAAGCAAGACATGAAATACAGTAGCCAAGTCATGAAATCCAGTGTTCTATACTACGTGTAATCATCAAGGGTACTAGTAGAGCAGGGAATTAACTATCACAATATAAAGATTAAACTTGAAGTGCAGGTACTTGCCTGTTGTTTGGATCCGATTAATTGTACTTGGGGGAAAATCCAGAAATGAGCCCAGATGCTGAAATAGACATTTCCAACATGCTCAGAAGATGTCAAATAGCTAGAAACGCCTGTCCTTGGGTCCAATTTGGAGACAAGGGCAAAAACGGCAGTTTCGGGTCAAAACGGGGTCCGCCGGTGGGCCCGCTTTGCACCGAAAAATGTGTCCGGGTCAACGGTCTCCAAATTCACCAAACTTAGTGTCAACAGGTCAAAAACGATGATACAAACCCAACGGAACTTCCAGATTTGGATTCCGATGAGCCGAACACAAAATCGTCCGTCGAGCGGGGCCTATGGGGCCCACGACACGCGATTTCGTCAACGTTCTCAGAATCGAACCAAACTTGACCCACAGGACCAGCGTATCGCTACGAGTCCGATGGCGCAAGTTTCGTCTCGATCTGACGAGTGTACAAGAAGTTAGGGTAAAATACAGAAAAGCCGGATACGGGGCGATGTCCGCGGATACGCGTTGATTCCGGTGTGCACGCACACCCGAATCAGCTTCCGCGAAAACTCACACGTCCGTATTGACGGTGCGCACGTATCTGTGAAGACCGTACGCGACCAAGTCGTCCCGTTTGGCGGGGCGTACTCAGTTCCGGGGTGAAACAGGGTCTGGTTTTTCCTGTTTTTGGATCGCGGTGTGCGATCACCACAGGACGCGATGCCCCGAACAGTTTGTCCGGACACCGAGAGGGTCATACAGGCTTCACAACGTAATTTGCGGAATTGAAAACGGAGCTACGAGGTAAAAGTTACACGCACCTGAAGGGGACCCGAAAACCGGGGTCTGACACGTGTCCGACACGACACAGGACACTGTGTCCTGTGTCTCGTGTCCGACACAGGGAGGGGATTTAGGGTTAGGGTTTGGGAGCTACGGCCGGCGGTGGGGACGGCGCTGAGGCGGTGCTGGGGCGGGGAGCGGCTGGCCGGGCTGCTCGCGGCGGGGAGGGGCCGGCCATGGCGGCGCTCGGGCGGAGGCAGCGGCGCGGGGCGGCCCAGGGCGGCTGGCTGCTGTTGCTGCTGGCCTCCGCTGCTGCCGGAGGCGGGGGAAAGTCGTCGACGTCGAGGAGGGTCGGGGCGAGGGTGGCGGTGAGCGGCGGAGCAGAGGGGGTGAGGACGGCGGGTGGCTCACGGCGGAGCGGGGCGGAGTTAGGGCTAGGGTGGAGTCGGGGACGGGCGGGGGCAGTTTTTTGTAGAGAGAGGGTGGCCGGGTGAGGCAGAGGAAGCGGCGGCCGGTGCGGGGTTGCGCGGAGCGGGCGGGGGAGCGTGGCCGGCGTGGCGCGGCGGCCGCGGGAGGCGGCGGCGGACGCGGGGGCGGTTGCGCGGGTCGTGCGGGGCTGGGGGCCAGGGAGCGGGTCCGGGTCCGGGCGGGTCGGGTTCAGGCGGACCCGACCCGACCCGCTAGGATTGGCGGGTTGGGCTCGGCCCAATGGGCTGGGCCGGGGTTGGGTTTGGGCTGGAATTTTAATAATAATAATAATAATAATAATAATAATAATAATAATAATAATAATACTAATACTAATAATAATAATAATAATTAATTAATTAATTAAATAGTTTTAGGTGATTTAAAATTAGGTCCGGGGCCCGATAAATTCCAGGAAAATTGCGCTAAGTCCAGTTTTCCATTTTACACCCAAAAATATTATTTTCATAATATTTTAATATTATTTATTGCCAATTAAAAATCATTTATTAATTGAAAATCTTGATTTTAATTACAGAAAATTCCCAAAAAATTTCAGAAAATTGGGAAAAATCCAAGATTTAATAATTTGAAAATTCAGGGGGTTTACAGCTTCCCTATATTAACACATAATTTTGATCCTCACGACAACATGAAAATGTTTGTGTATGATAATTTATTGCATTTTGGCATCGGGCAATCGAGTGTGAGTATTGTCCCATGTATCACGTATCGCGGATACGATAACTCATGAAAAGCTCATACCCGTTATTCGTCATTCTAAGAAAGTTCTCAAGTGTCCACGACTCGAGAACTTTAAATAATTTAGTAATGATTAAACAAGATAAGATTCACTTAGTTCATTGGGAGAGAAAAATATTGCGCTAACGGCTACCCCAATCTCCAAGGGCCCCATACAGCATGGAACAACCCTGCTAGGCAAGGGCTCCATGAATAACCAAGTTTACGCGTGCTGCGGCACTACAAGTTGTTGTTATTGAGCCACGGTTTATAACATTATGTATTTCAGTATATGCATTCCAGTATATGTTCCAGTTATGTTTCAGTTTCATTTATGTTACAAGACCATTTACAGATAAGTTTATATTTATAAAATCAGTTTCATTTATAAAATCTCTTTATGTTTACAAAATCAGTTTCATTTACAAAAAAATCACTTTTTGTTTACAAAAATAAGTTTTATTTACAAAATTCATATTTGTTTATAAAATCAAATCTCATTTACAAAAATTCATTTATATCTTCAAAAGCTAGTTTATGCTTACGTTATGTTGTTATGCTATCAGTTATCTACTTTAGTTCTTTATCCATTATTGTTTGTGAAGTGCACTATAAGTACTAGACAAGCGTACCCTTGGCCATCTGGGTTAACTGCAGTATCGGTGGTAGCGATATTCTTCAAAGCATGCATTTGTTAGTAACTAGGTTTGTGATAACCCTAGTTAGTTAATTATAGCAAGCCGTATGCATGTTTGGCCGTGGAATGAATGTTTGTCTATTCGGTAGCTCATCCTTTTAATTCATTCTTTCGGCACGTGATTAGGGTGCTAAGTTCTGCTCGGGTGAAGGTCTGCAACCCCGGTCCTTGTTTGGTTTAACGTTTGTGGTCCCGATCCAGAGTAGTTCCTATGCCCTCTTGCCGTTCGTCGTCTTACTTTCTTGTTTTATCATTTTGTTATCAGTTCTTCCTATTATATTTCTTGAGATAAGTAGATTGGTACCGTACAAGTCTCGATCAATATTTATTTCTTTTATGTCTCTTTCTGCTATGTTGTGATATGTTTCGTCTTTCACCTTGAGCTCCTTTGTGGTACTTGTTGCTTGGGGTTCTGACCCCACTGGCTTTGCATAGCCAGGTTACTCCGAAGAGAACTAGGATCCACCGCACTTCCAGCAAGATGGCACGCACTCGTAGGACTACGGCCGAAGCTCGCGAGTGGGTTTTCTTCTTCCACCCCTCGTCTTGATTACTTTTTTTGTGGTGTTTAGCACAGGACAGAGTGTAGAAGCATGGAAAATCTATAGTCATGCGGCTTATATGCAGGCCGCATCCTCATGTTGAAGACAGGCCCATAGTCATCTCCTATGCGGCCTGGACAGACAAAGAGAGCCGAGTCGCATAACATGCCCTCTGACTCGACCTCCAAGGGTCTGCCACAGTTCCAATACAAGCACTTATGGCCCTGACTGCCTCGAAAAGTGTTAGAGAGACGGCGACACACCATCCAACAGAAAAGTCATATCAAGAATTAATGATTTTGTCAGAACGCACAGAGCACGTATGCGGCTACATGACCAATGCGGCCTCGCCAACATGCTGCCAGAGTGTCCATTCGACCACGGCCCAAACGAGAGCACGTATGTGGCTATATGACCCAGCTGCCTCGCCAACATGCGGCCAGAGTGTCCATTCGACCAAGGTCCAAACGAGAGCACGTATGCGGCTACATGACCCATGCGACCTTGTCAACATGCGGCCTAGTTGTTGTGCGGCCTCCAGCTTACAAGATCTTTTCGTTTCAACCGTAAATATCTTCGCACAGTTGGCGCTGACTACGTATCCAACTGACCAAGTCATGCCCACAACGGGTTGATAACAACCTCGAGATCTCATCAACAACATATCTCAACCAAGGCCACATAGCAATCTGCCCTTGGCTTGAGGCAATAGTTGTAACCATATTCTGTTGGAGAAGCCTTATGCGGCCACCAAACAGAGGTAGATGTGGCACCCATAGCCCATCAGCACGATGGCTATAAATAGGAGCAACTTGAATGTTCTAAAGGTCAGCTTTTTCTACTTCAGAGAGAGACCGGACCAAGAGGGGCTATCTGTGAATCAACACTCAAGGGAGATAGAAGAGCTGATGCATCAGACCGTCCACGGAGTAAAGAGAGTTGCTACACTCATAACCCTCCATCATCACCCCCCAGAAAACAAAATTATACTTATATTGTCTCCTAGGACTCTTCTTTGTACTTTCTTAATTTGTTAAACCAAATCTAGTTCTTCCAGTTCTCGTTTTGATATTAAATGGTAAACACGGTGGCGACTCTGCTGGGGATATCCTTTTTCTCTGTTGAGAAGTCGGTGACACAGTCCGATGTGGCCAAGCTTAGCTCGACATAAAAGATGCGGGTGGTCCGCTTCGACCAGCAAGTGTTTGAGGACATGCTCTTCGGGGACAGTATGAGTCCTTCTCCGAAGCAAGCAAAGCCCAAGAAGACCCGCAGGACGTGGGTAACAAAGGCCTCTTTGCCTCACCCAACTGTGGAGCATGCGCTCCCTGTCTCTCTCTCCCAGCCGCAGGGACCGCACATCATGCGACCACTGTCTATGCGGCAGCCTCTTCCAACCAAAAGGGCACTCCCCACTCGAAGACTGACAGAACATGGGTGGCCAAGTTCGCTGCACCCTACCCAACTGCAAAGCAGACGCTTCCAGCCTCTCACTCTGTTGCCCATGAAGGTCGTCGAACGAACGTCCATAACGTCCACATCTATGCGACATCCCGGGCTGACGTAAAGACTGTTCAACACCCAGACTCTGGCAGAGGAAAATGCTACGATGCCAGATGTCCTGGTACTGAGGAAGCTTCTATGAGGCCAAGGTGGAGGCCTCATAAGACTGCCCATGTGACATCAACTCACAACTGCAGACAATAGGCCGTATCCGGCCCCAATTGTAGCGCCCTGCTCCGCGTAGGCACTATGTACAAGTGATATCGCCTTGCTTGCTCGAACGGAAGTCTTCTCGGAGAGTTCCCTACCAATTGATCAAAGTGAGTGGGCAGAACTGCATTCTCTGATTCTTGCATGACTTAATAATGAATCTGAGTTTTTGAATGCTTGTTTGCTTAAGAAGAATGTTTTCATAAGAGAATGATAGAACCGACTCTGTCACGCCCCAATCTCCCGTAAGCTCGATAGTCCCCACAGAACGTGAATCACCATGTTGCAGCTCTCCTGCAGGACAATCATTCTCATCGGGACATGATATCGTGCAAGCCTAAAGTACACTTGCACAAGGCCAAAGCTTTGAACAAGGGCAAGTAAGCTATTCAAATACTGAAGCAGCGGCACACATATTTGCAGAAAAGTAAAGAACACAAAGGCACATAAAAATAGGCTCTTTTATTGATAATCAAAAGCATTACAAGCGGCGCATGGCCGAGGTTACAATTCGCTCAAGCACTCTTTCTCTCGATTACAATAACACCATTCCATACATCAAGTCCCTCTATACAAAAGCAGCTCAAAGCAATCTCGATACGGCTCAAGGCATCGACTCCAGATTTTCGGTTCCTTGGGATGAGGCACGAATATCGCTTCCTCGAACGAACAGGCACCTGAGAACAAGCAAACTGTTGGTGGGTCAGCAATTTATACAAGTACTGGTGAGATAAAACAACTGAGCAGAAGCTACACCCCCTGAAACCCACACTAAGTAATTATGTGGCAAAATATTTCATTACTAGTGATCTTGCTACTTTTACCTAAGTTCATTTCATGTCGCTCAGAACTAGTCAGATTACATCTTTTGAAAACACAAGTTGGAAACCAGTTTTTCATATTCGATACTCAAGCATTCAAGCAACAATAAGTAATAGTGTTCTCATCGTGCAGTGCGCAGCATATATTGTGAAATCAATCTAACTCTTTGGGGCAAAGCTTATATAGCAGATTGATCATCTCGAATCAAGGCAAGCATATCAAGTGGACTATCATTCACTCAAGCAATTTGGGCAACACATCTATATGATTTCGGTCCCCGAGAAACTCAGGATTGGCAGCGATAATCCAGCTATCCAATGACTCATATTCTAATACTATTAGCAGCTGTGACCGAGGTTCAGCTCTGCACTAATAGTCATTGTCTTACCGATGCAATGCATGAAGCACTAATAAATATCTCTACGATGCAGACAAAATAAACAAACATGCTATACATAACTCATTGCATTTCTTACCCACGGCCGAACGGTTATCCCTGCAGCAAACACACAAGTTAGCCATAATTTGCATAACATAATGTATACAGTTCTCTAGTTTTCTGTTCGTCCCTGCATCAAACAGTTAGGTATGCAAGAAGGCTAGCCTAGCATGCGCCCTAACTATATGATGGTCCCCTCAACGGGATTAGCAGTTGGGACATACAAGCCCATCTCACTAATAGACGGGTCTACCCCCCCTCCCCCCGTAAGTAAGGTGTGTTAAGCCTCAGGGTATCTAGATCTCTCCTAGGCCGGACGATCCCAGTGCCCCAGGAACGCCCGAGAGATGACCTTGTGCACAAGTTGTCCTGACCAAATACGAGAATGCAAGCTCCTATCAATACAAGATTATGCACATAATCCAGAACAAGCAAGCAAACACATCTATCAAGTCCAGATAGCCGAAGCTCACTCTCTCAATACACATGCCTAATAGCCACCCCCCCGTAAGTAAGGTGTATAAGCCTCAGGGTGGACTATTAGTCTAGATTCACAAGCTCACGCCATTCACCAAGTTCCATCTCATGACAAGCAATCAATAAAGCATGTTCAAGCAAAGCTAACTTATTAAACAAGTAACAAGCAAGAACAGTTCTTATAACTCTAGCATGCAAATTCTATCTCTTGTGGACAAGCATTCAAGTATTTCAGTCTAGCATACGATATCAAGAATAAATGCAAGCAATCCTTTTTACTCTTGTTATTAGCATGGCAAGGTTCTATCTCATTTCAGACAAGCATTTCCAGTTCTCTTATTAGGCAAGCAAGCAGATTTATTTCAATGACAAGCTATGTGAGTTCTCTTATTAGCATACTGAGTCGGTTCTATCATTCTTCTTATGGAACAATCTTCTTAAGAAGCAAGCATTCAAAAACTTAGATTCATTATTAAGTCGTGCAAGAATCAGAGAATGCAGTTCTGCCCACTCACTTTGATTAATCGGTCGGGAACTCTCCGAGAAGACTTTCGTTCGAGCAAGCAAGGCGATATCACTTGTACATAGCGTCAACGCGGAGCGGGGCGCTACATACTTACCCACCAATAAAGAGTTTCGTCCTCGAAACTCAAGGAGAAACTCACGAAAACATAGAGCAGCGATAGTCCTCATCCCTCACCTTCCTTAATCAAAACTCAGCAATCCAGAAATCACAAATCATATCTCAAGCAATGAAAACAAATCAAGAAAACTTTTGTGCGCATCTTTGAGAATATCTATGGACTTATTGTATGGAACGTTCATTGTAACACAATCACAACTCAGAGTCGGAGGCAACGGAATGGGCAAAGAATCGAGTCGCTCTGATACCATTATGTCACGTCCCAATCTCCCGCAAGCTCGATAGTCCCCGTTGAACGTGAATCACCACGTTGCAGCTCTCCGCAGGACAATCGTTCTCATCGGGACGTGATGCCGTGCAAGCCTAAAGTGCGCTTGCACAAGGCCAAAGCTTTGAACAAGGGCAAGTAAGCTATTCAAATACTGAAGCAGCGGCACACATATTTGCAGAAAAGTAAAGAACACAAAGGCACATGAAAATAGGCTCTTTTATTGATAATCAAAAGCATTACAAGCGGCGCATGGCCGAGGTTATAATTCGCTCAAGCACTCTTTCTCTCGATTACAATAACACCGTTCCATACATCATGTCCCTCTATACAAAAATAGCTCAAAGCAATCTCGATACGGCTCAAGACATCGACTCCAGATTTTCGGTTCCTTGGGATGAGGCACGGCTATCGCTTCCTCGGACGAACAAGCACCTGAGAACAAGAAAACTGTTGGTGGGTCAGCACTTTATACAAGTACTGGTGAGATAAAACAACTGAACAGAAGCTACACCCCCTGAAACCCACACTAAGTAATCATGTGGCAAAATATTTCATTACTAGTGATCTTACTACTTTTACCTAAGTTCATTTCATGCAGCTCAGAACTAGTCAGATTACATCTTTTGAAAACACAAGTTGGAAACCAGTTTTTCATATTCGATACTCAAGCATTCAAGCAACTATAAGGAATAGTGTTCTCATCGTGCAGTGCGCAGCATGTATTGTGAAATCAATCTAACTCCTTGGGGCAAAGCTTATATAGCAGATTGATCATCTCGAATCAAGGCAAGCATATCAAGTGGAGTATCATTCACTCAAGAAATTTAGGCAACACATCTATATGATTTCGGTCCTCGAGAAACTCAGGATTGGCAGTGGTAATCCAGCTATCCAATGACTCACATTCTGATACTATTAGCAGCTGTGACCGAGGTTTAGCTCTGCACTAATAGTCATTGTCTGACCGATGCAATGCATGAAGCACTAATAAATATCTCTATGATGCAGACAAAATGAACAAACAGGCTATACATAACTCATTGCATTTCTTACCCACGGCCGAACGGTTATCCCTGCAGCAGACACACAAGTTAGCCACAATTTGCATAACATAATGTATATATTTCTCTAGTTTTTTGTTCGTCCCTGCATCAAACAGTTAGGTATGCAAGAAGGCTAGCCTAGCATGCGCCCTAACTATATGATGGTCCCCTCAACGGGATTAGCAGTTGGGACATACAAGCCTATCTCACTAATAGACGGGTCTACCCCTACCCTCCGTAAGTAAGGTGTGTTAAGCCTCAGGGTATCTAGATCTCTCCTAGGCCGGACGATCCCAGTGCCCCAGGAACGCCCGAGAGATGACCTTGTGCACAAGTTGTCCTGACCAAATACGAGAATGCAAGCTTCTATCAATACAAGATTATGCATATAATCCAGAACAAGCAAGCAAACACATCTATCAAGTCCAGATAGTCGAAGCTCACTCTCTCAATACACATGCCTAATAGCCACACCCCCCGTAAGTAAGGTGTTTAAGCCTCAGGGTGGACTATTAGTCTAGATTCACAAGCTCACACCATTCACCAAGTTCCATCTCATGACAAACAATCAATGGAGCATGTTCAAGCAAAGCTAACTCATTAAACAAGTAACAAGCAAGAACAGTTCTTATAACTCTAGCATGCAAATTCTATCTCTTTTGGACAAGCATTCAAGTATTTCAGTCTAGCATACGATATCAAGAATAAATGCAATCAATCCTTTTTACTCTTGTTATTAGCATGGCAAGGTTCTATCTTATTTCAGACAAGCATTTCCAGTTCTCTTATTAGGCAAGCAAGCAGATTCATTTCAATGACAAGCTATGTGAGTTCTCTTATTAGCATACTGAGTCGGTTCTATCATTCTTCTTATGGAATAATCTTCTTAAGAAACAAGCATTCAAAAACTCAGATTCATTATTAAGTCCTGCAAGAATCATAGAATGCAGTTCTGCCCACTTAGTTTGATTAATCGGTCGGGAACTCTCCGAGAAGACTTTCGTTCGAGCAAGCAAGGCGATATCACTTGTATATAGCGTTGACGCGGAGCGGGGCGCTACAGACTCATCATGCTAATAAGAGAACTCACATAGCTTATCATTGAAACGAATCTGCTGCCTAACTAGAGAATATGTATTGCTTGTCAGAAATGAAATAGAACCATTGCTGCTAAAAGAAAGATAGAAATATTGCATGCTTAGAAATACCGACACAACTATCGAACGAACCCTTGCTATGCTAAGAAAGATAAGTAAATGAATCGCGTGAATATGTCCCTTTATAATATGCAATGAAGAGATAGTTTTGCATGTTAGATATGTAATCAATCGTGCTTGCCATTATATGTTTCGCTTGTCTGTTTGCTATATCGAACTGCTATAAGTCTTGATTCGTATAAGCATAGTCTAATAGTGCGCCCTGACGTCCTGTCCTTCAGGATCTTGGGGGGTGTGCTATTAGATATGTGAAGAGATGTGTTTGCCTGAATGAATGGAAGAGAGAGTCTAATAGTCCGCCCTGACGTCTGGTCCTTCGGGATCTTGGGGGTGTGCTATTAGATTGTTGAAAAGTTGTGTTTGCTTGAATAAGTGAAAGAGAAGAGTCTAATAGTCCCTCTGACGTCTGGTCTTTCGGGATCTTGGGGGGTGTACTATTAGATTGTTATATGCTTGTGAATATGAATGTTGCTTGTCATGCATTGGTCTCGGACAACTTGTGCACAAGGTGATAGTCTCTCGATCGGTTTTTGGGGCACTAAAAATTGGTCGGTCCGGAAGGGATTGTGAGATCACCATGACGTCCGGTCCTATAGGATCTTGGGGGGTATTATTGTCCAATAATAGGGAAACCCATGGACCGTCATATAGATAGGGCGCATGCTAGGTTTACCTTCTTGCATACCTATCATTGTTGACACCAAAAGATTGATACATAAGTTATTGAATGTGCAAATTGTGGCTAACTTATGTGTCTGCTGCAGGGATAACCGTTCGGCTATGGGGTAAGAAATATGAGTTTATACATAAGCCTGCTTGTTCATTTTGTCTGTATCGTAGAGATTATCTGTTAGTGCTTCATGCATTGCATCAGTCAGATAATGACTATTAGTACAGAGCTGACCCTCGGTCTCAGCTGCTAATAGGATCAGAATATGAGTCATTGGTTAGCTGGATTACTGCTACCGATCCTGAGTTTCTCGGGGACCGACCTCTGATTGATAGTTCAACTTGTGTGCTTGATTGAATGATAGTTCCTATATGCTAACTTGCCCCCAAAGAGTTAGTTTTGATGCATAATGTGTAACGCCCCGCTCCGCGCCGGCGTTATGTATCAAGGTGAGTGGGCAGAACTTCGTTCTCTGATTCTTGCACGCCTTAATAATAACCTGAGTTTTTTGCTTGCAATGTTTTCTTAAGAGAATGATAGAACCTGCCTTGCATGTTAATGAACGAACTCACCTAGCTTGTCCTTGAAACAATGCCTGCTTAACGAGAATCCTGAATCGCCTGCTTAGAGTGCATGAATATGTTCACTATCGTCTATGCTTCGAGAGAACCATACTGTGCCTGAACGTGTTCAAGTGATAAGTCAGATTGTCCCGCAACAATGAGTGTATTCTGATGGTTCGTCTCGTCTGCATACTAGAGTTTATTTGATAGTGTTCCATGCATTCGCACGCGGTCGGACAATGGCTATTGGTGGAGAGCTGAACTGCATGTGTCACGGCTGCTACCATGATAGTGCAAAGCAACCATGAGTCACAGCTGCCTCTAGCATCAGATAAAGAGTCATTGGTATGCTGTTCCACCAGCTGCCGATCCTGAGATACTCGGGGACCGCCCTGCATATAGCTAAGTCATTGTGTTGGCTTGGATAGTGACTGCCCCTAAGAATGTGCATCGTGTGTCTAGCTTTGCATCAGACCCTCGAGTCGCACGAGACACGCTGCGCACACCCTGAAACATGAACGGTTTGCTTGCTTGCATATTCAATATGAAACTCTGTTTCCAAACATGTTTCTAAACAAGTAAATCGACTCTGCTAGAACTGCATAAAACGAACCTAGGTAAAACTAGAAAGATCACTAGTAATGTAATATTTTATAACATGATTACTTAGTGCCTGTTTGAGTGAATGCTTGTTTCTGTTCAGTTGATTTATCTCATCAGTACTTGTATAAAGTGCTGACCCACCAACAGTTTACTTGTTCGCAGGTACTGGATCGTCCGAGGGAGAGATAGGCGTGCCACAGTCCCGAAGACCCGGAATCCTGGTTTCGATTGTTGCCCCGAGAATGCTATCGTATAAGGGGGCATAATGTATGGAACGAACGTGTGCCTTTGCTAAAGGAAACCCAAGCTGCCTCGATTGTCCCGAACACTCAGTTGGCTAATGCATTGCATTGCAACAAGTCCCTTTCCGCTGCTTACTCAATTGATGCGATGATAGCCAACTATCAACTTAAACGATTGGCCTTGCACGGGCGCAACCCCAGGCCCGTGCGGCATCACGTCCCCCGAAAGCTCGAACGGGCCATTCGCTTGGCTCCCTTCCTCCCTCGCACCTGCGGGACGGGCGCGGTGATTCGCGTCCGGCGCGCCGAGGCACGGTGATACGTGTCCGGTTCGTTAATTCCCGGCCGCACGGGGCGGGGCAGGGCGGAGCGGCGGCCCGGGCGGGGCCGGGGCGTGACAGAATGGTATCAGAGCGGAATCGATTCTCTGGCCCAAACCGTTGCTATGACTCTGAGATATTATCGATATGGTTTTGCAAAGAGCGTTCCATACAATAAGTCCATAGATATTCTCAAAGTGCAAAATGTTTCCTGAACTTGAATTGCTTGATTGTTTCGATTGAGTACTGCGAGGGACGGCACTATCGCTACTCGGGATATCGAGAAGTTTATCCTTGAAGTTTCGAGGACGAAACTTTTTGTTGGTTGGTAAGTATGTAACGCCCCGCTCCACGCCGGCGTTATGTATCAAGGTGAGTGGGCAGAACTTCGTTCTCTGATTCTTGCACGCCTTAATAATAATCTGAGTTTTTGCTTGCAATATTTTCTTAAGAGAATGATAGAACCTGCCTTGCATGTTAATGAACGAACTCACCTAGCTTGTCCTTGAAACAATGCCTGCTTAACGAGAATCCTGAATTGCCTGCTTAGAGGTCATGAATATGTTCACTATCGTCTATGCTTCGAGAGAATCATACTGTGCCTGAACGTGTTCAAGTGATAAGTCGGATTGCCCCGCAACAATGAGTGTATTCTGATGGTTCGTCTCGTCTGCATACTAGAGTTTATTTGATAGTGTTCCATGCATTCGCACGCGGTCGGACAATGGCTATTGGTGGAGAGCTGAACTGCATGTGTCATGGCTGCTACCATGATAGTGTAAAGCAACCATGAGTCACAGCTGCCTCTAGCATCAGATAAAGAGTCATTGGTATGCTGTTCCACCAGCTGCCGATCCTGAGATACTCGTGGACCGCCCTGCATATAGCTAAGTCATTGTGTTGGCTTGGATAGTGACTGCCCCTAAGAATGTGCATCGTGTGTCTAGCTTTGCATCAGACCCTCGAGTCGCACGAGACACGCTGCGCACACCCTGAAACATGAACGGTTTGCTTGCTTGCATATTCAATATGAAACTCTGTTTCCAAACATGTTTCTAAACAAGTAAATCGACTCTGCTAGAACTGCATAAAACGAACCTAGGTAAAACTAGAAAGATCACTAGTAATGTAATATTTTATAACATGATTACTTAGTGCCTGTTTGAGTGAATGCTTGTTTCTGTTCAGTTGATTTATATCACCAGTACTTGTATAAAGTGCTGACCCACCAACAGTTTACTTGTTCACAGGTACTGGATCGTCCGAGGGAGCGATAGGCGTGCCACAGTCTCGAAGACCCGGAATCCTGGTTTCGATTGTTGCCCCGAGAATGCTATCGTATAAGGGGGCATAATGTATGGAACGAACGTGTGCCTTTGCTAAAGGAAACCCAAGCTGCCTCGATTGTCCCGAACACTCAGTTGGCTAATGCATTGCATTGCAACAAGTCCCTTTCCGCTGCTTACTCGATTGATGCGATGATAGCCAACTATCAACTTAAACGATTGGCTTTGCACGGGCGCAACCCCAGGCCCGTGCGGCATCACGTCCCCCGAAAGCTCGAACGGGCCATTCGCTTGGCTCCCTTTCTCCCTCGCACCCGCGGGACGGGCACGGTAATTCGCATCCGGCGTGCCGAGGCACGGTGATACGTGTCCGGTTCGTTAATTCCCGGCCGCACGGGGCGGGGCAGGGCGGAGCGGCGGCCCGGGCGGGGACGGGGCGTGACATAATGCATGCTGCGCACTACACGATAGAGCACTGCCCCGATCGTATGCTTATAAGTTTGAATATGCAAATTGTTTCAAAATTATGTTTTCAAAAGATATAATCTGACTATAGTTCTGAGCTGCATGAAATAAACTTAAGTAAAACTAGCAAGATCACTAGTAATGCAATATTTTGCCACATGATTACTTAGTGTGGGTTTCAGGGGGTGTAGCTTCTGTTCAGTTGTTTTATCTCACCAGTACTTGTATAAAGTGCTGACCCACCAACAGTTTGCTTGTTCTCAGGTACTTGATCATCCGAGAAAGCGATAGCCGTGCCTCATCCCAAGGAACCAGAAATCTGCAGTCGATGCCTTGAGCCGCATCGAGATATGCCTGCTTTGAGTTGCTTTTGTATAGAGGGACATAATGTATGGAACGATATCATTGTAATCGAGAGAGAGTGCTTGAGTTAATTATAATCTCGGCCATGCGCCACTTGTAACACTTGTGAATATCAATAAAAGAGCTTGTTTTCATATGCCATTGTGTTCTTCACTTTTCTGCAATATGTGTGTCGCTGCTTCAGTATTGAATAGCTTACTTGCCCTTGTATCAAAGCTTTGGCCTTGTGCAAGCGCACTTTAGGCTTGCACGACATCACATCCGTGCGAGGACGATCGGTTCCATAGGGACCAAAGCAAGGACGAACGGCCCTGCGGGACCGGGGCATGACACCAATAGCAATAAAATCTCTGTTTTCGACCGTATCTCATGCGGCACAGGTCCTATGTGACCCACTAAGAATGGTAAAAACCCAAAGATGGACTCTTCATACTACGTGCCTGTGGTAGCTAAGCTGAAGAAGTCCAGGGCAGTGCGAGCTTGTCAAGCTCAAGCAACTGCTCATATGACCGACTTCCAACAGGCATCGCTAGTTATTACGCGAGCCTCGGACGGACAGTTGTACAAGACCGATCCTTGCGTCCAGTCCACAGGGACCGATGGACAGGGCCAGTCTCAAAAGTCTCCACCAGTACCTCGGGGCAAGTTCATGTACGAACCCCAGGCCAGGGAGCAAACACAGCACCTGTGCATCCATGTGCCCGGGATACCCGGAGTCACAAAGAGGATGCAAAGGTAATCACCATTTGTATGATTTTCGTGACATGATTACTTATAAACACAAAGCAAAGGAAACAACTATGGCGTGGGATATGCCATCTCCAAGGCACAGCTGCACCAATATCATTATCAATTATTGCTGCAATAAAGCAGCAGTACTTACAGACAGACAATAGGCCTTCCAGCGACTGTACCGGAAAGCACCTACACGGCAACAACCCGAAGATCAGGTGCAACTATCAGAGGAGGAGGAGTTGTTCTTTGCCTCATGCTACTCAACTGGAAAGCTTTTTGCCACCAAGGGACGAAAGAAATCAAATACCTCCAGTTTGGCGCTCTCTACTACGGCATCGCGAAAGCGATTACCCGGGGGGCTGACAACGACGATGATAGAAGATGTCTTCCAGGAGAATCGCTCAAGGAAGAAGCTGTCGGCCCCTAGGGGTAGTTCTTTCTCAGAACCCCTGGGGGTTACACAAACTGGGGGTAGCAATCCTCCAGAACTCCATGACAGCCCAGCGTTCCGAGGGGATAGTGAATCTCAAGGGTCAGATGCCGAGTTCCCTAGAGGTAATCACCCTCATCAAGAAGGTGCGACTTCCAAAGTTGGTGGTAGCATTCCCTCTAATTCTGAAGAAAATATAGCACTTTTGGCTTTTTTTGAGGACAACGATTCCGAGGAAGCTGACAGCAACGTGCCTGGGGTTAATGCAGCATCTAGGGATGGGGGTAGCAATACTCCAGAATCGGAAGATGGTTAGATGATACCTACCTCCCCTGAAGATTATAACTCCCAAGGAACAGATAATGACATGCTTGGGGGTAGTCACCCTCGAATAGTCAGAGCATCATCTGAAGCTGGGAGTAGCATCTCCTTTGAGTCTGAAGACGATGCAACCATGCTCGTCTTCCCTGAAGACAATGGAACTCAGGAACCGAAGACGGAAGGGCTCGGTGATCGCCAACGTCTCGATGCTCTTGAGGCAATGATGCACACCATGAGTGCCATAATGCAGACTCTGGCCCAGGCAATACTGGAGATCAAGGCAAACATGGTCCTGCCACCCTTAGGGCCTGCAGTAATTCGGTAAGCCGGGGGTAGCAATATCATAGTTCTCCACGCCAACCTGTCATGCGGTAAGGAGCCCAAGAACCAGACAATGACATGTCTGGGGGTAGCCACCCTTCGACAAGAGACAACAACATCCAAAACTGGGGGTAGAATTTTCTCCAAGTCCGAAAATGATACAAAACTACCAGTTTCCCCGGAGGACCGTACGACCCAGGTATTGGAATCCCCAAAGCCAAATAAGACTTTCTTCATCAATGACGATGATAACATTGAGATCTTCAACATACTGATGAAGGGAAACAAACTTTGTCTACCCAATATCAGGTACCCTGAAGAGGCTGACAAGGTCGATAACCCAAAATATTGCCTCTTTTATTGGTACATTCATCATCCAACCAGAGACTACTCTGTGTTGAAGAGATGTATCCAGCAATTGATCAATGCCAATAAGCTCACCCTCAACTTCGAGGATAAGACGGTCATTGCGAACATAGTATCCCTCCAATTTGATAACTTTCCACCGACAGAAGCCCAAGACGGAGTGGTCCCAGCCCAGGCAACCAGAGAAGTCGTCAACCTCCCGCTAGCTTGCAACCGAGTAGCAGGCTTGGTATTACTTATACCCCAAGAGATGAGGTCACTGCTCAAAGGCTGGTACAACAAATAGCACCTTCAATGACCAGGTTAAAGGGAAAGCAATGCAGGCAAGGCCGTATGACCTTTTCCTTAGAAAGCACCAATTGTAGACTTCGGATGCTTAGGGCAGCTCGACAAGTCTTCCCGTGCACAAAAAGCTAAGTCTTACAGCACAAAAGCTAAGTCTTGCATGACTCATCAGCAATGACGTATGATAGAAAGCGCTCCATTGTACGCATCTGAGCATGTCTTCGGCGCAAGGATGTATTACCCTCCATGTGCACATGATAGTATTTCTCATCGTAACAAATTCTTGCGGGCAACAGACAGTGTTCCCCTGCGTAATATACAAAAATGTGCAGCAAGCGATGGTCCTTAACGTGGTAGACAAACATCACGCGAAAGTGATCCTACGCACACAACTCATCCAACTCCCTCGTATATACACGGCAGTATTCCTGTGCACAGAGCTCCTTATTCGGCACAGGCTGAGTCATCAACAGTATTCAACGCAACAAATGATGAGCTGCCTCAGTTCCATCATTACATCCAACAATCACTTTGTCTCATGTTGAAGATGGGATACGACCTCCAAAAAACTGAAGGTCTAAACTTTGGTAAAGGACGATGTATTCCTTTATAATCCGATAGTTCTTACAACAGCACTCATAGAGGGCTAGGATATGGAGATGCTTGTACGCACCATGAATCATAAGATGGCCGATAAATTCTAATCTAAATAGGAGGGTCCATTCATTATGGAAACCGTGTTTCCCAACAGCGCATACCGGCTAGTTAAACTCAACGGCGACTTACTCATGATGCCTATCAACAACAAGTTCCTAAAAGAAAGTACTATGTCTAAACTAGACTTGTACTCCCCTCATCCCTACCGGGATAACCCAGATATACAAATCAACTCTTGGTTCTTCATCCCCAACAAGTGCCTATGTGTGACATTTTTTCCTTCTTTACAAACCCATTATTTGTATCCAGAAGTCCCGGATATGCAAAGGATGACGGATCCTCAAAATCTCTCCAGCGGAGCAATCCTCAGGTGTCATGCCCCAGTCCCAAAATACCAAGGGACTGGACACGTGGCAATGGCCAGCAGTACGCACCGATGGACAAACCCAATTTAATGGATCCATCGGGCATACTTAAGCTGTATTACATCAGTCAGGGTTTTACTATTCTCATCCACAGAATAAAGATAACAACATCAGCAAAAATAAACCACAACATCCAGTTACAAGTATTAAAAGAAAATCGGGAAACCACCCGATAATAAGTCTGTTTACACAAGTTCAATTAACAGGAAAATAAAGAGTTCAATTAAACAGAAATAAAGTTTATTTGCCAAGAGACTGAGCAGGGCGAAGCATTTGTTCAGGAAAAATCCTCAGCTATCACCTCGTCTTCAGGTTCAGGTACGGCTCCGAGTAGTGCCCCTGTTCCGTACACCTCAGGGTAGATCTCGTCTGCTATAACTGGAGAACAAAACCAGGTCCTCAGCGGGACGTAACAAGGTACAGAAGAATACGAGCCATAATACAGTGAATGAGCATGCAAGTCAACCAAAATGTTAAACACAAGAGAAGCACAAGAAATTAATAAGTTTAAGACAGTGGCATGCCGATGTTGCTATCAAACAAATCTGGGTAAATAATTAAACTAGCTAAGTGATCATGCAAGTGAGAGTTATTATCATACTTCAGGCTGAGACTACTACAGGATCAGTGACAAGAAACCATAGCAGTGTTTTCTCGAAGGGCCAGTACAGGTGCCAAAGCTCTGTGTCAGAGACTAGGACACTTCCAGATAACCAGATATATATATATAATATAATCAGCCTTGATATGGTAATACTCTCCCCACCCAATGAAATCTCACGTCACAGTTCTCAATGTTCATGTTATGCAAGATTAGAACTAATGCAGTCAGTCATTTATTAAGTTCTAAGAAAATAAGCTTAAATCATGAAATCTATATCCTATTATGAAACTCCTTGAAAATCAGGAAGATTCTATATCATGCTTTGTGTCAGGTGTCCTGGGTATAAAGTACTGGATAGGGCAAGTACAACAGTCACAAAATTTAAGGCAAGAGAATCAAAATGAATCAAATACTGCATTTAATGGCAAGGTACACTTGCCTGGATTTTCGGTTCCAAATGTTGCTCTGGCTTCAGCTGGATTTCCAAGCAGTACTCCGGTTGCTGAAACAAACATCACCATCAGGTCCAGAACACATCAATCAGCTAGGAACGCCTGTCCTTGAGTCCAATTTGGAGACAAGGGCAAAAACGTCATTTTCGGGTCAAGGCGGGGTCCAATTGTGGGCCGCTTTGCACCGAAAAATGCGTCAGGGTCAAAGGTCTCAAAAATAGTTCAACTTAGTGTCAACAGGTCAGGAACGATGATACGAACCCAACGGAACTTCCAGAATTGGATTCCGATGAGCCGTTCTCAAAATCGCCCGTCGGGTGGAGGCTATGGGGCCCACGACACACGATTTTGTCAACGTTCTCAGAATCGAACCAAACTTGGCTCACAGGACCAGCGTATTGCTACGAGTCCAATGGCGCAAGTTTCGTCTCGATCTGACTTGTGTACACTAAGTTACAGCGAGAAACAGGAAGTACGGATACGGGGCGTTGTTCGCGGATACGCACTGATTCCGGTGTGCACGCACATCCAAATCAGCTTCTGCAAAATCTCGCACGTCCGTATCAACGACGCACACGTATCGGTGAAGACCGCACGCGACCAAGTCATCCCGTTTGGCGGGGCGTACTCGATACCGGGGTAAAACAGGGCTAAGTTTTTCCTGTTTTTGGATCGCGATGTGCGATCACCACAGGATGCGATGCCCCGAGCAATTTGCACGGGTACCGAGAGGGTCATGCAGGCTACACAATAAAATTTACGGAATCGAATTCCGAGCTACGAGTCAAAAGTTATGAATACCTGAAGTAGGTTCCAGAAAACTGAATCCTCGTGTCCTGAGTTGTGTCCGACACGAGTCCAAAACTAGGGTTTAGGGTTTCTGGTTCCTGTGTCCGCGGCTACTGTGTCCGAGTTAGAGACTCCTGCGTCCGGGTGTCACCGGAGTCGGCTGGAGCTCCTCCGGGCTGCGCTGGACGGGGCGGCACGGCCGGAGATAACTGGTGGAGGCGGCGACAGCTTCTAGGGCGGCGCTCGGCTTTTGGCGAAGTCGGCTAGGGTAGCAGCGTCGGTCGGCGGAGTCTGGGGGCGAGGAGAGACGGAGGAGAAAGGAGGGAGGGTGATGGCGGGACGGCCGGCTGCGCGGTGGTGGTCTAGGCGGGGAAAGATGGAAGAGGAGGTCGAGCGGAGGATGGAGGCGCGTCGGAGACGGGGTTTATAAAGGCCACGAGAGGAGGTCAGCCGCCGGGGGTTGCCGGAATAGGAAGGGGAGGAGCCGGGGGAGGTTCAGGGAGAGGAAACGAGCGGTCTTCGGCGGCCACGGCGGCTGAAACGGCCACCGGAGAAGAGGAAGAAGAAAGGAATTGGGGGTTAGGGTTTAAGGTGGGTCGGGTCGGGTTTTGACGGGTCGGGTCTGACCCGGATCCGACCCGTTAGGGGTTACGGTCCGGTTCAGTCAGACCGGCCGGTCCGGGTCGGTTTAAATTTTGGGTTGGTTTATTAAACCTGGTTTATTATATTAATTATTAAATTAGTATTTAGGGCTTTTAAAATTCATCCGGGGTCCAATAAATTCCCGGAAAATTACCCTATGTCTGGTTTTCTGTTTTACACCATAAAATATTATTTTCATAATATTTAATAATATTTATTATCATTTAAAAAATCCTTTAATAATTAAAACACCTGATTTAAATTACAGAAAAATCCAAGATAATTCCAGAAAATTCCAGATAAATTGTAAAAAAATCCAAATTAAAATTCTCTTGAAAATCAGGGGGATTACAATATACCCCCCTTAAGAGGATTGCGTCCTCGCAATCAAAGATTAACCGGTCAACAGAGATGACACGGTTGCAAAATTTATTTGAATCAGAAAAATCAAGATTTAGAGTGACACCTAGGAAAAATTATTTTTCACAAGCATTAAAAGTTATACAATTTCCCAAATGTGGGAAATCTTGAAAGTTACAGTTTTAGAAAACCAGGTTATTTTCAAAACTTATCAGGTCAACAATTCTAGGTTATTATCAAGTTCAAAATTACTAGGTTAACACTTAGGTTATCAATTATTAACAAGTTAGAATTATTAGGTTAAGTTATCAGGTCAAGTCTGGGGTCACGAACCAGCATGCACGAACTACAGAAATGCTAGGAACGGAACAACTATAAAGACTTACTCGCATTTGCAACTCCATTGTTCTGCGCATCTCCCACAGTCATCGCGAAAACTTGGCCGCGTCCTGGAGGTGGTGCTCTCTGTTGCTGCTGGGCTTGCTGGTAGGGTACTGCTTGATGTGCCAAGGGTGGCCTTGGTTGATGCCCTCCTGGTGCTGGTAGAGCTTGTTGGTTTGCACTTGGTGCTTCCCTACGATCAGGACAGTCCTTCACTGCATGCTGTCTAGATCCACAACCTAAGCACAATCCATGTTTACGTCTACACTCCTTCTCAACATGGCCTAGCTTGCCGCAGAAATAACAAGTAGGAAGAGTCAGGGTTTTGGATGCAGATCCCTGTGGTGCTTGATGCAGATGAGGTTTCTTGGCAACTTCTCCATTGTTTGCTCTGGCTGGTACTGAGGTGGAAGACCTCTTCAGACTGGTTTCTCTCCTGGTGACGCGCTCCATGCGTCTAGCTGCAGCAAGGACGTCCGTGTACGAAGTTGGTGCGACAGATCCAATCAATTTCTGTAGTTCGATGTTGAGTCCGTCGAAAAACTTCTCGGCCTTCTCTACTTCTGTCGGAATCAAGGTAGGAGCGAAGCGACTCAGACGAATAAACTCGGCGTTGTACTCTTCCACCGTCATAGCTTCCTGAGTGAGACGATTGAACTTGTCCCTCAGTTCTGATCGAGCGATGGCCGGAATGTACATCTCCTGGAAGAGTCTGGAGAACTCTTTCCAAGTAACTCGGTCTGGTCCGAGCCTGGTCTCTTCGGATAGCCACCAGTGATGAGCATTGTCCGTCAATTGCATTCTTACGGCGGTCATCCAACGTTCTTGGGGAAGCTCAGCTGCTTCTAATTGATGACGAATATTGGTGAGCCATTCATGCACTTCTGTTGGTCCCTCCTTGCCAGAGAAAGTACGGGGCTTCAGCTGGCGGAAGTCTGTGATAGAGCCCGTCGGTTGCCTTCTAGCTGGTAGGTTGGCCTGCTCCAGTGCATTTACTAGGCTGTTCCTCAAGTACTCAGCCTCACGACGTTGGGCTTCGGTTTGAACTTGTTGCTGAGCTTGCATCATTGCGAAGAACATCTGGAACATCTGCTGTCCGTCCATTGCTTGGCCTGGTGGAAAGGCAGGCATCTGTGGAGGAAACTGGGGTGGAGGTGGAATATCATCACGCCGATATCTAGAAGATTGCGGATCTGCTTGCCTGCTTCGGTGAGTAGAGGGATCTCCACTCAGTAGCGTCACTTCATCTTCTCCGTAAGTGACTTCAGCACCTACTGGTGTTCTTGCTGGAGTTCCGTCATTTTCTCGTGAATCTATTACTCTGCATCAACAATAAACTATAAGAGGCGCACAGGAGTCAAGGCAAGATGCAAATCAAAAATTAGTTTGAATACGATACAGATATCAAGAACGTTTGCAAACAAGTGGATGAGATCCTAAAAACTTATCCTATTATTATTGCAGGTCTGTTCGGTCCCTAAGTTGAAACCGAACAATTTAGTCGTTGACCTGCATGGGCCACCACAAAAACCATGTCACGCCCCAGTCCCAAAATACCAAGGGACTGGACACGTGGCAATGGCCAACAGTACGCACCGATGGACAAACCCAATTTAATGGATCCATCGGGCATACTTAAGCTGTATTACATCAGTCAGGGTTTTACTATTCTCATCCACAGAATAAAGATAACAACATCAGCAAAAATAAACCACAACATCCAGTTACAAGTATTGAAAGAAAATCGGGAAACCACCCGATAATAAGTCTGTTTACACAAGTTCAATTAACAGGAAAATAAAGAGTTCAATTAAACAGAAATAAAGTTTATTTGCCAAGAGACTGAGCAGGGCGAAGCATTTGTTCAGAAAAAATCCTCAGCTATCACCTCGTCTTCAGGTTCAGGTACGGCTCCGAGTAGTGCCCCTGTTCCGTACACCTCAGGGTAGATCTCGTCTGCTATAACTGGAGAACAAAACCAGGTCCTCAGCGGGACGTAACAAGGTACAGAAGAATACGAGCCATAATACAGTGAATGAGCATGCAAGTCAACCAAAATGTTAAACACAAGAGAAGCACAAGAAATTAATAAGTTTAAGACAGTGGCATGCCGATGTTGCTATCAAACAAATCTGGGTAAATAATTAAACTAGCTAAGTGATCATGCAAGTGAGAGTTATTATCATACTTCAGGCTGAGACTACTACAGGATCAGTGACAAGAAACCATAGCAGTGTTTTCTCGAAGGGCCAGTACAGGTGCCAAAGCTCTGTGTCAGAGACTAGGACACTTCCAGATAACCAGATATATATATATAATATAATCAGCCTTGATATGGTAATACTCTCCCCACCCAATGAAATCTCACGTCACAGTTCTCAATGTTCATGTTATGCAAGATTAGAACTAATGCAGTCAGTCATTTATTAAGTTCTAAGAAAATAAGCTTAAATCATGAAATCTATATCCTATTATGAAACTCCTTGAAAATCAGGAAGATTCTATATCATGCTTTGTGTCAGGTGTCCTGGGTATAAAGTACTGGATAGGGCAAGTACAACAGTCACAAAATTTAAGGCAAGAGAATCAAAATGAATCAAATACTGCATTTAATGGCAAGGTACACTTGCCTGGATTTTCGGTTCCAAATGTTGCTCTGGCTTCAGCTGGATTTCCAAGCAGTACTCCGGTTGCTGAAACAAACATCACCATCAGGTCCAGAACACATCAATCAGCTAGGAACGCCTGTCCTTGAGTCCAATTTGGAGACAAGGGCAAAAACGTCATTTTCGGGTCAAGGCGGGGTCCAATTGTGGGCCACTTTGCACCGAAAAACGCGTCAGGGTCAAAGGTCTCAAAAACAGTCCAACTTAGTGTCAACAGGTCAGGAACGATGATACGAACCCAACGGAACTTCCAGAATTGGATTCCGATGAGCCGTTCTCAAAATCGCCCGTCGGGTGGAGCCTGTGGGGCCCACGACACACGATTTTGTCAACGTTCTCAGAATTGAACCAAACTTGGCTCACAGGACCAGCGTATTGCTACGAGTCTAATGGCGCAAGTTTCGTCTCGATCTGACTTGTGTACACTAAGTTACAGCGAGAAACAGGAAGTACGGATACGGGGCGTTGTCCGCGGATACGCACTGATTTCGGTGTGCACGCACATCCAAATCAGCTTCTGCGAAATCTCGCACGTCCGTATCAACGACGCACACGTATCGGTGAAGACCGCACGTGACCAAGTCGTCCCGTTTGGCGGGGCGTACTCGATACCGGGGTAAAACAGGGCTAAGTTTTTCCTGTTTTTGGATCGCGATGTGCGATCACCACAGGACGCGATGCCCCGAGCAATTTGCACGGGTAACAAGAGGGTCATGCAGGCTACACAATAAAATTTACGGAATCGAATTCCGAGCTACTAGTCAAAAGTTATGAATACCTGAAGTAGGTTCCAGAAAACTGAATCCTCGTGTCCTGAGTTGTGTCCGACACGAGTCCAAAACTAGGGTTTAGGGTTTCTGGTTCCTGTGTCCGCGGCTACTGTGTCCGAGTCAGAGACTCCTGCGTCCGGGTGTCACCGGAGTCGGCTGGAGCTCCTCCGGGCTGCGCTGGACGGGGCGGTACGGCCGGAGATAACTGGTGGAGGCGGCGACAGCTTCTAGGGCGGCGCTCGGCTTTTGGCGAAGTCGGCTAGGGTAGCAGCGTCGGTCGGCGGAGTCTGGGGGCGAGGAGAGACGGAGGAGAAAGGAGGGAGGGTGATGGCGGGACGGCCGGCTGCGCGGTGGTGGTCTAGGCGGGGAAAGATGGAAGAGGAGGTCGAGCGGAGGATGGAGGCGCGTCGGAGACGGGGTTTATAAAGGCCACGAGAGGAGGTCAGCCGCCGGGGGTTGCCGGAATAGGAAGGGGAGGAGCCGGGGGAGGTTCAGGGAGAGGAAACGAGCGGTCTCCGGCGGCCACGGCGGCTGAAACGGCCGCCGGAGAAGAGGAAGAAGAAAGGAATTGGGGGTTAGGGTTTAAGGTGGGTCGGGTCGGGTTTTGACGGGTCGGGTCTGACCCGGATCCGACCCGTTAGGGGTTACGGTCCGGTTCAGTCAGACCGGCCGGTCCGGGTCGGTTTAAATTTTGGGTTGGTTTATTAAACCTGGTTTATTATATTAATTATTAAATTAGTATTTAGGGCTTTTAATATTCATCCGGGGTCCAATAAATTCCCGAAAAATTATCCTATGTCTGGTTTTCTGTTTTACACCATAAAATATTATTTTCATAATATTTAATAATATTTATTATCATTTAAAAAATCCTTTAATAATTAAAACACCTGATTTAAATTACAGAAAAATCCAAGATAATTCCAGAAAATTCCAGATAAATTGTAAAAAAATCCAAATTAAAATTCTCTTGAAAATCAGGGGGATTACATCAGGTTTATCCTCTTTTTTGGATAGACCACACTCAACAAATCACTCCTTAGTAAGTTTTTCGGACATTGGTTCACGTCCATATTACCTCTGAACTACTGTCCTAACATTTTACCTCGGCTGAGTTTGCCATGTCCAAGTGACCTATGAGCAAACCTCTCGGGTTTTGGCTATCGATCATCACGTCCATATTACCTCTGATATTGGTTGTCATCCCTACTTATCACCCGTACCCAATCTGGAGTATGCCAACGGTGATAAGTCCACAAAAACTTCTACGTCCATACTACCTCTGGCAGGGTTTGTCTCAAACCTATTACTTGCACTAACGTGCGCAAAAAAGTAATAGATCCACAAAACCTATCATGCCCATATTACCTCTGTTAGGGATTATTTTCGAACTTATTGTTTGCACTCAACGTGTGCAACAAATAATAAGTCCACAAAAAATTCTCCAGTAGGATTTGCCATGTCCTTCGTACCTCTGAGCAAACCTTTCGTGTTGGTTATCGATCATCACACCCACAGTACCCTTGATATCGATCGCCATCTAAACTTATCATCCGTTCTTAAATTCAGGTACGCCAGCGGTATTAAGTCCACAAAACCTATCATGACCATATTACCTCTGATAGGATTTTTATCTCGAACTTATTACTTGCACTCTCGTGCACAAGAAGTAATAGGTCCACCAAAATTTTTCCAGTGGGATGTCCTCAGGACCGTACCTAACCTCTCGGTATGGCCATTGATCGGCTCACGTTTATGTAACCTCTAAGCTATCGCCCTCACATCCTCCCACGAGAGTCTTCCATGTCTAAGTGACCTCTAATTAAACCTCTCCCCACGACTATCACCATTCGTCGTCTCAACTTATCACCTGTACTTAAATTTAAGTACGCCAATTATGTTAAGTCTACCAAACTTGCCACCTCTGGCAAGGCCTCGTTCAAACTTATTACTTGTACTCTCGTGCGCAAGAAGTAATTAGTCAACCAAAAATACCCAGTAGGATTTGCCATGTCCTTCGTACCTCTGAGCAAACCTTTCGGTTTGTCTATCGATCATCGCATCCGTAGTACCTCTGATATCGATAGTCGTCTTAACTTATCGCCTGTACTTAAATTTAAGTACGCCAATTGTGTTAAGTCCACCAAACTTGCCACCTCTGACAAAGCCTATTTTAAACTTATTACCTGCACCCTAGTGCGCAGGAAGTAATAAGTCCACCGGAGATTCCCCAGCGGAATATCCTTAAAAAGCCACGATAATGTACTACATTCATATTACCTCTAGTACGATACCCAAAGCTGACATAAATGAATAGCAAAACAGATAAGGTAAATTTTATTTTTTCCCGAAAGGAGAGATTAAAAGCAAAACTACATTTTCGAGGATTATCAAGACCCCAAGCCCGAGGGCAAAATGAAGATACAAAAAAGGCAAAAAAACTACTGGTGCTATGAGTCAGAGTATAACTATGCTATCCGCTCACGGAGACGAGCAATGTGGCCGTCCAGGCACCTCCGAGCCCGACGCTCAACTTCTTGGGCCATAACCTCCGGATCCTCGTAGCAAGCATTGGACTCATGTCTGTCCTCTAGTTGTTGTACCAGAATCTCAACTCCAGCCGTGTTCTGCGCTATTTGGCTCACCTCAGTACGGATGGCCTCATCTTCCTGCTAGGACTCCCGCAGCCTATTTCCCGTTGCATCAAGCTTAATCTGGAGCCATCTAATCTACTCGGTCAGGTCCTTTTTTCTAGAAAGGCACTCCTCTCTGAGATCGTCCAGCCGGTCATGCCTCTCTCACAAAATTCGGAGATCACGCTGCATGCACTCCATAGACGAAGCAAAGAAGACCTTCTTTGTCTCCACCTTCTTTGAGAACTCGTTATATTCATGGGAGATAAGCATTCCCATGTCCGCCTGCTGATACTGCTGTAGCTCTCTTAGGTATTTCTCTACCTCCTGCAGTTTATGGCCCAAAAAGTTGGCCATCTGCTCAAAGCTAATGATACCCCTCAGAGAATGGACTTGGCCGTCAGCAAAGTGCCTTGCCCAGGTGGAAGATATGTTGTGCTCCAATACACCGTCGATCCCCTTCTTCAAGAACAGGTGGAAGCTTCAGATAGAAAGTTTGACTGTCTCGTCAATCTCCTCTAATATGGCCGGAGTCAAGGGCGGCGGGATTAAAGAAGAAGCCACAGGAGCAGTAAGCCGCACAACAATGCTCAAAAACCTCAAAGGCGAAATAACAATAGAGGAGCTGTCACGCCCCGATCTCCCGCAAGCTATTTCGGCCGTTCCTGCTAGGCGGGAATCACCCTCGCCAGCGCTCCCCGGAACGATCGCTTTGACCCATCTGGGCGTGATGCCGCACGAGCGTGACCCACGCCCGTGCAAGGCCATGGTTCATTGGCTGGCCGCAAGAGTTCTAAGTCACAGAGTCGCACAGATTGTCCAAGTGCAGTGGAGTCATAAACGCATAGGCGATCGGTAACAGGTTCAATGAGTCGACAATATAGCGGAAGCATTGAAACACAAGTTAAAGTAAAGCAAGCTCTTTTTATTGATATAAACATGTGTTACAGGCGGCGTATAGCCGAGATTATAAGTCGCTCAAGCCTCTCTCTCTGAAACAGTAAAAACGTGCCAAGTGGCTACAACTGTGGAATGATTGTATAGGCGAGTTCGGGCTATGTTCCAACATTATGTCTTGTATATGTGCTTCTGTTCCGGACGCACCATTGCAAGGCTTCAGAGGGAACTCCTGGCCTTAGCACGCACGAAGGAGGCATCCGCACCGAATGAGGTTCTCCCGCACCCTGCAGACAAACTGGTGGATTATCAGTACATTGAATGCACTGGTGGGGAAGCTACTCGCCCGCTCGACAAATCCAAACACGTAATATAAGTTTCGTGCACCAACTATTAAGTTGTCTTTCTAGTTGCCTTAGGATCAGTTTCATGCAAATATTGAATAGCCTAACGTGTCGGGCAGTGCGCCGTGCAACATGAGAGGAAATACGGTGAGACTTACCAACTTACCATCTCCTTCCCTGTCCAAGGCAAACATTGTTAATTTAAGCAGGGGCAAGTATAAGCATTCAGGAGGCAAAGCATATACAAACACGAGGGTCGTTTTAACATGATCGTTCAGGTGTTCAGTTGTTCATTTATGCGATGCAGTGACTCGCACGCGGATAGCCGCTAAGCGAGGATGACTTATCTATATGAACATGAGTCGCTGGCATAGCCATAAAGGACACTAGTCTTAAATGAGAATAGTTTGCAACGAAAGTACAGTGGGCGCTACAAGCCATCTCGTTTAGTACAGTAGACTATACAGTAAAGTTCAGCCATGGAGCGGATGGTATGCAGCGAAAGAACGGTGGGCGCTGCACACTATCTCGTCCAGTACAGTTGGCTGAAACAGTGGAGTTCCATCCGGATCGGAGCGGCCCCAGTGCCCCGGAGACCGTCCGTGGAACTATACCTCATTTCCGAGTTGTCCGCGACATGCAGGTCAGGGTCTTTTCTAATTTTACGTGATACTCGAGTACTGTAGAACAGGAGTACAGTGGTACAGTAGAACAGTAGTACAGTAGTGCACGATTACAGGAGATGCTTGAATCATGATTCTGTACAGTGATTAACCTGTCTTGATGCATTCCCCTGGTTCGGGGATTTGCCTTGGGTGACCTAACGGTCCCGGATACTTGCAGGTTCATTCAGGCACGGAACGACTACGTAGTAGTCTTCCGGGGTTTGGATGAAAACACAGTAACATTCAAGCAAACAAGCATGCATTTCTAAGGAACATAAGCAGGCACGTTGCTCGGACCCGAAAGTAAGCCGAGAGATGAAATTGTTAAGGAACTTAGCATGCGAGGGTCTGAATATAAGCAGTATTTCATTTCCATGTTCTAGCAAGTAATACAAGTTAGGATTATTCCCTTAGCTAAGTGCGTTAGATTTATTAGCATGCAGGGGGTGAATCACCTAGCGACTAGCATGAACATTCCAGATTTTATGTATGCTGGCTAAGCAAAGACAAGTTCACCGTAGCCACCCACCTTAGCGATAATTCGCCTCGGTAGAGCGATACGTCGAGCGAGTCTCTGAAAGCCTAAGCCGGATTCCTGTAGGGGCAAGTCTGGATATCTTTTGCTTCTTGTTTGAGGCAAAGCGGGTCGGGACAGCTGCACTATTGCCGTTTGAAACGGCAGTCTGCTTGAGCAGAATAGGGTGTTACAGGAGCAACCATCGGTCATGTTTGTGAGCCAATCTTTCATTGACACCCGAAGAGCCTGGATGCCCGACAGCTGAGCCGCAGATGCCGGAGTATTACCAAGACTGGGAACCGAAGCAGCGGGGTGCCCCGCCATATCGGCTCCCTCCAGTACGCCATCCCTAGATCGCGTTGCGACAGCGTCGGGAGGTGACATAGCAACCTCAAGAGGGGGAACGACCTCATCATAATGATTCACCTCCCCACTATCTAGAGAAGCTTCAGTCACGGAGACCCAGGCAACAATAGCTAGAGGAACAACCGTCGTACCAGAAGTACCAATAATGTATGAGGGATCCTGGACAGACCCATCTCCAGAAGAACGAGGAAGAGATCCAGACCTTCTCCGAATAAGCCCACTACCTTGTTCTTCTTTGACATCTTCCTCGACGGCCACATCCACAGTCTACAAGGAAAAGATAGGGTCCGCGGAACCAGAGCAACCGGTAATCAGCTTTATTCGAAGAATTGAGAGTTAAAGCCAGAAAATATGATCTTTCGTCAAATTATAAAATGACGTACCAGATGGAGGTGTCATAGGTTGTGACTCGTCCAGCAATGTCATAGTCGTCCCCATGGCTTCTATGTCGTCCACGGATATGTGCTCCAAAGGGGTATAAGGGTTCTCTGCCAAAACTGCATCCAAGCCCCGAGCCTCCAAAGTCTCAGGTGCTGGTTCTGAGACACCTACATCGAACTCCAGGGGAGATTCCTCTTCTGATTTGGCGTAGGAAACCACCGAAGTGGTTGCCCACCGGGGATGGTCCATTTTCTCCTGTGTCTGCAAATGTCCAAATAGACCAGAAGAGAGATATTTATAAAGAGGACCAGAAATAATCAAACTAAGAGAATTTATGGATACCGCCATAGCATCTAAATAGGGTCCTGCTTCAGGAACCATTAGTGCAAGGGGTCCTACCTCTCCAATTGCGGTCCCCTCCACAGGGAGCTTGGTCTTCGCCACTGGCCCCGTCTCTGGGACCACATCGATCCTTGCCTTCTTGGAGTAGCGAGCATGCTGGGTCCCAGACTTTAATTTGTGCTTCATAATTGAAGGATCATCAGAAGGAGACGTCGTCTTCCCTTCACCGGTTGATGTGTCCAACTCCACAAGCAGGGGCCTAGCAACCCCCTTACCCTTCTTGGGTGTTCTGCGGCCTTTTGCCTTGGGAGGCATCAACAGATTTCCCTCGATATAACTCCTCTATGGGTCAAAGTTAGGCAGCGGAGAGTTGGCCGTACAATAATACTTGGCCGCTGTATATCATATTCTCGGCACGACCCCGACCGTTGGCAATTGGAACTAAACTTTGGTGCCAGTTACATTATAATAACTCCAGGCCCTGGCTCCATCAAGCAAGCTGTCATTGTATCCGAGGGAAGCACTCGGGTGGCCCAATAAAAGCTGAGCATAACCAAATTGATGGGCGAACCGGCTGGGCAAGTAGGGCTCCACGAAAATAGTAGTCTTATTCTGGTATACCAGGTGGGAGGGACGGATGGCTTGGATCTAGCGAAAGAGCCTGCCAGACAAATTTCAAGGCCCGTCATCATAGTGAATGATGTTTCATTCGTCGTCAGTAAACTCTGGCTCTGACATGAAGGTCCAGCCATTCATGAAAGAGAGCTCCCTCCTACCAGCAGGGATGGTGTCGCATCTCCACTTCATCAGCCGATACTTGCGGATCAAGGCGTCAGCATCCACCATGTCTTTGTCAGTCCTGGGGCTCATCAAAGACCCATGATGCAAGATCAGCTACCCCATCAAGTAATGGTAGGGAAGCTCAATACGATTGAAGTAACCTCTACCAGGGTGATCTTCGAACTTAGCAGCAAAGGTACGGAGGTCACGATGGATGAAGCACACTAATGCAGGTAGTAGGGAGAGCTTGTAGCCGAAGGCCAACTTCACAGCCGGTAAAATGAGGGTGCGACTAATCCACTCTGTCATGCCAGACCCGCCCGGGACTACACAATTATGCAACCAGAGCATCAAATACCCTGCCAACATGACCTTCGAGGACAACTTGTGGGTATCCATGTAAAAATAATTGAGCTCCTTCTCGAGGCCACTCAATATGTCAACAGGTTCATCCTCCTCCTCCTCCTCCTCCAAGGAACCTCCAGCCTTCTCACCCTTGGAGGCTAGTTCCCTCTGCTCCTGGTTGAAATTAGCTACTTCCTGCTTAGACCGGGGGGGGGGGGGGGGGGGGCGAATATGAACCTTATTGGACTCCTTCTGCTCCGGGAAGAGGTAGCGAGTCCAAGTTATGATATAGGGAGAAGACCCCTCAGTAGATTTCTTCCTCTTCTTCGAAGATCTTTGACAAATACCGTGGCGGCATAGCAGTTCCTGGTATACCGCCAAGACCTCGGGGTTATCCGCTTCTAACTCCCTAAGTTTTTGATTGCTCGGGGTATACTCTTCGTAGGGATCGTCGCCCCAAGGAAGCTTTGAGACGGCATGCATCTCATGCAAAGCCAGGCCTATTATCACGTCTCGATCTCCCGCTGGAATCGACCATCCCCGCTAGGCACGAATCACCACGCCAGCGCTCCCGCGGGATGATCGTTTCCATTGGGACGTGATGCCGCACGAGCCTGGAGTTGCGTCCACGCAAGGCAAACACCAAAACGGTCGTTGATAACTAGTTCACCAAGTCGATATAGCGAAAACATAGAATAAACACAATTATGAATATAAAATAGCTCTTTATTAATAATGAATAAGATTGCAAGCGATACTAGGCCAATATTTCAAGTCGCTCAAGCTCTCTCTCAAACAATAAAGGCGTGCCAAGCGGGTTACAACTTGGGATGATATGTAGGCGATGTTCCAACATTATATCCTGTATATGTGCTTCGGCTCCGGACTCAACACTCCAAGGCTCCAAAGCAAACTCTATGCCTTAGCGCGTACGAGGGGACATTCCGTACCGAACAAGCTTCTCCCGCACCCTGCAAGCAATTTGGTGGGTTATCAGTATATGAATGCACTGGTGGGGAGGCTTCTCTCCCGCTCGACAAATCCAACAGGTCATATTAGTTTCGTGCACCAACTTTTAAGTTATCTTGCTATTCTTGCCTTAGGATCAATTTCATGCATAAGATACAAAGCCTAGCTCGTGTGGCAGTGCGCCATATGTAGGGCTGCAAATGAGCCAAGCCGTTCGCAAGCTGCTCGAAGCTCGGCTTGATAAAAGCTCATTTGAGCTCGGTTTGTTTAGTAAATAAGCCAAGCTCAAGCTTCATTTTCGAGCTCGTTTAATAAACGAGCCAAGCTCAAGCTTAGAAGTACTCGGCTCTTTTGAGCCCGCGAGCTGGTTCTTTAGAAGCTTGCGAGCTGACTCGTAAGCTGGCTCGTTTAGAAGCTCGTTTAGGAGCTCGTTGCTGGTAGTCTATAAATTTATTTTGTTATTTAAATTTTAATTTGTTCTTTGTTGAATTCTAATTTTATGCATGTTTGTATAACAATATGGTTGTGTGCATTGTATATAATTATATGTCCTTAATAATTGATAATAAGGAACTTTTTAAATTAAATTTTTATAAATAAATTGTTAATATTATAGGTACTTGAATTCAAGCCTAACTAGCTTGAAATCAAGTTCGTTAAGCTCAAAATCAAGCTTAATGAGCTTCAAATAAAGCTGAACAAGTTCAAAATCAAGCTTGAGTTTGAGCTTATCAAGCTTGTTTATCAAGCTTGAATCAAGCTTGCTTATCAAGCCAAGCTCGAGCTCAAACCAAGCCAAGCTCAAGCTTAATTTAAACGAGCTCGAGCCAAGCTCAAGATCTAAGATAAAAAAATTATCAAGCTCGAGCTCGGTTAATTCTAATCAAGCCAAGCTCAAGCTTATGAAAGCTTGGCTCGGCTTGGCTCGTTTGCACCCCTAGCCATATGATATACAAGAAATACGACGATACTTACCAACTTACCATTTGTCCTTCCTGCCCAAGTACAAAACTAAGTTAAACCAAGCACGAATATAGATATATAGAAATCCCAAGAGCGCATAACGAACACACGTATGCTACAAGCGTGTTTCTAAACTAAGTGCATGATATACATAATTTATAATACTCATATCATTTTGTGACTCAGGATATGCAAATTACTCAGATATCTTATACTCATTTTACACCGACATGTTATACTTATATATGCATGTTTTACTCTGACTACTCAAATATGTTTCAAGCTTCAGGTTACTTTACATCCGTTACTTGCCACAAGTTCCTATGAGTCCATACGCGGGTTGCCGCCACGTATGCAATATACTAATGATACAAATTTGGTCTTATGACCTGATGTCACGACCCGCACCCTGATATTCGGGCACGAGTACGTGGTTACGTCCAGCCTACGCCGCAGAATCGGCGGTAGAACGCTGTCTGGGTCATTTCTAACTATCTAACATCTCAACAATATAATATGGTACCTGTCAATCATCTCAACTCCAATCGGAGGAGCAATATGGTATCTCACAAATATATCAATCTTAATCACAAAACAACTAAGGAGGAAATAATGCACGAATGGAAATATAACGAAAGGAAGAGGATACAATCCACAATATGAAATAATAGTACATCTGTGAATCTCCTCAAAATAATAGTCTAATACAATATCTAAACAAAACTAGACATCCTCGGTCACTGGTACTATGTCCTCTGGCTCTAGGGAAGTGTCCTCTAAAGTCTCACCCTCCTGAGGTCCGTAATGTGTGGGACACAGCTCCTCTAGCCAATCATCTGGAAAAAATATATCCAGTCAGGATTGGAGCGAAGTACATACCTCTAAAAGCAGTTCCAATAACATAATCGAGCATATATATAACAAGTAATAGAAAAATGATACAAGATGCACAAGTAGAAAGAATAAACTGTACAAGTGAATAGGCAATAGGCACAATAAAGCTGAAAGTAAAATACAAGAATAACTGCAAGTAGAGAACAAGAAATACTAACTATGTGTTTTAGAGTGAGAGTTCGTTATGTGATCGGTTTAGGTTGCACATGAGGTATATAGGTAACTCTATTATACGTGAGGTGTATAATCGACATGCACATGAGATCAAGAGGGCTTTGATCACATAACCAACTCCTACTCCCCCTCCCCAACCAATACTCATGGATCCAATCACGACACGTTACGTACATGATCACGATAGTCACACTAGCACACAAAATAGTGGATGCACAAGAAGCACATGAAAGTCAATACCCGATGCACACGATGAAATACATGTCATTGGGTATCCGTTGCACACGGTAGGGGATAACACCTCCTGACGGGATCCATATAGCACCAGTCCGTGAAATCACTGTGTCGGGAATCAATGTATACTAATCTAGAACATGCATATATACAACATTATGAATTGAAAACAATCAGAGAAATGTACTCGCCTGAAGTCCTGAGCAAAGTGTGTCTCTCGATGCCCAAGCTGGTGTCTCACAACCTATATATGGTATATTGTATCAATACAAGGTTCCATGATGAAAATAAATGAAGTTGAAGAAGTTCTAGGTCAATACGCCGTTTCTAAGTCAGACCCATGTATTTCTAGGTTGCAAGAGTCTAATGCTAGTCTCTAAGTCAATACGCTATGAAGCTATGCTACACTAGCTAAACTAACACACCACAGTGCAATCAAGAAGCCGTATCTTAAGATACGCAGATTTTCTAATATGAAAATAGGTTTATATATATATACATAAGTCATATATAATAATAATAATAATATCTCAAAACAATTTAAAGGGAATACCTTGGCCTTGCACCAATGTGTATCACAATTACCTCGATACCCAATCTCAATACCTTGGTGATATCCTGGTATCCCGAGGTATTGCAACACTTAGCCAAGTCATACCTACCTGTATAAACTAAATACTAGAGTACCTATCTGTAAAAGACAACTAAAATAAGTTCATATGTATATACATATAGCTACTAGCTACTAGCTATATTAATGAATCCTTAACAACTAAATTAGCTATACACATATAACTAATCTTAACAAGTAATTACATAACTCCTTAACTATCTGGACTAACAAATACCTGTGTATATAAATCACTAATAGATATTACAATAGTATATAAAGCTACCTAGCTAATTATCCAAATACTTTATATAATGCATCTAACTGATTGGGAATGAAACCAAACTCTAACTGATACTATTAGTACTCTTAACTATTCTTACTAACAACATACACACTTAACCTCTAACTAATACCCATTACCAAATACAATACCAAAACCCTTAACTAACTGAACTACTATCAAAACACAACTGAAAACTGGACTGAGGGTATCACTTAACTACCTGCACATGTTGTACATACTCATGCTTACCTTGCTGTACAGGATGCACTTACTGTTAGAGCTATCCTCTGCCCGAGTTGCACTGTGCAGTGCACGAGCTGATCATTTCAGCTGCACATGCAAACTGCTCTGCAGTGTTCCCTGTTGGTGCACAATGATACAACTCTTCCAAGTGTAGCCTCTGATTGTAGCTGCAGTTCTCACTGTGTGTAATATACACAGTGACTGATCTATGACTGTGTGTCGAGTGTTCAGGTGATCTTCAGTCTCAAGTTGCTGTACAGTTCATCCTTGCTGTGTTCAGTATTCAGGTGAGTATCTGTTCAGTCAGTCTCCTTGCTGTGAACTTCAGTCCTTCAATCTCAGCTAGGTGTTCAGGTAAGTATCTGTTCAGTCAGTCTCCTTGCTGTGAACTTCAGTCCTTCAATCTCAGCTAGGTGTTCAGGTAAGTATCTGTTCAGTCAGTCCCTTGCTGTGAACTTCAGTCCTTCAATCTCAGCTAGGTGTTCAGGTAGATCCTTGCAGTAGCTGCACAGTTATGTGCCACTGCACAGTAACTTGCTGTCGGGTACCCCCCTTCCTCACTCACTCAAGCATACACAGATACACAACACCACACAACACTAACAACCTCTAAGAATATATCTATATATATGTACACACACATATATATATATACACTACCCTCTCAAACACATCTAATATGACTAGCTATACGTCTATATATACATATATTCCTCATCTATGCATCTCCCTATATAGATCAACACACATACATTTAAATACATAAGCTAACATGTATATATGTATAACTATAGACACCAATATATATATATATATATATATATATATATATATATATATATATATATATATATATATATATATATATATATATATCTATACACATACTTATATGTATTTATTTAGATACCCTCATATAAACACACCTAGGCATACGTATATACATAAAATCCAAATTCCTCTATTATACTCTCCATATATACATAGAAAGGATATACAAATATATTTACATATGTATGCATAGTACAATAAGCCAAAACACCAACACATGGAGTGCACCGCACCCGTATCACACTTTTCTATGATACGCTTGCGACACGGCCCCCAACTCACAACCAAACGTATCCCGGAGGACACGTACAAGTCCAATATGTAATTTATGATCAATACATATATAAATTAGAGTGTCTACGTGTCCGTGTCGCCATATAATATGCACATGGCTCCGTGTTGGAGGAAAACCCCCAAAATCGACCGTTTCGTCAAATTGACGAGATTCGGCCCACACGTATCCAATTGTGGACACAACACAAGCTACAAACAAACAATCAATGGTCAATTAGATCTATTAGATCCATTGACAAACACTACATGTGCCAATTTCAAAATTCTCCCAAAATTGGCACCAAAATGGACATAACTACCACCGTAGGTCTCCAAATGATACCAAATCAAATCCTATGGGTAACCTATGCATGTGGGGTGGTTTCTCATAGTAAAATCTCAGATCTATAGCCTATAGGAAGGGGGAAAACTGATTTATACCTATTGGGAGATGGATTCCCAATGAAAAGGTTCCAAATGACAAGTTGCTCTTCTCCTTGTAGATCTTGGCCTCCTCCTCCTTGCTCCTTGCTCCTTGCTTGTAGATCCTCGATGTAGAGGCTTCAATATTGAATTTAAAAGGAGATTTGAAGAGAATTGATGGTGAATTGATGGGGAATTGGAAGGGGAAAAACTAGATCTAGAATTTTGGGGAAGAACTAAAATGAGAGCACTCTCTCTCCTCTCAATTATGGCTGGACAAAAATCCTTCCTCAAGCAACGTACAAAGTCAAAAATACCCCTTGGGGCCTCTCATAAAGAAATAATTAGGGAGGGAAGGTTCTAGTCTAATGGTTTCACTAATTAATCATGTTTCCTAATCCATGGGCCTAATTCATGGGCTCAACTTAGACTAGTCCAAAAGTTTGTTCATGTCCCCTAATTAAATGGTTAAGTCCACTACACAAGTCCAAAATAATTCTACACTAGCAATAATTAAAATAAATAAATTAGTCATGCACAATTATTAATTATAAAAAAAATCCTAAATAATTAATACCCATGATAATTACCAAACTACCCTTAGATGGAAATGTGAGGGTGACACCTGACGAGCCACCATGGACAAGGTATAGTCTCGGCACGGGAATGGAATGCAACGCAGTAGCAAGCCTCACTACACGCCTTCCCGTCCGAAGCAAACGACTATCTGAAATATTCTTGACCAGTTCGGATCAGCCCCGGCGCGACTAGCGTACCGTCCGCAGGAACCAAAAGCCTGTGCACAGGTTGTCCATGACCATTGACCATAAATACTAAAATTTTATTATATGCAACATCTTAAGATCTTGAATGAACATAGCTACTTGACACAGTGATTATTCATTTCACTCATTCAGAGATCTCATGATCTGGTGTATTTCTATTTCCATGCAGCATTTATGCTGACGGTTTACTTCTTATTGTAGCTCCCATTTTGGGCGTTGCCTTGGCGACCCAACGGTCCCGAAGACTTTCTATGTTTCTATTATTTGGCTTGGAAAGACTATTTTGATAGTCTTCTGCCACAAGTAAGTTAACCAGAATCTATCTTGTGCTTCTGTACCAAGGCCGTATCTATGTGATGAGCATTTCAAGACATGGAGTAATGTACTTCAAAGAACATATAAGGAACAAAAGTAACACTACGAGGTAAAATTATAAGAACTGTAAAGCGAGCCTACCATTTCGTTCAACCGATCTACTTCCATATTCTATACAAAGATATATCAGATGGGATTATTCCCTTAGCTAGATGTGTTGTATTCTTTATTAACATGCAAGGGGTAATTCGTCTAGCGACTAGCATATATGAACCATATTTTAAGTGTGCTGGCTAAGTAAAGACAAGTTCATCGTAGCCACCCACCTTAGCGATGATTTGCCTCGGTCGAGCGATACTCCGAGCGAGCATCTGAAAGTCTAAGTCTGAACTCCTGAAGGGCCAAGTCTAGAATTTCTTTGCCTCAAGCAATTCTTTTCGCTGAGCAAAGCGGGTCGGGTCATCGTACTTGTGTCATTTGAATCGGCTATCCGCATAGATGCGGAGCGGGTCATTATACCTCTCTCGCCGCTAGGTATAAAAAAGGTTCCCGTACGAAGATTCTACAGCTCCATCAGGGCAACAAATAGGGGATGGTTCATCTTTAAACCGTAGCAGGTGCCCCTCACAGTAAAAAATAAGTCTGCAACCCTGAGCTCCCGCTTTAACTTCTTCAGAATCCACTGGGTCAGACGATACCAGGAAACGTTATAATGAGCCTAGCTGAGAGTCCATAGCTGCCCCGGAGGATAAGTTCTCTTCCTGGCGACCCGATGAAGGAAGGTGCCCGTCGCGTATATGCTGAGGTTTTGTCCCAGTTCACTTCCAACAAGACCAGGCTTCAGTCCCAGCATGGAGTACGAGGGTGACTCCTTCATGCTATAAAACTCTCCCTTGTTCTTTCCGGTACCACACCATATATTGCCGAGGAGCACTCCTTATGGTTTAGGGGTCAAGTTCCAGTCCATCTGTCGTTGAACCATCATCACCTTTAAGTCTGATAAAGAGAGGTGACGTTCAAAGAAGGGAAATGACATCTCCATATTGCAGAACGTAAATGACAAGTTCTCTCTGGTCGTACCCATGCCAGACTGAGAAGACTCCAAGGCATCGCCAAACAAGAAGTAAGGCTTCTTAAAAGTGTCGCTGCCATCCCCGATAGGGATCTCCCCTGCGTTTATCTGGCTCAGCAGGAAGGAAGGAATCTGCTCGCCAATATTCTGATGTCGTCCAGGCAGAAGATCGTTATTAATCTGATCCTGGACAGTTGCAACCAGGTCCCTCAGAATCATGTTTAAGGGTAGCACATTTCGCCCGAGGAGCAGCTCGCCAGAGGGTGTAGTGGGCAATGTCACTGCAAATCAAACAAAGCAACACGGTCAGATCATCAAAATCATCATATGCGACCTAGGTACATATCCTGCTAAGAAGACCATGCAGCTGCAGTATACATGAGACATAGTCACCCATGCGGCTTGGTCAGTTATGCGACAGAGGTAGTCATGCAGCCGATTTTCTATGCGGCCGAGCTACCCATATGGTAGTAAGAAGTTGGCGCATAGACAAATTCATGCGTCCAACTGTGTAAAAGTGTCCCTGTGTTCAGAACTTCATTTCATCTTCCCTGACAACCTACCCTTCATAGGCCGCTAAACGTCGACGAAAAACGACGGAGGGTACGCCGCAGCGGCGCGGCCCTTCCCCTTGCTGGCCTTGGCCTTGTCCTTGTCCTTGCCCTTGGCGGTGGCTGAGGGAATGACTTTGGGGGCCATGACAAGAACATCAGTAAAAAGAAGATGTAGAAGAAGATGAGGAAAGAAGGAATTTTCTCTCTCCTTTACCCCCATATATATAGGTATTGTAAACCCCCTCATTTATTTCTATAGGTAGTCAATGTGCATGTTAACATCTGTGAACATTGAGGTAAAACTGAGGATTGGATCATGTTTTGAACCACGGAATATCATGATGAACATAGTAAGATTGAGGTTTGGATTGATGATATTGTACAGATGTTTAATTTTATTAGGTGTAACGTGCTCCGAGTCAACCTTGGTCAACCCTCTAGCGTCGTGTCCCTGTGAGTTATAGTTGAGTCTGAGCATATGTTTAGACGTGTGTCACATTCCTATTTGCCACGTGATGGTTTATTGATTGAGTTTGTATCTCGTCTCTAGGTACTACGGGACCTGCGGACTTGGACGTGGTACCGGATCCCCATTATCAGCAGCCGGACGCAGGCAAGTGTACCTTGCCACCCTGTATTTCAGTTACAGATATTTATTGTTTCATTATATACATTGTGTGCGTATTTAATTAAGATCGTTACTTCGCGTCCGGATCACAATCGGGTGCAGATGTTCGTCGTAACGTCTTGTAACGAATATTAGATGTTTGTAACCCCTCGATGTACGTACCTGAGTATATTGTCACCCCAGGACACATTCATACCCTGTTATCGTGCCATATTTCCTGTATCCTGATACTGACATCATGACCGGAGACTGGGACGACCTTAGGGTCGCGTCTGTAGTGCCCCGTTCCCCCGGTGCGGGGAGCGCGGCTAAGAAACACAAGTCGATATCGTTCGATCGGGATAGATTGAATTAAGAACTCGTCCTCGTTATGGATTTGTTTCTTCGGAATCGATTCCCATATTCAGTGGACTGTGCCCCAAGGATCGGCTTAGCGGCAGAGTCAGGAGGGACCTCTCCGCTGCTATCTTTTATTGCCTCGGTTTTCGATGTCGCTTGTTGCTTTCGTGCTTTGAGTTAGTTTTGAGATTTGCTTGTTTTCCTTGAACGGTTTCGATGGTTTTCATTGTTTTCATTCATTGACTTGCACTTCTATTCCGAGATTGGAAAGAGAGGACGAAGTATTAATCGAGCTGTTCGTGTGCAGGTGAACGAGCAGTAGGCGGCTTGCGAGCGGAGTCGTGAAGCGCCTCTTTCCTTCTTCTTTCCAAAATCTAAGTGAGTGGCTACCAACCCGATTAGCTAGCCCTGCTTCCAAGCTTCACAGCTAAAACACTTGCATTCTCTTCGCCCCGATCAAACGATACCAAGTAATAATAAAAGAAACCAAGATAAAAGAGAATAGACTTGGTTATTACTGCTTGTCAATCAAACTCGTGAACGGTTACTTACTTGCATGCTTGTTCGTTCGGAATGTTCATCATATGCATAAATTATAGTTAGAATATAACTTCTTCTATAAATTGTGCTATTTATGAATCATATCGTGTATGCGCATAACTGTTCCTAGAGGCTATGCAAATGAAACATGCATTACTCGTGTTGCCTCAACTGCGTGAAATGATAACTTAACTAAACATCATGTGTTCGATCATGGACAACTTGTGCACAAGCATATAAGTTCTGCGGACGGTCGCTGGGGCACTGGCACCGATCCGATCCGGGCAGACTTCGTGTTTATAGTCAATCGTGTGCGGACGGGATAACTTGCAACGCATCGTATTTTCTGAGCTCCTCGTGTTTTTCCGTTGCATGCTATCCTTGTCCTTGACTAGTCCATTATGGCATCAAGCCAGTGATCCTCGTGTGTATATGCTTGCAACGCCTCGTGTGTTTATCGTGTGAATATGGCTTGCAATGCATCGTGTGTTCAACGTGTATATTTAAACCTGTTGCAACTAACTTGTGTCTTCGTGGCAGGAAAGGCAAGGTAAGTATTGTGCAGGTCATTCAGACGGGCAGGTAAAATCCACCGAACGGTGGCTAGTTCATTTCAGTAAATTTTATATGCTGCTTACTTGTAAATGAACTAAGGCAAGATAGAAACCCACAAAAATATGCATGCTTCACTAAACAACGTGTTGATTGGTATAGTTCGGCTAGCTCGCCTTCACCAGCATGTTTCGATATGCTGACCCTCGTTGAAACAGGTTCTCCGCACCAAGGCGAACCGAGCGAGGAGCCAAAGTCGTCTTCCCGATCCAGTCCAGCTGTTGGCGCATCTTCACCGCGCCCCTGAAGCCTTTTAAAGTCCGAAGCTGCAACTCTTCATACACAAATGCAGCTCCGTGGCAAAGCCGTCCTCCAGCCTGGAGGTCTTTATCGTTTTGAGTTTATAAAAGGATGTAATGTACATGACTGCTATCTCATTTTGAGTCAACCCTTTTGTAAGCCGTTCGGCATATTAGCTGACTCGTTCAGGAGTTTGTAATAGATGTTCATTATCAATAAAGAGAACTTTTCTATGTTTCAAATCTGTGTTTCAATTTATCTGCGTACTCTGAATATGTGCTTGCTATGCAAATTATTAAAGCCTTGTGCGGGCGCAACTCCAGGCCCGCACGGCGGTCACGATTCGGGGGACGCCTCAAGTGATTCTACAGAATTGGGTCGTGACATAGTGGTTTCAGAGCACAGATTCAAGTTCCTTAGACTTCGTGCTAGAAAAGTTCCTTTAACGATCAAATTCCTGTGCGAACTCTTGAACTCGCTAGGCCAAAATGAGATACGTTCATGCAATAAGTCCATAATACATTATGATCCTAATGTAATTTACCTTCTTTTGAAGGAATGGATCCAGCGCAATCTGCAGCGCAAGCACCGAACGAAACACAAGAAAGCAGTTCGGGCACTTCGGGAAGCTCTCGGAGCCAGCGAGGCTTATCTCAAGTCGACCCGCTTGAGCGGGTAATGCAAATGTTAGAATCGCAACGACAACGAGACGATGCTCGCCAAGCCAAGCTCGAGAGCAATTTAGAGACCCGATTCTCAGTCCAACAAAAGCAGGTAGATGCCCTGCAATAAATCGTTCAGACTTTGGCTGCCAACCATTCTGCCGCAACAGCAACGACTCCGGTGGAACAGCCCGTGCTTGAAGTAGAGACGCCACGAATTCCAAGGACGAGGGACGTGACTGCCTTCAACTTGGGCCACTTCAAGAAAGTCTGCAACACCCCATTCAACGGGACTGAGGACCCAGTGGTAGCTCTAGATTGGCTAGCAGAACTTGAAGATCACTTCGCTCTGCTAGAGGTCCCCGAAGAGAAGCACGTCTCCTGCGCGCAACTACAGCTCCGCCTCAACGCACACGATTGGTGGGACGTGTATCGACGATCTCTCCAATCTGATCACGGAGAGGAGGCGATCTCGTGGACGACCTTTCGTGCCGCGTTCGAAGAGGAGTTTATACCGCCTCCAGTACAACGTCAAATGGAAAATGATTTCGTGCAACTGAGGCAGGGCAGTATGACAGTTAAGCAGTACTCCGCCGAATTCAACCGACTCTCCAAATTCGCTAGGGCCTATTTACCTGATGCAGCGAGTCGAGCCAGAAGGTTTGAAGGTGGACTACGCCCTGCCATCCATTCGCACGTGGTCAATAATCAGTATGGAACGATGCGTGAAGTCATGAATCACGCCTTATCGCTAGAACCACAGTATCCTCACGTTTCCACCGGCGCTGTGCATACCTACAATCACAAACGCCAAGGCAACGATGGAGGAAACACTGCTGCAAAGCGCCGAAACAACGGTGGTCAGCACAGGGCAAATCCTAACCAAGTATGTCGATACTGCAACAAACGTAGGCACTCCTTCAATCAATGTCGTAAGAGACTTGGGTTATGTCTTGCTTGTGGCAATCTAGGCCATGCCATAAATTCCTGCCCGAACCTTCCTGTCCATCGCCCGCAACGTAATAACCCCTAACGGTAAGCATTATTCCTAAGTTTCGGGACGAAACTTCCAATTGGTTGGGTAGGATGTAGCGCCCCGTTCCCCCGGTGCGGGGAGCGCGGCTAAAAAACACAAGTCGGTATCGTTCGATCGGGATAGATTGAATTAAGAACTCGTCCTCGTTATGGATTTGTTTCTTCGGAATCAATTCCCATATTCAGTGGACTGTGCCCCAAGGATCGGCTTAGCGGCAGAGTCAGGAGGGACCTCTCCGCTGCTATCTTTTATTGCCTCGGTTTTCGATGTCGCTTGTTGCTTTCGTGCTTTGAGTTAGTTTTGGGATTTGCTTGTTTTCCTTGAACGGTTTCGATGGTTTTTATTGTTTTCGTTCATTGACTTGCACTTCTATTCCGAGATTGGAAAGAGAGGACGAAGTATTAATCGAGCTGTTCGTGTGCAGGTGAACGAGCAGTAGGCGGCTTGCGAGCGGAGTCGTGAAGCACCTCTTTCCTTCTTCTTTCCAAAATCTAAGTGAGTGGCTACCAACCCGATTAGCTAGCCCTGCTTCCAAGCTTCACAGCTAAAACACTTGCATTCTCTTCGCCCCGATCAAACGATACCAAGTAATAATAAAAGAAACCAAGATAAAAGAGAATAGACTTGGTTATTACTGCTTGTCAATCAAACTCGTGAACGGTTACTTACTTGCATGCTTGTTCGTTCAAAATGTTCATCATATGCATAAATTGTAGTAAGAATATAACTTCTTCTATAAATTGTGCTATTTATGAATCATATCGTGTATGCGCATAACTGTTCCTAGAGGCTATGCAAATGAAACATGCATTACTCGTGTTGCCTCAACTGCGTGAAATGATAACTTAACTAAACATCGTGTGTTCGATCATGGACAACTTGTGCACAAGGATATAAGTTCTGCGGACGGTCGCTGGGGCACTGGCACCGATCCGATCCGGGCAGACTTCGTGTTTATAGTCAATCGTGTGCGGACGGGATAACTTGCAACGCATCGTGTTTTCTGAGCTCCTCGTGTTTTTCCGTTGCATGCTATCCTTGTCCTTGACTAGTCCATTATGGCATCAAGCCAGTGATCCTCATGTGTATATGCTTGCAACGCCTCGTGTGTTTATCGTGTGAATATGGCTTGCAATGCATCGTGTGTTCAACGTGTATATTTAAACCTGTTGCAACTAACTTGTGTCTTCGTGGCAGGGAAGGCAAGGTAAGTATTGTGCAGGTCATTCAGACGGGCAGGTAAAATCCACCGAACGGTGGCTAGTTTATTTTAGTAAATTCTATATGCTGCTTACTTGTAAATGAACTAAGGCAAGATAGAAACCCACAAAAATATGCATGCTTCACTAAACAACGTGTTGATTGGTATAGTTCGACTAGCTCACCTTCACCAGCATGTTTCGATATGTTGACCCTCGTTGAAACAGGTTCTCCGCACCAAGGCGAACCGAGCGAGGAGCCGAAGTCGTCTTCCCGATCCAGTCCAGCTGTTGGCGCATCTTCACCGCGCCCCTGAAGCCTTTTGAAGTCCGAAGTTGCAACTCTTCATACACAAATGCAGCTCCGTGGCAAAGCCGTCCTCCAGCCTGGAGGTCTTTATCGTTTTGAGTTTATAAAAGGATGTAATGTACATGACTGCTATCTCATTTTGAGTCAACCCTTTTGTAAGCCGTTCGGCATATTAGCTGACTCGTTCAGGAGTTTGTAATAGATGTTCATTATCAATAAAGAGAACTTTTCTATGTTTCAAATCTGTGTTTCAATTTATCTGCGTACTCTGAATATGTGCTTGCTATGCAAATCATTAAAGCCTTGTGCGGGCGCAACTCCAGGCCCGCACGGCGGTCACGATTCGGGGGACGCCTCAAGTAATTCTACGGAATTGGGTCATGACAGCATCTGTCGATAGTTATTTCTGTGTGATGAGACTGATAGATAGAGATTCAGGTTCAACGCACAATCGTTGACCGCTTGGGATGGGGAAGACAGTTACCAGATGTTTGGGCTCCTCTACACGCACTTATAAATGTATATGTACTATTTCTGTAGTGATCATGTATCTAGAGTAGTTGTATCACCCGTGTGACTCTTTGCCCGGAGCTGCGGTACGTCCCGTGTGTTTTCGTTTCCAGAGCTACGATTTTATTTTGGACAGCCCACACGTCGAACATTGTCTTCAAACTGTGTCTCACTTAGTTGGTTATGCTAGACTACACCATCGTTGCACTTGTACTTTCTGTTGTACTTTGGCATACTGTATTTTTGTACCTTGTTACGTTCCTCTGAGGACCTGGTCCCCTGCCAGTTTTGCAGCATAGACGATTATGGAGCATTTGGAGTTGCTGATGGAGTTGCATGTCTTGCGGGCATTGTACCAGGTACTCATATTATTTCTACCGGCATTATGGTTACTTTATTCATATTAGTTATTCATCTGCTGTTGTAGCCTAGTTTTTGTAGACTCATCTCTTCTCGAGTCTATTCGAGTTTGTGTGTTATTGGGCGGTCGACTTTAGCACATATAGCTCTTTCTTGTATATTTGTATAGTGTGGATTGAGACATAGATGTTTATATTTATGGGATTTTTAGATAGTGCCATTTATTATACAGTTTATACGTATTCGAGTCAGACCAGAGACTGGTCGAATGCGTAGCTGGCATGTCGCGTATTCCTAGTCCTAGGTATTTTGGGACTGTGGCATGACAGATATTATCATGCGGTTGAAAATGAGGCAGCGGCTGTTCAGATCCTGAGTCGTCTCGATCCCCATAACAGCCACAGATGATGGTGACTCCTCGATTATTGGGCCACTTTATCCCCTGACGGCGCAAAATCCTAAGAGATCTCCTCGAAGTTCGAACAAAATCTACTCAAATTAATAACTTGACAGTCTGTCAGAAGTGCCTATGCGGCAACGTATGTATACGGGCACGTTAAGCCATGCGACCGAAAAGCGATTAACCATATTTTTTATTCAAAGTATTTTAAATTTGACACTTTGAAAACTTTGAAGGGGGTCTTGTAGAAGCATAGACAATCTATAGTCATGTGGCTTATATGCAGGCCGCATCCTCATGCTGAAGACATGCCCATAGTCATCACCCATGCGGCCTGGACAGACAAAGAGAGATGAGTCACATAACATGCCCTCTGACTCGGCCTCAAGGGTCTGCCACATTTCCAATCCAAGCACTTATGCCCTTGACTGCCTCAAAAAGTGTGAGAGATGTATCGACCCTTTCCGTTCAAGCGGATAGCCGATTCAAATGGCGCAAGTGCAACGACCCAACCTGCTTTGCTTAGCGAGAAGACTCCTTTTAGGCAAAGGATTTCCAGACTTGGCCCTTCAGGAGTTCAGACTTAGACTTTCAAAGGCTCGCTAGGAGTATCGCTCATCGCTAAGGTGGGTGGCTACGATGAACTTGTCTTTGCTTAGCCAGCACACTTAAAATATGGACGATACATACTAGTCGCTAGGTGAATCACCCCTTGCATGCTAATAAAGAATATAATGCACCAAGCTAAGGGAATAATCTCATCCTGTATTACTTGTGTTAGAACATGAAAATAAAACTTGGCTTATAAATGGACCCTCTCATGCTACCTTTGCTTTGTACAAGTAGACCCCGCTATGCCTCGAGTAGATCTTATATACTCTCCGTAGTGCACTGCTCACTTGTTTACACTGCTCGTCCCCTAAGTACTATGTTGCTCGATATATCCCTGTATGGCTTTACTCCTCGTACTACACCAAAGACCATGCTAACGTAAATGCTTATGTTTCAAATATAAATACATGCTTGCCTACTTACATTATAACTTGTACTCGTTTACCTTGTTTCAATGCTTGTCACATAATTTTTGCCACCACAGTGTAACACTATCCTTGCCTTGCATTCATCTAAGTTCTCCGGAAGACTATCAAATAGTCGTTGCGTACAAGAATAAACCTGAAAGTACTCGAGACCGTTAGGTCACCGAGGCAGTCCCGAACTAGGGACTGCATCTTGACAAGTTAAACAATGCTCATGCTGCACTGAAACGAATGGCTCAAAAAGTTGATAAATTTATGAACAATCCTGAACTTGAACTTGAATCTGACCCTAATATGTACCTGACAAGAGACCCAAGACTAGAGACTTGCATGGTCACGGACAACTCGTACACGAGGTATCTGATTTCTCGGACGATCACCGGGGCACCGAGATCGTACCGGCCTAGGAGGAATGGCTGGTGTATTGCGTACCAAATTCGGTTATGGTATGCAACACCGTCTTTGGTTCGGACAATACACGATATTCGGGCCTTGGTAGGGTATACTACCTTGGACTAGCTGTCTACCCATGATAATCACATAAATTGGCGGAATAACGTGCAATGGCTCTTCTGTATCACATGTTCACCTTGAATTGCTCGTCATGTATCAAGCGTTGTACCCTATTCCATCACGAGACTATAAATCGGTCCTTTATGGCTAAGTCAGTGACCTCATGTTCATATAGATAAGTCATCCTCGCTTAGCGATAATCCGCGTGCGAGTTATTGCATCGCATCTAGTAATCGAAAACACCTGAATGAATATGATTATAACACACTTGTACATATTTGAATTCTTGAACAACTTCTGTAATACTTTTGGATAATCTGTATAACTCGTGCACTTGAAACAGGACCTTGCTCATGACACTTGTGTTTGCTTATGCAATTGCCCTAGATTTTATTATATATGCTCATGCTTGGTTTAACTTGGTTTGCCTTGGACAAGGAAGGACAAATGGTAAGTTGTTAAGTCTCACCGCGTTACTCTTATATCGCACGACACACTGCCATACGAGTTAGGCTTTTCATTATGTCATAAAACTGATCATAAGACAAGACTAGAAAGATAACTTAATAGATGGTGCACAGAACCTATATAACGTATTTAGCTTTATCGAGTGGGCGAGAAGCCTCCCCACCAGTGAATTTATGTATTAATAACCTACCAGATTGCTTGCAGGGTGCGAGAGAACCTCGTTCGGTATAGAAACTCCTTCGTGCGTGCTAAGACGTGGAGTTCACTCTGGAGCCTTGGAACGTTGCATTCGGAACTGAAGAACATATACAAGACATAATATTAAAATATCGCCTATGTATCATTTCACAAATGTAGCCACTTGACACATTTTTACTGTTTCGAGAGAGGGACTTGAGCGACTTGTAATCTAGGCCTAGCGCTGCTTGTAATACTTGTTCAATATCAATAAAGTGCTTGTTTTACTTCCATACTTGTGTTATTCAATGCTTTCGCTATTGACGACTCTGTGAACTTGTTACCAATCGCCTGTTCGTTTCTTTTTCTGCTGCATTCGGACTATCTGTGCGACTCTGTATCTTAGACATTTTACCACCTGTTCGGATCATGGCCTTGCATGGGCGTAGCTTGTGCTCATGCGGCATCACGTCCAGATAGAAAAGATTATCCTGCGGGAGCGCTGGCACGGTGATTCGCGCCTAGCGGGGACGACCGATTACCTGCGGAAGATTGGGACATGAAAAGAGAGACGGTGACACACCACCTGACAGAAAAGTCACGTCAGGCATTAATAACTTTGTCAGAATGCACAGAGCACGTATGCGGCTACATGACCCATGCGGCCTCGCCAACATGCGGCCAGAGTATCCATTCGACCACGACCCAAATAAGAGCACGTATGCGGCTACATGACCCATGCGATCTCGCCAATATGCAGACAAAGTGTCCATTTGACCAAGGCCCAAACAAGAGCACGTATGTGGCTACATGACCCATGCAGCCTCGCCAACATGCAGCCTAGTTGTTGTGCGGCCTCCAGCTCATAAGATCTTTATATTTCAACTGCAGAGATCTTCGCACAGTTGACGCTGACTACGTTTCCAGTTGACCAAGTCATGTCCATAATGGGTTGATAACAACCCCGAGATCTCATCAACAACATATCTCAACCAAGGCCACGTAGCAATCTGCCCTTGGCTTGAGGTAATAGTTACAACCGTATTCTGTTGGAGGAGCCTTATGCGGCCACCAAACAGAGGCATATGCGGCACCCATAGCCCATAAGCACGATGGCTATAAATATGAGCAACTTGAACGTTCTAAAGGTCGACTTTTTCTTCTTCAGAGAGAAATCGGACCAAGAGGGGCTATCTGCGAATCAACACTCAAGGGAAAGAACTGCTTCATTGGACCGTCCACGGAGTAAAGAGAGTTGCTACACTCCTAACCCTCCATCGTCACCCCCCAGAAAATAAATGTGTACTTAGATTGTCTCCTAGGACTCTTCTTTGTACTTTCTTAGTTTGTTAAATCAAATCTAGTTCTCCCAGTTCTCGTTTTGATATTAAATGACAAACATAATGTTTAGCAAGGGGCAGAGTTAGCTCCTTATATTTTTGAGACCGCGGTCAACATGATGTATATATTAGACCATGGCTGGTATATTTAATAATGTATTAGTATACTCTGCTAGAGCAGCATTTTGTATTCACTAGTTTTATGATCATATGTGGTATATAATTTGGGACGCCTTTTTTACTTTCATATATGATATGCTCTTGTACTTGTGTTGCTGGATTGAGATAATATGATTTGTTAGCCTTAGGACTGATGTCATAGCATGCTAGAGTTTACCCATCTGTCTTCTAGACAACCTTAACACTTTGCGGCTTACTTCGATATTCTGCAAGGTGCGGTAGGCCATGTCAGTCCTCGTTTTATCCAGTATTCTGGAAGCAGGGTGTGACAAGATTTTTTTGGTGGCCCATGCAGGTCTATTTTTCAGACTTGTAGGAGGACTCATCTTGTTAGAATCTCAATCCTCTATAATCTTCGATTGAACTCTACTTGCAACATACACCTCTCGCTTTCCATGAACTTCAAACTTGCTTGACATGATTGTTCCATTCTCGTCCCTTGTTGATATCCTTGTGTCCTTATCCTTCAGGAATACCTCACCTGCTCCCCCTTCCGAGGGTTTCGTTGCACCGATAACTCCAGCAAATCCAGTAGGCTAGTGCTAGATTCCGATATTGAACCAAGGGCAAGCGTCAGTAGCTTTTCATCTGTCACGCCCCAATCCCAAAATACCGAGGGACTAACCACGTGGCATTGGCCAGCAGCACACTCCATTGGGCAAACCCAATTTAATGGACCCTTTAGAGTGCACTTAAGCTGTATCAAAACCAAAATGGTCTACAATATATATGTCATAGTCTATGTATCTAATCTCATCCACCAAGTCATAAACAAGAGGCAATATGATAAACCGGTCTCACATATCAATACCATAAATAAAACTGCCTATCATAATATAATAAATAAATATCACAGGGAATAACCCGTATCAAATAATGAGAGAGAAATATCTAAATCCACAACTAAGAATCATAAAGTATCATACATAAAAATAATCTGAGAATCAAGAGAAGTCCTCCGGTACGATCTCGTCCTCGGCTGCTGGTACTGCTCCAAAATTAGCTCCTGACCCATAAACCTCAGGATAAACCTCCTCGTCAATACCTGGGGACATAATCCATATCCAGGTCCTCAGGGGACATAACAAGGTACAATAAACACTCAAGCCAATAGTGAACAGTATAATGGTATGAATATGGGAAAAGCTACAACTATGTGATATGCAAATAAGAGTATGGTATCATACCCCGGGCTGGTACTCATGAAAGATCCCAATGGACACTTCTGTATGCTAATAGTACACTCAAGGCTCCGTGTGGGGGGACCGGGAGGAAGATGTATATATGAATATAATACTTTAGATTCCGCATAGGGAACCTAAAGCCTAATACGCTATACATAGTAATAAGTAACATATGCCCAGAGCACGATGAAGACTCTCCCCACCCAATGTAATCTCACGTCTCAATCAGGACACGTAAGATCATGACCTCTAACTATCAACATAATTTATAGTGAATATGTACAATTATACTTACAACTAAAGCATGCATCTTGTAGTCCTATCTAGAGTCCAAGTACCACGAACAAGTCGTGAAAGACTCCGTCACATGAATAATTGTGTCCAGTGTCCTATGGTAGGATGTGCAAATAATATATGCACAAACATGGGTTCAAAAGAATGACTCTCAAACTACGATTCTCGACTCCGCAGAGGATGTCGGTACCCGAATATTGTCCGGACACAAAGTATCATATAACGGCCCTAGGCTCAGAAGTACAATAACCAAGCCACACAATTATAATATCTAATTCATACATAATATCAAATAAATAATGTATAACTGTAAACATCTTGGCAAGGTACACTTGCCTGGTTCTGCAGTCAGCGATGGTAAAGATGATCCTGCGTTGACTCCTTCGGAAATCAATTGACCTAAAAATAAATTAATTATTTAAGGATCCAAACATAATTTTTTGTAATTATAACTAAATTCTATAATTTCTTCAATGCCATGCAAAACCAAGTCCGTTATTATTTCTAACAACCTTGCTTACTTTTACAGGGTATCGGGACCTAGTTTCTTAGTTTTTGACTTCCAAAGTTTAAGTTTAAATCCCAAATTAAAGGACATAGAATTAAGTCCTAATAAATTATATTTTCCAGAATTAAATATGATTTATATGAATTTATAGCAATAAATTCCAGATTTGACAAAAACAACATAATTCAAGATTTCGGCAACTCTATGTGGACTAGTTTTGTCCGAAACTTGTTCGAGACATAGCCAATCCATTATTATTGTTTATATCTATTAAAAAATTATTTTATATCCTATTATGTGCTGTTCTAATCTCAAAAAATAATTACCTATTTATTTCATAATGTCACATAATTACCTGAAAACCTAGGCTAGTGGCCCTTAGTTATAGGTTCAAATTTGACATTATAATATCAGAGAATTTATTTAAAACTACTTATTTTCCAGAAATTTAATATCAATTAATTCAGAGCTTCAGAAATTTAATATTGACTGAGCCAAAAGATTTGGGCAAGGATTACATCTAGAGCTTCAGAAGTTTACGGTGGGTCATAATTATACCACCTACGATACAATACTCAGGGCAGCTAGGTCCCTAGAACTTGCCGGCGAGAGATTAGTAGTAAGGATCGGAGGCCAGAAGAGGTCACACTCATCCCTGAGAGGTGTCAGTATTCAGTCATCACCTCCGGCACCAGCAGTTAGAATACCTCGCCCGCCAGCACCTCCTGTAGCGCCCCGTTCTCCCGGTGCGGAGATCGCGGCTAAGAAACACAAGACGGTATCGTTCGATCGGGAAAGATTGAATTAAAAACTCGTCCTCGTTATGGATTTGTTTCTTCGGAATCGATTCCCATATTCAGTGGACTGCGCCCCAAGGATCGGCTTAGCGGCAGAGTCAGGAGGGACCTCTCCGCTGCTATCTTTTATAGCCTCGGTTTTCGATGTCGCTTGTTGCTTTCGTGCTTTGAGTTGGTTTTGGGATTTGCTTATTTTTCTTGAACGGTTTCGATGGTTTTTATTATTTTCGTTCATTGACTTGCACTTCTATTCCGAGATTGGAAAGAGAGGAAGAAGTATTAATCGAGCTGTTCGTGTGCAGGTGAACGAGCAGTAGGCGGCTTGCGAGCGGAGTCGTGAAGCGCCTCTTTCCTTCTTCTTTTCAAAATCTAAGTGAGTGGCTACCAAACCGATTAGCTAGCCCTGCTTCCAAGATCCACTCCTTCGCCCCGATCAAATGATACCAAGTAATAATAAAAGAAACCAAGATAAAAGAGAATAGACTTGGTTAATACTGCTTGTCAATCAAACTGTGAACGGTTACTTACTTGCATGCTTGTTCGTTTGGGACATTTATCATATGCATAAATACAAGTTAGAATGTTTGTTCTTCTTTAAATTATGCTGTGAAATATACTGAATCAAGAGGCTATGCAACTGAATCATAATACTGCTTGTCCTGAACTGGCATTGCCTCAACTGCATGAACTGTTAGCTTAATGAAACAATACCGATTCGATCACGGACAACTTGTGCACAAGGTCACTGGTTCCTGCGGACGGTCGCTGGGGCACTGGCACCGATCCGATCCGGACGGAACTCACTGTAGTCTACTGCATCTGAACGGGATGGATTGCAGCCACTACTGAATCTTTGCTGCATTCTATCCTCGTTCAAGACTAAACGGTCCATTATGGCATCCTAGCCAGTGATCCACTGTATATTTAAACCTGTTGCATACTAACTTGTGTCTTCGTGGCAGGGAAGGCATGGTAAGTATTGTGCAGGTAATTCAGACGGTCAGGTAAAATCTACCGAACGGTGGCACGTTCATTTTCAGTAAATTCAATATACTGCTTACTTGTAAATGAACTAAGGCAAGATAGAAACCCACAAAAATATGCATGCTTCACTAAACAACGTGTTGATTGGTATAGTCAGGCTAGCTCGCCTTCACCAGCATGTTTCGATATGCTGACCCTCGTTGAAACAGGTTCTCCGCACCAAGGCGAACCGAGCGAGGAGCGGAAATCGTCTACCCGATCCAGTCCAACTGTTGGCGCACCTTCACCGCGCCCCTTGAAGCCTTTTGAAGTCCGAAGCTGCAACTCTTCATACACAAATGCAGCTCCGTGGCAAAGCGATCCTCCAGCCTGGAGGTCTTTATCATTTTGAGTTTATAAAGGGATGTAATGTACAGGACTGCTATCTTATTTTGAGTCATCTCTTTTGTAAGCCGTTCGGCATATTAGCTGACTCGTTCAGGAGTTTGTAATAGATGTTCATTATCAATAAAGAGAACTTTTCTATGTTTCAAATCTGTGTTTCAATTTATCTGCGTACTCTGAATATGTGCTTGCTATGTAAATCATTAAAGCCTTGTGCGGGCACAACTCCAGGCCCGCACGGCGGTCACAATTCGGGGGACGCCTCAAACGATTCTACGAAATCGGGTCGTGACATAGTGGTATCAGAGCACAGATTCAAAGTTTCTTAGACTTCGTTATGGAAAAGTTCCTTTAACGATCAAATTCCTGTGCGAACTCTTGAACTCGCTAGGCCAAAATGAGATACGTTCATGCAATAAGTCCATAATACATTATGATCCTAATGTAATTTACCTTCTTTTGAAGGAATGGCTCCAGCGCAATCTGCAGCGCAAACCCCGAACGAAACGCAAGGCCAAGAAAGTAGTTCGGATACTTCGGGAAGTTCAAAGAGCCAGCGAGCCGTGCCAAGCATCGATCCCGTCCAACGAATGTTGCAGATGTTGGAGGCAAACCAACAAAGGGACGAGGCTCGCTATGAACGGGCCGAGAAGCGGGCGGAAGAGAGTCAGCTCAAGTTTCAAGACAATATAGAAGCACGATTCTCAGTCCAACAGAAGCAGGTAGATACCCTGCAGCAGATCGTTCAGACTTTGGCATCCAACCAGTCCGCGGCAATGCCAGCGACTCCGGTGGAACAGCCCATGCTTGAAGTAGAGACGCCGCGAATTCCAAGGGCGAGGGACGTGACTGCCTTCGACTTTGGCCACTTCAAGAAAGTCTGCAACACCCCATTCAACGGGACTGAGGACCCAGTCGTAGCTCTAGATTGGTTGGCCGAACTTGAAGATCACTTCGCTCTGTTAGAGGTCCCCGAAGAGAAGCGCGTCGCCTGCGCGCAACTACAGCTCCGTCTCAACGCGCACGATTGGTGGGACGTGCATCGATGATCACTCCAATTTGATCACGGAGAGGAGGCGATCTCGTGGACAACTTTTCGTTCGAAGAGGAGTTTGTACCCCCTCCAGTACAACGTCAAATGGAAAACGAGTTCGTGCAGCTGCGGCAAGGCAGCATGACAGTTAAGGAGTACGCCGCCGAATTCAACCGACTCTCCAAATTCGCTAGGGCCTATTTACCTAATGTAGCGAGTCGAGCTAGAAGGTTTGAAGGTGGACTACGTCCTATCATCCATTCGCACGTAGCCATTCCTCAGTATCGTACGATGCGTGAAGTCATGAATCATGCCCTATCGCTCGAACCACACTATCCTCACGTTCCTGCTGGCGCTGTGCATACATCCAGTCATAAACGCCAAAGCAACGACAGAGAAAATACTGCTGCAAAGCACCGAAACAACAGTGGTCCACAAAGAGGGAAACCAGGGCAACTGTGTTACTTCTGTAACAAGCCGGGGCATACGAAGGATAATTGTCGCCTGAAACTTGGTTTATGCCTAGCCTGTGGCGGATCAGACCATTCTGTTCGTGATTGTTCCTTGAGTCATGATCGTCGTCCCGAACGCAATAATCCCTAACGGTAGGTCCTATTCTTAAGTTTCGGGACGAAACTTCCAATTGGTTGGGTAGGATGTAGCGCCCCGTTCTCCCGGTACGGAGATCGCGGCTAAGAAACACAAGACGGTATCGTTCGATCGGGATAGATTGAATTAAGAACTCGTCCTCGTTATGGATTTGTTTTTTCGGAATCGATTCCCATATTCAGTGGACTGCGCCCCAAGGATCGGCTTAGCGGCAGAGTCAGGAGGGACCTCTCCGCTGCTATCTTTTATTGCCTCGGTTTTTGATGTCGCTTGTTGCTTTCGTGCTTTGAGTTGGTTTTGGGATTTGCTTGTTTTCTTTGAACGGTTTTGATGGTTTTTATTGTTTTCGTTCATTGACTTGCACTTCTATTCCGAGATTGGAAAGAGAGGACGAAGTATTAATCGAGCTGTTCGTGTGCAGGTGAACGAGCAGTAGGCGGCTTGCGAGCGGAGTCGTGAAGTGCCTCTTTCCTTCTTCTTTTCAAAATCTAAGTGAGTGGCTACCAAACCGATTAGCTAGCCCTGCTTCCAAGCTTTACTCCTTCGCCCCGATCAAACGATACCAAGTAATAATAAAAGAAACCAAGATAAAAGAGAATAGACTTGGTTAATACTGCTTGTCAATCAAACTGTGAACGGTTACTTACTTGCATGCTTGTTCGTTTGGGACATTTATCATATGCATAAATACAAGTTAGAATGTTTGTTCTTCTTTAAATTATGCTGTGAAATATACTGAATCAAGAGGCTATGCAACTGAATCATAATACTGCTTGTCCTGAACTGGCATTGCCTCAACTGCATGAACTGTTAGCTTAATAAAACAATACCGATTTGATCACGGACAACTTGTGCACAAGGTCACTGGTTCCTGTGGACGGTCGCTGGGGCACTGGCACCGATCCGATCCGGACGGAACTCACTGTAGTCTACTGCATCTGAACGGGATGGATTGCAGCTACTACTGAATCTTCGCTGCATTCCATCCTCGTTCAAGACTAAACGGTCCATTATGGCATCCTAGTCAGTGATCCACTGTATATTTAAACCTGTTGCATACTAACTTGTGTCTTTGTGGCAGGGAAGGCATGGTAAATATTGTGCAGGTGATTCAGACGGTCAGGTAAAATCCACCGAACGGTGGCACGTTCATTTTCAGTAAATTCAATATGCTGCTTACTTGTAAATGAACTAAGGCAAGATAGAAACCCACAAAAATATGCATGCTTCACTAAACAACGTGTTGATTGGTATAGTCAGGCTAGCTCGCCTTCACCAGCATGTTTCGATATGCTGACCCTCGTTGAAATAGGTTCTCCGCACCAAGGCGAACCGAGCGAGGAGCCGAAGTCGTCTACCCGATCCAGTCCAACTGTTGGCGCACCCTCACCGCGCCCCTTGAAGCCTTTTGAAGTCCGAAGCTGCAACTCTTCATACACAAATACAGCTCCGTGGCAAAGCGATCCTCCAGCCTGGAGGTCTTTATCATTTTGAGTTTATAAAGGGATGTAATGTACATGACTGCTATCTCATTTTGAGTCATCTCTTTTGTAAGCCGTTCGGCATATTAGCTGACTCGTTCAGGAGTTTGTAATAGATGTTCATTATCAATAAAGAGAACTTTTCTATGTTTCAAATCTGTGTTTCAATTTATCTGCGTACTCTGAATATGTGCTTGCTATGCAAATCATTAAAGCCTTGTGCGGGCGCAACTCCAGGCCCGCACGGCGGTCACGATTCGGGGGACGCCTCAAACGATTCTACAGAATCGGGTCGTGACACCTCCAACCTCCACAGTAAGCTCAGTACAATCTATCAGGCAGTCTGTATCAGCGGGATACAGCCACTACGGCAAGCTAGGGCGCACCAAAGATCAGTGCAGGAGTGTTAATAGCCAGTGTCTCAGATGTGGGGCTTCCGACAACATGATTGGTTCATGCCCGATCTTTTACCCAGAGGCTTCTTCAGTCCGACAGTTACCATCTCTGCCTCGGGCATCGATTGAAGGTCCACGAGGACTAGCATTAGCAATTTGACCACTAGCCCAGCGTCCTCTCCCGACGCAGACTCAGCAGTTCTAGCAACAATGTTCGACACAGTATGCGAAAGTCCAGTAAGCCCAACCAGCAAGACAGAACCGACAGCAAGTGAGAGCCACGACCCCTGGACGATGGCCTGACGAAACATTTGGCAACCTAGAGCAGTTGTTAGCCGAAGGTGCTACAATTGTGGGTGAGATTTTTGAGCTCTTTTTAGCTTGTCTTATTCTTGGGTTCATGTCGAACGATCTCGTGTTCCGACCCATTCGAAATACGATAGTTGTTCGATCCTTTCGTTGAGCAAATATGAGTTTTTGTACCGCTCTTCTGCCTGCATATCTCATGATACGTGATATCTATCATGTGTACTGACTATGAAGGTATGTCCTAGATTAGAGTCATGTCCTCGGTATAGTCGTTTGTCCCGACTTACTGCTAGGTTTGGCTCTTATCCATTTTGTGAGTCAGGATAGGCAAGCGAGGACGAATTCCTATTTGACTGACTCAAGGGTATATGTATCCATATGCTCCCATTTCCCTGTGTGTTTTTTGTGCATTTATTCATTAGTTACTTTCTACAGTTATCTTTTGTTTCAGTTGCTTGTTTAGTATTATCCTTTGATTTGTGGCATATGATTTCTTGAGTTTTCTCATGTGTTCCAGCTCGACTAGCCTTTCGAGGATGAAATTTTTCTAAGGAGGGTAGAGATGTCACACCCGATTTGGTATTTTTTATATTTTTATAATTTAATTTTTTCTGATAATGTATTCCTGTTGCATTTCTCAGTATTGGTTCATGTCTTTTTATTTATTGTATTTTCTTGTTATTGAGAGAGACTATCCGAGACTATTAGAATATCTATTGGCATTGCCATAGACCCGGTTTATGATCTGCATATAGAATGGACACCTGGTTCGGTTTATTTGATTAAACCCATGACTAAATCATCTTCCTCTCCTCTTAGTATATATGAGTATTTTCTCTCTCCTCACTCATTTGCTCATTTTACTCTTCTTGCTTTCTTCTTTCTCCTCTCTCTCAAGCTCCCTCTAGCCAAACCCTAGTCCTAAGAAGAAGTTGTTGTGACTTGGACCGTGAGAGAAGAGGCTAGGAGACACTCAAGGCAAGTACATCTTGCTCAATGATGAAGCCAAGTTTTTTGATTTTTTTATGTGTTATTTTAAAAATGTATTTAATGAAAAATGTTCCCTTTGTGTTTCTTATCATTTTTAGTTCTTGGAGTTTTTTGCTTTTGGTGGATAGATTTTAGTAGATCTGAGTTTTAAGTTTAGGATTTTTATAGGTACCATGAGTTTTTCCTAGATTTGATCTATTAAAACTTGTTGTTTTCTAAAACTAGTTATTCTATTTGATAGAGTTTTCTATTTCGAGCATTTTGGCTTTTGAATCGCTTAATTTAGATTTTAATTGAAGTTTTTATGGCCAAAAAAAGTTCTGGACTCATGTTATCGGACCTGTCTGATAGGGACGATGAACAGTGCCACGCAGCAGTAGGTCGCACATGGATTTTTATGCCACAGTAGTACGCCGTGCATGAAGTTTCATGCCGCAGCAATGCACCGCGCATTGGTGTGCCGTGTATCACTTTCTTGCCGCGCGCAGTGCATCGCGCATGGATTTTTTTGCCACAGCAGTTCGCCGCACATGAAGTTTTATGCCGCAGCAGTGCGACGCGCGCATCACATCCTCGTCGCACAATCTCCGTCGCGTAGTGCACCGTGCATGGATTTTTCTTGCCGCACCAGTGCGCCGTGCACATAATTCAGGTCGTGCGCAGTGTGCTGCGCGCGTGGTGACCCGAATATCTGTTTTTGCCTATTTAAGGTATTTTTTGGCTTGAATTTCAAAAAACTCAAAACATGGAAGTTGTAGATCTCTATTTTTTCCTTTCCAACTTTTTTTGAATCAGCTAATTTGGAGTTCATATGTGAGAGTTATCCTCAATTTACTATATTTTATCATTTTTCTAATGCTTAAACTATTTTAGCACAGTTGAGTGTTTGAGCATAGTTGGATGTTGTGCTTCCCTATGTTAACACGTAATTTAGATCCTCACGATACCATGAAAATATTTGTAAATGATAATTTATTGCATTTTGGCATCGGACAATCGAGTGTGAGTATTGTCCCATGTATCGTGTATCGCGAATACGATAACTCATGAAAAGCTCATACCCGTGATTCGTCATTCTAAGAAATTTCTCAAGTGTCCACGACTCGAGAACTTGAAATAATTTAGTAATGATTAAACAAGATAAGATTCACTTAGTTCATTGGAAGAAAAGAATATTGCGCTACCGGCTACCCCGTTCTCCAAGGGCCCCATACAGCATGGAACAACCCTGCTAGGCAAGGGCTCCATGAATGACCAAGTTTACGCGTGCTGCGGTACTACAAGTTGTTGTTATTGAGCTTCGATTCATAACATTATGTATTTTAGTATATGCATTCTAGTATATGTTCCAGTAATATTTCAGTTTCAGTTATGTTACAAGACCATTTATAAATAAGTTTATGTTTACAAAATCAGTTTCATTTATAAAATCTCTTTATGTTTACAAAATCAGTTTTATTTACCAAAAAATATCTTATGTTTACAAAAATTAATTTCATTTACAAAACCCATATTTGTTTATAAACCCAAATCTCATTTACAAAAATTCATTTATATCTTCAAAAACTAGTTTATGCTTACGTTATGTTGTTATGCTATCAGTTATCTACTTTAGTTTTTTATCCATTATTGTTTGTGAAGTACACTATAAGTACTAGACAAGCGTACCCTTGGCCATTCGGGTTAACTGCAGTATCGGTGGTAGCGATATTCTTCAAAGCATGCATTTGTTAGTAATTAGGTTTGTGATAACCCTAGTTAGTTAATTATAGCAGGTCGTAGGCATGTTTGGCCGTGGAATGAATGTTTGTCTATTCGTTAGCTCATCCTTTTAATTTATTCTTTCGGCGCATGATTAGGGTGCTAAGTTCTGCTCGGGTGAAGGTCTGCAACCCCGGTCCTTATTTGGTTTAAGGTTTGTGATCCCGATCCAGAGTAGTTCCTATGCCCACTTGCCGCTCGTCGCCTTACTTTTTTTTTTTAGCATTTTGTTATCAGTTCTTCCTATTATATTTCTTGAGATAAGTACATTGGTACCGTACAAGTCTCGATCAACATTTATTTCTTTTATGTCTCTTTCTGCTATGTTGTGATGTGTTTCGTCTTTCACCTCGTGCTCCTTTGTGATACTTGTTGCTTGGGGTTCTGACCCCACTGGATTTGCATGGCCAGGTTACCCCGAAGAGAACCAGGATCCACCGCACTTCCAACAAGATGGCATGCACTCTTAGGACTGCGGCCGAAGCTCGCGAGTTGGTTTCCTTCTTCCACCCCTCGTCTTGATTACTTCTTTTGTGGTATTTAGTAAGGGGCAGAGTTAGCTCCTTATATTTTTGAGACTATGGTCAACATGATGTATATATTATACCATGACTGGTATATTTAATCATGTATTATTATACTCTGCTAGTGCAATATTTTGTATTCACTAGCTTCATGATCATATGTGGTATATAATTTGGGATACCTTTTTACTTTCATATATGATATACTCTTGTACTTGTGTTGCTGGATTAAGATAATATGATTTATCGGCCTTAAGACTAACGTCATAGCATGCTAGAGTTCACCCATCTGTCTTCTAGATAACATTAACATTTTGTGGCTTACTTTGGTATTCTGCAAGGTACGGTTGGCCATTTCAGTCCTCATTTTACCTAGTATTCTGGGAGCGGGGCATGACAATATCTTGGTGTATTGGAAGAACAAGAAGTAACATGAGGAGCTCTTGCGGACCGTGCTTCAGACTCTTCGAGACAACAAGCTATACGCGAAACTGAGCAAGTATGAGTTTTGGCTAAGCAGTGTATCTTTCCTCGGGTATATCATTTCTGTGGGAGGTATTTCAGTCAATCCAAAGAAAGTTGAAGCCATCGTCGAGTGGAAGCAACTTGTATCAGTCAGTAAAATTTTGTAGAAGTACAAAAAATACGCTGAAGAATTATACATATAAAACCCTTAACATGCAGGAAGCCGCATAAAACAGAGCTCCAGCACTGGGTGGCGTAAAACATGACTTCAGAGCCATTGGCGAACAACAGAGCTTCAATGCTATTCAGCATAAAATATAGCTCCAGAACAACCTGCGTAATGCAGTATTTCCAGACTGCTTCAGCGTAAAAAGGTTATTACATCGCCACTTTGGCGTAAAAACCTACCTGCTTTTAATGCAGCGGGAAGTTGTACGAGAAACTCTTAGTATTCCTCGAATGAACCTGTCAGATCATGAAGTGAACCTGACTCCTGACAAAGAGTACTGCACAGCGATCGAGAGGACGACTATAATGATGATTCGGCACAGAGTCCCAGACTGTCGTCTAGTGACATAACCCTTGATATAAGACATTGTTTACGCATTCAAGGAATACGCTGCCTATTTTACACAGGCAAAGATGAGCTTTTTTATGCTCAGGAAGAGACGAAACGAACCGCCACGTCAAAAGCTGCTCTTCATACAGAACTCGAGGCACATCTCTGCAGTCAATGCACGAGATGGGGGCAGATCTCTGCATTTAATGCACAAGATTTGGTTCTACTTTTAATGACTGGTTGAGCCATAATTAGGGCTAATACGTCCACATCACCATCCCCGCACATCATGCCAACCAGGCTATTTTCAGCTATAGGAGCACGCTGTACGCTATCTCCTTGAATTACGTCGACCTGGCTATTTTCAACTATAGGAGTACTCCGTATGCTATCTCCTCAGAATACGCCAACGCAGGCTATATTTGTAAAGTATCAGGCTTCTACGCCTACTCGGCTTCTACGCCTACTCGGCTTCTATGTCTACATTGGCTTCTACGCCAACATGACAGCTACTCGGCTTTTACGCCATCAGAACAGCTATTTGGCTTTTACGCCTACGAGACAGTTATTTGGCCTTTATGCCAACCATCTTTACGCAAGGGACAGTTATCTATGTGGCTTGCATGCCGTGATCTTCGATAGGCGATTATATGTATTATCTCATAATAGGACACGCATCACACACCAATTCAGGAGATCATTTATACGTGGGTAGCAGTTATTATAACCGCCGTAAAGCACCTATAGAGAGCTTTGGCAACGATAGTTCAATCCCTCCTGCAGTCTTTGAATCTTCTTTTTCGTCTTCTACAGCACTTCTTCGTCATCGTGTGGTCCAAGGGACAAAGTGATCGACCGCAGATCAGACTCCTATAGCAATATTTCCCCAGAATCAAATTTTTGTACTTAACATCCTCGTATAGGATCAATTGTACTTTCTTTTTCTTGTTTGTAAACCAAAGAAAGGGTTTCGTATAAACCTAGTTTTATTTCTTTCGTTTATTATCAAACACAAGATGGCGACTCTGCTGGGGACTACTTTCTCATCTGACAAGAAAGCTATTTCTCAACATGATGCTGTATCCGTAGGGTCAACGAAGAAGACTCTGGTCGTCCAATTTGACCAATCGGCTTACGAAGACATGCTTCGAGCAGGGGGTAGCTCTCATTCCCTCTCTGTCTAGGACAACAGGAAATTACGTAAAGTATGGATGCCCCGGACATCCTCTAGCATTCCTGCGGACTCTCTCTCTCCGATCGACAAGGTTGTGACATCGCAACCTGTGCGCTCCACGCGTAAAACTTTGTCTCCCGTCTGTGACGTGGCAGACAAAGCTTCTGGTAGTGCCTCAGTGCCAATCCAGAAGTCTACTCCGCGCCATGCGCGTAAAACTTTGTCTCCCGTCTGTGATGTGGCAAACAAAACTACTGGCAATGCCTCAGGGCCAACCCAGAAGTCTACACCGCGCTCCACGCATAAAATTCAGTCTCCCGTTTGTGACGTGGCAGACAAAATTTCTGATAATGCCTCAGCGCCAAGTCAAAAATTTCAAATGCGCTCTGCGCGTAAAAATACCTCTCCCGCCTATAAAGGGGCAGATGGTCCCTGCAATCTCCGCAAGGGAAAACAAGTCGCGAATTTCTCGACCTCTCAGCTTTTACGCCATCAAGAGAAGAAGTTGCCGGCTCTTCAGATTACGCGGAATGCCGATGGCCGTTTAAAGACTTCCTCAGTTTTACGCCAACCTGAGCAAAATTCCAGATTATGCCAGGAGAAGTCCCTCGGCGTAAAGTAGGCCCAGTTTGTAGATAGATACACTCCTCATGGATCATGTGCTACTCACATGGCTGAACTGCTGTATTCGTATGGTAGGGAGAGAGTTATGATTCCCAGTATCCGCGTTCCGACTAATGTAAAAAGGCATAATAAGCCTTCTTCTTCTGTTAATCTCCCTGATTTGCACGATTTCTTGATCCAGAAATATAAAGACAAGGGATCTTCTGATATGTCTATTATACCCCTAGGGAGCATTGTTGTAATAGTCACAAAGTTGTAGTTAATTACTGCTGTTCTAAGGCAAAATGGTCAGTTTTCGACCGGTTGAACTACTCTTTGTCCCTACAGAAAGAAGAACCGACATTCGCATCGATAAATATGGCATCGCATATTCCTAGAGGAAGGTCAAGTTTAAGACGTCATCCCTCTAGAACTTCGAGCCAAAGGAGTTTCGACAGACTCCTTGAGAACATTGAAGCAGGTGTGTTTCGAAACACCCGTTCGAGGTCACAGCAACCGACTTCATATTCTTCTGATTCTGACACTGGGGGTCGCCAGTTTCCCGAATCGGATGCTGAAAGTATAGACTTAATCTCTACAGAAATCTATACTAATCCTTCAATAGCATCCAGAGAAATATGAGTCTATGCCATTGGAGATGAACACGAAGAGGCTTCCCCATCAGGAAGTACAGAACAACGCATCGCTGTTTTGGAAGCATCAATCAAAGAGATGCATACCATGATGCAGAGTATGCACCAAATGTTGGTGACTCAACACACAGCTGTGCCTGTTCCTCCGGCTCAACTGCGGGTCGGGGTAGATATACCATCAAGTCAGGAGCCTATTCAAAATTAAGAATCAGCTGCTCCTCAACCTCTCAACCCGGAAAACGTATTACCTCCTGTTGGAGTTACAATACAACCAATCTCTCACCACTCAGCGGTTCCTTTACCAGCTGAAGACCCGATGCAGGCAGTGCGGGAATTGAAAGCCCAATTCGATGCCTTAAAGCATAAGGACCAGCTCAAACAGTTGGGCATCAACCAGCCTTACCCAGCTATCTGGGACGAGATTCCTTTCCCGCCAAAATACAAACCACAGGCTAAGGTTTTATTTGAGGGAAAGACGTCACCAAGTCAGTACATGAACTACTTCAGCATGATGACGGTGTTGCTGCAAGGGAATGACGCCCTTCTCACTCGAGTATTTAAGGGCTGTCTGTCCGGCGTAGCCTATCAACGGTACCGTAGTCTGGCGGACAATTTCATTACTTCCTTCGAAGATTTCAAGACTCTGTTCTTCGCTCGATTCTTCGAGGGAGGAATGGACATGTCTATGTCATCATTCATAGAAGTAAAGCAGAAGGAGAAGGAGAACGTTCGTACTTTTATTGAACGTTTTTGTCAGGCCACTTTGCAGATGCCTCCCGGAGTTCTAGATTCTGCCTTGGTGGACATTTGCAGAAAGAATATTCTCCCACTGATCTCGGTATTCATGGGACCATATCAGTTCTATGATTGGCCCTCGTTTATCGTATCAGCGGTAGTTGTCGAAGACAACAGTCGGAAGGCGCGTGATAATAGAATCATGATCTCCACCTCTGACAAGGGGAAACGGTCATCTTCCAAAAGCGACCATCCTCGTGGTTCCAAAGGAAAGGAAGCTCTGGCGATTAACACGACCAGGCAACCTACCCCAGCAACTACGCAGACTAAACCTGGGACTTCTAGACTCATAGAAGAATATTCTTTTGATGATGATGACGACATTCCGAGCATATTCGACTGTCTAGTCAAAAGTGGCAAGCTCACTCTCCCCGAAGTAAAGCGGCCGAATGAAGTCGGCAGTACCAATAATCCTAAGTACTGCATTTTCCACAGGTACATACATCACCCCACAAAGGCATGTTATGTACTAAAAAGGAAAATCCAGGAGTTGATCGATGCCAAGGCCATCACTCTGCATAACAGCGAGAAGACGGTCACTGCCAACATGATCTCTCTCCAATTTGGCAATCTGCCTCCTCAAGAAGTTTCGGATGGCGTTGTACCTATTTCCCGGATAATAATGAACATCGTTAATCTTCCTCCGGCCAGGGGTCAAAATCATGACTTAGTACCCCTAACTACCCAACGTGGCGAGATTATGTGGGTTCATCCTGATCTGGTGTCAGAGATTGAGGAAGAGACTCAAGCTGCTAAGGTTAAGTCTAAAAAGAACTCAAGGCATAAACCATGCCATATGGTTGCAATATCCCCGACATCAGAAGAAGAGGCTTTGGCCACCGGAACCCGCTCAGGGAAAGCCTACCTCAAGGACTATGGAGGAAATCAGGAAGATACAATGGCAGACACTTCAGCTGCCAAACTTTCAGAGCCTGAACCTGTCATACCAGAGGCAGGTCCTTCTAGACCAACTTCGGCAGACAAGGGCAAGCAAAAAGAAGTGCGCTTTGATAAACCTTTGAAGAATATTCAAAACAAAGGTTTGGAGAAGCCATATAACTTCGATATCCTGGCCCAGTTGGCTAATACACCAGCCAGATTGTCCATTTTCGAGCTCCTAAGGCTGTCCAAAGATACTCGTCAAGCCTTGAGTGAAGCGTTAATGCAGGCGGATGTATGCTTGACTCAGCCCAAGTCCCCCGATAAAGAACTTGTGGCATGTCCTCAATGCCATAGTGTGATAGAAGTGGTCCCTAACATCACTTTCACTCAAGATAACATGTTGTTGAAACATAACCGGCATGACAGACCCCTCTATTATATCGGATACGTCGGTTCCATGGAGGTAGACCGGATTCACATAGATCTGGGATCGTCGATCAGCATTATCCCTCATAGTCTGCTCAGACCGCTGAGGATTCCTACAAGCGAACTGGCTTACACCACTACTACAATCGTGGGCTTCAATGCCAGAAAAAGTAAGCCGTTGGGAAAGATTCGGCTGAGGATCCAGATTGGGGACCTTAGATCAGTGGCTACATGCTACGTTATTGATTCAGAGGTATCCTACAACATTCTGCTGGGCAGACCATGGATCCACGATTACAACATTGTTCCTTCGACTCTACATCAATGCTTCAAATATGTGGACGCCCAAGGAACAGTAAAAATGGAGTTTGCTGATCTTAACCCGTTCAAGGGAGTAGAGTCCTACTATTCCGACGCCATGTTGTACACCCAAGACTACATGAAAGAGGTGTCAGGCAAGACGGAGGAAGAGCCCCATCGGGAGCCAGGAGAACCATCTGTTGAGCGACCTCTGTCAATCCAGGTGAAAGGGCGGACTACCCGTCTGAAAGGCATAAAACCCATGGCTATTCACTTGAACAAAACTAAATTAGGAGAAGAAAGCGATCCTCTAGTGATCACTTTGAACCAGAAGCCTCCACCTTTGGTCATCAACCTCAGGCGCAACAAACTGCCGACTGATATAAATACAACCGGGAACGTGGTTTCTGACGATAATAAAGGTTCTCTTTTCCAGTATACTGACGCTCAATTTCCAAATCAGGAATCTTCCCCCCATGACGATATAGAACCTATAGCAAAAAAAATCTTGGAAGCTATAGACTCCTATCATCCGTATGTGTAGGAGGTAGCATCAACATCTAATGTCATCACGACATATGGGCTACATGAAGATTCTATCTTTATTATCCCGCCTACTCGCAGCAATCAGCATCCAATAGTCTTTGGTCGCATGCGCAGCAGATCGATTATATAAGAAGACTCTCAGGAGTCTGATGTTGGCAAAATGCAAGTTTACAGATATAGCCCGAAAGCTTTGAAGATTATGCAAAGTATGGGTTATGATCTGAAGTCAGAACCAGGCCTCAACTATGGGAAAGGCAGGCGAATGCCGTTGCATGGTGATCCCTACTGTCAACGAACTCGTTTTGGGTTAGGGTATACCACCTCCCTTGCAACTTCTGAGTCAAGTGAGTATATATTTTCCTCTTCTCAAGATGACTCGTCGTCCTCCGGCTCATATGCTGATCTCGAACAAGCATCATCGGTAAATACGGTATTAACAGATTCCCTCAAAATAGAGGAATAGGAATCTGAACCATTCGAAGATGAATCCTGGGCTCAGCAAATGGATACACAATGGGAACTCCAGTTCGAGCAGAGAGAACCGCCCACTGAAGATAAAGTCATCCAGATCGACGTCGGGGATGAACTTTCACCAAAGCCGATATTTATCAGTAACAATCTTTCCGAAGAAGAACGGAAAGAGATGATCCAGCTGATAAAAGAATATATCGACGTCTTTGCATGGAATTATGAGGATATGCCAGGTCTTGATCCTAAAGTGGCTACCCACAAGCTCAACATATTGCCCAATTCGAAGCCGGTGAAGCAACACCAATGCCGGTTCCGTCCGGATATGATGGATGCCATCGAAGCTGAAATCAAGAAGTTGATAGCCTACGGGTTCATCCAGGAAGAACAATATCCTGACTGGGTCGCCAATGTTGTCCCAGTTATGAAGAAAAGCGAGAAAGTGCGTGTTTGCATCGATTTTCGAGATCTGAATGTGGCATGCCCTAAAGATGAGTTCCCTCTTCCCATTACAGACGTCATGATCGATAATACATGCGGTTTTGAACGCATGCCTTTCATGGACAGATTTTCAGGTTACAATCAGATCAAGATGCATCCTGAAGATGAAAAGCATACTGCCTTCCGTACGCCACTGGGGGTATATTGCTACGCAGTCATGCCCTTTGGATTAAAGAATACCGGGGCTACATATTAGCGAGCTATAAGTAACATATTCCATGAGCATCTATGCAAGACAGTGGAATATTACGTAGACGATATCGCTGTCAAAAGCTGCCTCAAGGCTAATCACATCCAAGACTTGAAGATAGTGTTCGAATTGATACGCCAACATCAACTCAAAATAAATCCTACAAAGTCCTTTCTTGGAGTATCTAGCGGCAAATTCCTGGGATTTGTCATTACCGCTAAAGGCATTCAAGTCGACCCTGATAAAGTAAGAGCTATCCTGGAGATGCGACCGCCCCGTAATCTGAGAGAACTCAGGGGATTTCAAGGTCGTCTAGCTTATATCAGGAGATTCATATCCAACCTCTCTGGAAGATGTCAGCCTTTTTCTCGCCTAATGAAGAAAGATGTGTCTTTCGTATGGGACGAAGCCTGTCAGCAAGCTTTTGACGATATCAAACGCTACCTTACTAATCCTCCAATTCTGGTGCCTCCCGTCATAGGAAGACCATTTTTGTTGTATGTTCGAGCAATGGATCATTCTTTAGGGGCTCTTCTCGCACAGAAGAATGACGAGGGTCATGAACAGGCTATCTACTATTTAAGCAGGATGATGATCGGAGCTGAACACCGGTATAATCCAGTGGAAAAAGAATGCTTAGCCCTAATATTTACTATTCAGAAGACGCGACATTACGTGATGGGCCAAACTATTCATATCATCTCCAGAATCAATCCTCTTCGGGTACTGATGAGTAAGCCGAGTGTTCTTAATTCCGACTCGCGACTTGAGCGATGTTACTAACACCGTATGATATGGTGTATGTCCCTCAGAAGTCCATAAAAGGTCAGGCCTTGGCTGATTTCTTAGCTGCTTATCCAATTCCGGAAACATCTAAGCTATACGAGGATATTCCCGACGAAGTTGCAGAATGTAATTCCGCAATGGAAAGTGTTAGATGGTAGCTATTCTTCGACGGTGCCTCCAGGACTTGTCCCAAGGGAAACGTGGTTGCAGGAGTAGGAATTGTCCTGGTCACTCATGATAAACTCGTCATCTATCGAGCATATTCTCTTAGCGAACCCTGCTCTAATAATGTGGCAGAGTATAATGCTCTATTAATCGGGCTCCAAGTCGCTAAAGAATTGGATGTGGAATACCTGGAAGCTTTTGGTGATTCTTTGTTGATCGTCAATCAGGTCAGAGGAATATATGAAGTCCGCAATCCAGACCTCATTCCTTATCACCAAGCAACAATCGAGATTGCAATGTCTTTCAAAGGATTCTTCCTAGAGCACGTGTCTCGATCTAAAAATTTGAAAGCCGATGCTCTGGCCAGTCTAGCCGCAGATCTAGCTATTCCTATAAGGAGGCAGAATTCGGTAATTCTTCTCAACAGAGATATATTCTGTGTGAAAAATAACTTTCACATAGAACGCTGCTACGCCTTAAACACGGTTCCTCCTAAGAGAGACTAGAGAAGGCCCTTTATAGATTTTGTAGCATACAGAATCTTACCTGAGGATCCTAAAGAAGTAGTGTCTATCAAAAGATGATCATTACGATTCTATTTTGATGTTTCTTCACAAAGTCTATATCGCCGAACATACGATGGACTGCTATTACGATGTCTCTCCGACGATGATACAAAATGGGTTATCCGTGAAGCTTACGATGGTGTATGTGGAGCACATCAACCCGGTCCTAAGTTACAGGATCGTATTAGGAGGATGGGCTACTACTGGCCTACTATGATTGCAGATGCAGTGAAATATGCTAGACAATGCAAAGCCTGTCAAGTTTATGCGGATTTTATACATCAGCCTTCTGAGTATCTACATCCTACCATTGTATCATGGCCCTTTGAAGCATGGGGAATGGACATCATTGGTCCTATTCACCCGTCATCTTCTAGAGGACATCGGTTCATATTGGCTATCACGGACTACTTCTCTAAATGGGCGAAGGCGATCCCCCTTGCTGAGGTAAAGACATCCAACGTGATCAGCTTTATCAAACACCATGTCATTTATCGCTTTGGGATAACCCGAAGGATAATTCATGACAATGAGCCTCAATTCATCAGCCAAGCGTTTCACCGATTTTGCGATAAGAATCGGATACAAAATATGGACTCTACGACCTATAATCCTGCTGCTAATGGTTTGGCGGAAGCCTTCAACAAAACCAGTATCAAACTCTTGAAGAAGTTCGTCTCTACGAACAAAAGAGATTGGAATGAGAAGCTCGGAGAGTGCCTCTGGGCATACCGTACAACGGTACGAGCACCGACGGATTGTACCCCATTCTCATTAGTCTATGGGTGTGAAGCAGTTCTCTCCATTGAAATCCAAATTCCATCACTCAGAATAGCAGTGGCTAATGAGTTGACTCAGGAAAATAATGATCGACTATGGCTTCAAGAGCTAGAAGGATTAGACGAGAAACGCCTTCAAGCTCAACAGCGCATTGCGTTCTACCAGACAAGTATTTCCAGAGCTTTTAATCGAAAAGTGAAGGAGAGAGTGTTCAAAGTTGGCGAGCTAGTTCTAGCTGTAGGGAGGCCAATGATCATTACACACAAGAGTAAGGGTAAATTCTAGCCCAAATGGTAGGGCCCTTATGTGATTGAAACAACGTTTTCAAACGGCACTTACAGATTAGCCAAGCCTAATGGAGACTTGTTAATGGCTCATATCAACGGCAAATTCCTAAAGAAGTACTACGCTTAACCTTCCTTGCTTAACGGAGAATGGTGAAGATCTTATTCTGACGATACTACGTACAAATTTAGTTGGAGCATATTCTATCATGTCCATATAACCTCTGAATAGATATGTTTAACTAATTTGGAACTGTCACGCCCCAGTCCCAAAAATACGTAGGACCAGGAATACGTGACACGCCAGCTACGCATTCGACCAGACTCTGGTCTGACTCGAATACGTATAAGCTATAATATAAAGGGCACTATCTAGATATTCCATAAATGTAAATATCTATGTCTCAATCCACAATGTACAACAGTATACAAGAAAGAGCTATATGTGCTAGAGTCGGCCGCCCCATAACACACTAACTCGAATAGACTCGAGAAGAAATATGAGTCTATAAAACTAGGCTACAACAGCAGATGAAATAAACAATGTAAAATAACTATAATGCCGGTAGATATAATGTGAGTACCTGGTACCATGCCCGCAAGACCTGTAACTCCAACGGCAACTCCAAATGCTCCGTAATCATCTATGCTGCAAAACTGGCAGGGAACCAGGTCCTCAGAGGGACGTAACAAGGTACAGAAATACAACATGCCAAGTAAACAGAAAGTACAAGTGCACGACAAGGTACTCTATCATAACCAACTAGTGTGACACAGTTTAAAGACAATGTTCGACGCGTGGGCTGTCCAAAATAAAACCGTAGCTCCGAACACAGAGACACATGGGGCGTACCGTAGCTCCGAGCACAGAGACACACGGGTGAAACACTACTCTAGAATACAGGATCACTATATGTACATATATAAGCGCGTGCAGAGTAGCCCAAACGTCTAGTAACTGTCTTCCCCTTTCCCAAGCGGTCAACGATTGTGCGTTGAACCTGACCCTCTAACTACAGTCTCGACTCACAGATGTAACTCAACAGACGCGACCCTAAGGTCATCCCAGTTTTTGGTCATGATGTCGGTATCAGGATACAGGAATCTGGCATGATCATAGTGTATGAGTGTGTCCTGGGGTGTCGATAAACTCAGGTACGTATATCGAGATACTACGAATCATCCAACAAACTTCCTAGGACGCTACGACGTACGTCTTCACCCGGTTGTGAACCGGACACGAAGTACCGAACGTCAGCAATAATACGTGCACAATGTATATAACAAAACAATAAATATCTGTAACTGAAATACACGGTGGCAAGGTACACTTGCCTGCGCGAGGCTGCTGATGACGGGGTCCCGGTACCGCGTCCAAGTCCTCTGGTCCCGCTGTACCTAGAGATGAGATACAAACTAATAATCAATAATCTATTCCACGACAGGCAGGGATGCTACACACACCTACACCTAAACCCAGTCTCAGCTACGACTCACATGAACAAAATACTAGGGGGGTTGACCACAGTTGACTACCGGAGTATGCTACATCTACTCAACTAATCCCCTGTACCATATCATCAACCCAATCTCTATCACGATATTCAGTTAATCACTCTGATCCAATCCCAGTTACAAGTCAGAAGACACTAAGCTAGAGGGTTATATCCATTACGATCAATCACCGTATACTATCATCAGGCAATCCTCAATCATATACCTCACCAAGGTATTTATCAGTATCTCCAGCCAGGATCAATCCTCTGGTTTTCCTCTCCCGGTGTTCACAGACGTGAGCATGTACATTGAATTATCATCCTCCAATTAAATAACTAACTTATTGATTTAAACCCTTATTTATAACCAATTATTTAAGTACTCCACCCTTCTCACATATGCATGATTCACAATTACCTATTTGTATTCCTCAATCGAATTTGTCACTAGCAGTCAATCCTCAATTAATGAACAATTTAATGTCATCACACCCATTTCATATTCATTTAACCTGCTCCTTGATACCCATCGCCCTTCATAAATAAAACCCTAAATGCTATATATATACTCATTACCATCAAAAGCAGGGAGTAAACCATAATCTCACAAATCATACTTAAACCCTAAGTATCTCACTACATATATGAACCCTATACTAACTAAATTATAACTATAAATACACAATGCTACACTACCAGGAGACGGGAAGAGTTTACCTCGGCGATGATGGTGTCGATCGGGGGTTGGCCGGAGCACAGTGGGTCAGCAGGGTGGTGGAAGAGGTGGTGGAGTTGCATTATGAGGACGCCGGGGTAGCAACCGGGAGGTCGGCGCAGTGGAGGCACTGCTCGACCGGAGCAGCGGTGAAGAAGCTCGTCGTGAGGAGACTCGATGGCAGCAGGGGGTGATGGTTTTGGCTGCTGCCGGAGACGACGGACAGCAGCTCGAAGTTGGCTCGACAATGGCGGTGGGGAGGAGCTCTGGCCGGAGCAAAGGAGTGGAGGAGATGGTGGTGGAGATAGGGAGGAGGTCAGATGAGGGAGGCCGGAGGAATATTCAGTCGGGGTTGGCTCGTCGGAGCACGGGCTCGAGCGGCGTAGCAGCGCCGGAGTTTGACAGTGGATGGTGGCAGTGGAATGCCGGGGCTCGCCGGAGCTGGTAGGCCGGACGGAAAGAACACAACGGCTGGAGATCACACAGTAGGGGACTCGCGGTGGTCGGGCTGCTAAGTGCGGCCGGTCGGGTCGGCGGGGAACGCACACAGCGGTGGCAGCACCGGATGCACGGGAGCGGGGGCACAGCAGCTCGGCCAGAATGCGAGCTCGGTCGGTTCGACAGTAGCTCCGGTCGGTCGCCGACTCGCGGGGCACAACAGCTCGGCCGGAATGCGAGCTCGGTCGGTTCGACAGTAGCTCCGGTCGGTCGCCGACTCGCGGGGCACAGCAGCTCGGCTGGAGATCTGTGCCGACGGGTCTGTTCAGATCGGCGGGGAACACGGCCCAGCGAGGCACTCCGCCGGAGTCGGGCCAGAGTTGGGCCGGCCGGAGGGGTCACTCCTCAGTGAGAAGGAGGAAGAAGAAATAAAGAAGAAGAAAAAAATGGAGAAGAAGAGAAAGGGAAGGAGTGGCTTTGGTTTGTAACAGGAAGAGGGAGGAGAGAGAGTGAGGTGGGTGGTTTCCAAAGCCCCTAGGGATTAGGGCCGACCTAGGGAAGAGGAAAGTGTAGGAGGGATTAAATAGGGGAGTGTGTTGAGTGTGTGGTGAGGATTGAGTGTTTTAATTTGAATGGAGGGCCTTGATTATTCATGATGGAGAAGTACATCCAAGGGAGAGAAAGAGTGTGTTGTGACCGGTCAAGAGAGGGAGAGTGGCTTCTTCATTTGCCTTAGCCAATGGGATGGTGGCACCTATCGCTACATTTGCAAATAAGCCCCTTAAGTTCGGGAAATTGCACAAACACATAAAATGACGTAAAAATTATGGCAAAAATTGCGTCTAATAATTTGTATGGCGAGGGGGTAGTGTGGGTGAGGCACGGGTTTAATTAAATGGGCATTGGGATTAACTTGGAGATTAAAATAGGATTAAGAAAAATTGGTATCCTCGATTTAAATAGGATTTAAAGTGTCCCACGCTTTTAAATTAAATGGGGGTACTTGGGGTCAAAATTCGGAAATGACGCAAAGGCCAAAAATGGTGGGGGCTTGGAGTCAGTCTTGGACCCTTTAGTTGGTCCGGCTCAACGGGTTAAGTTGGTATCCCAAAATCGAGGGTAACGACACAGGTGTCCGACACGGAATTAAATATGGGTTACGATTTTCGGAATATTGCGCAATTAATTTAGAGCACACAAAATTTAATTTTAACAGTCAGAAAAGTCCCGTGCCTAATTTGGCGAGTTGAGTCGAAAGTACAATATTTGTGTGGAATTTATGGGCTGATATTGGGCTCCGAAAAATCAGAAAATGACAGGACGCGACAAGGGTTTTAATTAATTGGATTTAAATTCCAGATAAATTTTCTCAACTCTAAACCTCGACATCTGCTATCAAAATTTTCCAGATCCACTCTACTATCTACAGAATAAATCGAGGGGGTTTACATTCTTCCCAACTTAGAAAAATTTTGTCCCCGAAATTAAAAGTAAAGCACGATAATATCTAGCAGAATTTTAAAATAGTCTAGTAATTAAATGTCGTACGTGAAGTCGTACCTTGCTCCTCAAATAAGTACGGGAATCGCTGCCGAATAGAATCCTCGCGCTCCCAAGTAGACTCGTCTGGTGAATGGTGCTTCCATGCCACTCTGACCAGTCGAATCGTTTGTCCTCTCAAAGTCTTCTCGCTGCGATCGAGGATCTCAACTGGCTGCTCTACGTAAGACAGACTAGGCCCGACTGTAATCTCCGAATGATCAAGTACATGGCTAGGGTCTGCGACATATCTTCTCAGTTGCGATACGTGAAATACGTCATGTACTCCCTCTAATGGTGGAGGTAATGCAAGACGGTAAGCCACTTCGCCAACTCGTTCCAAAATGTCAAAAGGTCCGATGTACCTCAGACTCAGCTTGCCTCTGCCTCCGAATCTGATGGTACCCCGAGTGGATGATATCCTCAGAAATATATGGTCACCCTCCTTGAATTCCAATGGTCTGCGGTGCGCATCTGCCCAGTGTTTCTGTCTGTCTTGTGCTGCGCGCAGGTGGCTCTGAATCTGCTTGACCTTCTCTTCTGTCTGTGTCACCAACTCTGGACCCAGTATCTGACGCTCTTCTACGTCACTCCAACAAACTGGCGACCTACATTTCCTGCCATACAGTGCCTCATAAGGTGCCATCTGTATGCTGGCCTGGTAACTGTTATTGTAGGAGAATTCCACCAAGTGTAGGTGGTCCTCCCAAGATCCTCCGAAATCAATCATGCACGCTCTTAACATATCCTCTAATATCTGTATCGTGCGCTCTGACTGTCCATCAGTCTGTGGATGATACGCAGTGCTAAACTTGAGATGAGTTCCTAGGCTCTCCTGCATACTCCGCCAAAAATATGACATGAATCTGGAATCACGATCCGATACGATGCTGACAGGCACTCCATGTAATCGTACTATCTGCCTCATATACATGCCAGCTAATATCTCTGTGGATTTCCCAACTCTGAAGGGCAAGAAATGAGCAGACTTGGTGAGTTTGCCTGCGACCACCCAAACTGCATCCTTCCCGCTAGGGCTCCGTGGTAATCCTGCGATGAAGTCTATGGTGATGTGTTCCCACTTTCACTCGGGAATGGGATGCGACTGCAATAGTCCTGCAGTCCTCTGATGTTCAGCCTTGACTTGCTGATAAACTAAATATTTTGTCACGAATCTTGCAATTTCTCTCTTTATCCCATACTACCAGTAATGTTGCCTCGAATCTCGGTACATCTTCGTACTCCCGGGATGAATAGAATAATCGAGCCATGAGCCTCGGTCATCAACTCTTGGCGTAGCTTGCCACTCGGAACGTATAGGCGATCTCCATACCTCAACGTTCCGTCTTCAAGAATCCTGAATCCCATTTGCATGTCAGCCTCTGTCCTTTCTCGCAATCGTCTAAATCTCGTATCTGTAGGCAAGGCTGCCTTGATCCTCTCAATCAATATAGACTGAACCTCGAGACTGACCATCTGTCCATCCATGCCTGGCAACACAATCTCAATCCTGAGTTTCTGAAAATCCTCTAACAACTAGCGATGGATCATAAAAATATGCCATAGGCTTCCTGCTAAAGGCATCTACTACTACATTCGCCTTGCCAGGGTAGTACTGCAACTCGATATCATAATCTGTCATCAACTCTAGCCAGTGCCTCTATCTCATGTTGAGCTCTTTCTGGCCCTTAGAATAAACCAAGATATCATCGATAATTACCACCAAGAACTTATCCAAGTACTGGTGGAAAATATTGTTCCTCAAACTCATAAATACTACTGGCACGTTGGTTAAAACAACATGACTAGAAACTCACAGTGTCCATACTTCGTCCGAAAAGCCGTCTTCGGAGTGTCCTCTCCCCGTACCTTGATCTGAGACCAATCTTCGTGAATGCATATGCGCCGCTAAGCTAATCAAATAAATTATCGATGCGCGGCATAGGGTACTTGTTCTTTATTCGTTACCGCCCTTAACGCCCTGTAATCGATACCCAAGTATACTGTCTCATCCTTCTTCGGCACTATTAAGATAGTTGCTTCCCAAGGGGAAATACTAGCCCGACTGAATTCCTTGTCTAAGAGATCCTCTACTATGGATCTTCAACTCAACCAACTATATCGGTGCTAATCTGAAGATGAGAGAATAAGTGGCTCGGTTCTGGGAGTCATCTCTTTAACAAACTCCAACTCTCTGTCAGGTGGCAGGCCGGAAAGATTATCTAGAATCACATCCTCAACTCTGATATAACATGGTGGTACACTGGTTCACCTCCTGCATTGTATACCCCTTAGGTAGATGGTTACCATACTCCTGGACTTTCTGAACTCAACTCAGGGTAACCTGGTGGCCTAAATATATAAATGCAACTACGTCGACAATCTAGTATCGCGTAGTATTGGCTCAATCAACTCATGCTAGGACGGTGTCATCTTCCAGACTTAACCTCAAAATAAATTCTCATGTTCTGTTTACCACACTAATCCTTTAAAAGAAAATTTTCTTCCCTGCCTAAAGTATAATTTCTCTTCTCCTCAAATTTTCCCTAAAAAATTTTATTCCTCGAGTTCTCTTCTTTTCGTTATTTATCTCTCCAAGTCACAAGTACAATAATGGTATCACTCAAGCACATACTAGAATTCCTGGAATCCGATCATTATCTTCCAAGTGATATCCTAAAATTTTTATCTTCTCTAGTCCATAATATCATTCCTGGTATTGCTATCATATACAACCACTAGTTTCCATCGTCAGGCTATGCATTCCCATACATCATTCTAGGTCATGATCATCAATCCTTCTAGCTCTCAGTACTTCCAAGATCACTGCTACCTCAAATACGGGTAGGGTACTACTGGGTCCAACTCTCTTGCCAACCTTCCATACTAGTTCTAGAATCCAAAGAACCCATCAATCTATCCTGATAAGATAACAATCTTCTCCGAGAAAGGTATACGAATTCTGTCTCCTGTCGTCTGGTCTTCGATCTTCTTCTGGGGGGAAGTCATCAGTCACAAGCATTCGTCTCCCCGAATAATAGGGGACGAGAAACAAGGATAGCGATATTTACGAAGATTGAACGAATGCAAAGTGGAAGTCCAAGGGCGATAATCACATACAAAGAGTTTTAAAATCGATTATGGATTGAGATCCTATTCAACAATCATAATATTTATTCCTAATTTGCAGGCTCGCTTGGCACAGTCAGGTGACCAAGGCGATTTAATTCGGACCTGCATGGGCCACCACAAAAATATGTCACGCCCCAGTCCCAAAAATACGTAGGACCAGGAATACGTGACACGCTAGCTGTGCATTCGATCAGACTCTGGTCTGACTCGAATACGTATAAGCTATAATATAAAGGGCACTATCTAGATATTCCATAAATGTAAACCTCTATGTCTCAATCCACAATGTACAACAGTATACAAGAAAGAGCTATATGTGCTAGAGTCGGCCGCCCCATAACACACTAACTCGAATAGACTCGAGAAGAAATATGAGTCTATAAAACTAGGCTACAACAGCAGATGAAATAAACAATGTAAAATAACTATAATGCCGGTAGATATAATGTGAGTACCTGGTACCATGTCCGCAAGACCTGCAACTCCAACGACAACTCCAAATGCTCCGTAATCATCTATGCTGCAAAACTGGCAGGGAACCAGGTCCTCAGAGGAACGTAACAAGGTACAGAAATACAATATGCCAAGTAAACAGAAAGTACAAGTGCACGACAAGGTACTCTATCATAACCAACTAGTGTGACACAGTTTAAAGACAATGTTCGACGCGTGGGCTATCCAAAATAAAATCGTAGCTCCGAATACAGAGACACACGGGGCGTACCGTAGCTCCGAGCACAGAGACACATGGGTGAAACACTACTCTAGAATACAAGATCACTATATGTACATATATAAGCGCGTGCAGAGTAGCCCAAACGTCTAGTAACTGTCTTCCCCTTTCCCAAGCGGTCAACGATTGTGCGTTGAACCTGACCCTCTAACTACAGTCTCGACTCACAGATGTAACTCAACAGACGCGACCCTAAGGTCGTCCCAGTTTCTGGTCATGATGTCGGTATCAGGATACAGGAATCTGGCACGATCACAGTGTATGAGTGTGTCCTGGGGTATCGATAAACTCAGGTACGCATATCGAGATACTATGAATAATCCAACAAACTTCCTAGGATGCTACGACGTACGTCTTCACCCGGTTGTGAACCGGACGCGAAGTACCGAACGTCAGCAATAATACGTGCACAATGTATATAATAAAATAATAAATATCTGTAACTGAAATACAGGGTGGCAAGGTACACTTGCCTGCGCGAGGCTGCTGATGACGGGGTCCCGGTACCGCGTCCAAGTCCTCTGGTCCCGCTGTACCTAGAGATGAGATACAAACTAATAATTAATAATCTATTCTACGACAGGCAGGGATGCTACACACACCTACACCTAAACCCAGTCTCAGCTACGACTCACATGAACAAAACACTAGAGGGGTTGACCACAGTTGACTACCGGAGTATGCTACATCTACTCAACTAATCCCCTGTACCATATCATCAACCCAATCTCTATCACAATATTCAGTTAATCACTCTGATCCAATCCTCAGTTACAAGTCAGAAGACACTAAGCTAGAGGGTTATATCCATTATGATCAATCACCGTATACTATCATCAGGCAATCCTCAATCATATACCTCACCAAGGTATTTATCAGTATCTCCAGCCAGGATCAATCCTCTGGTTTTCCTCTCCCGGTGTTCACAGACGTGAGCATGTACATTGAATTATCATCCTCCAATTAAATAACTAACTTATTGATTTAAACCCTTATTTATAACCAATCATTTAAGTACTCCACCCTTCTCACATATGCATGGTTCACAATTAGCTATTTGTATTCCTTAATCGAATTTGTCACTAGCAGTCAATCCTCAATTAATGAACAATTTAATGTCATCACACCCATTTTATATTCATTTAACCTGCTCCTTGATACCCATCACCCTTCATAAATAAAACCCTAAATGCTATATATATACTCATTACCATCAAAAGCAGGGAGTAAACCATAATCTCACAAATCATACTTAAACCATAAGTATCTCAATACATACATGAACCCTATACTAACTAAATTATAACTATAAATACACAATGCTACACTACCAGGAGACGGGAAGAGTTTACCTCGGCGATGATGGTGTCGATCGGGGGTTGGCCGGAGCACAGTGGGTCAGCAGGGTGGTGGAAGAGGTGGTGGAGTTGCATCATGAGGACGCCGGGGTAGCAACCAGGAGGTCGACGCAGTGGAGGCACTGCTCGACCGGAGCAGCGGTGAAGAAGCTCGCCGTGAGGAGACTCGATGGCAGCAGGGGGTGATGGCTTTGGCCGCTGCCGGAGACGACGGACAGCAGCTCAAAGTTGGCTCGGCAATGGCGGTGGGGAGGAGCTCTGGCCGGAGCAAAGGAGTGGAGGAGATGGTGGTGGAGATAGGGAGGAGGTCAGATGAGGGAGGCCGGAGGAATATTCAGTCGGGGTTGGCTCGTCGGAGCACGGGCTCGAGCGGCGTAGCAGCGCCGGAGTTTGACAGTGGATGGTGGCTGTGGAATGCCGGGGCTCGCCGGAGCTGGTAGGCCGAACGGGAAGAACACAGCGGCTGGAGATCACACAGTGGGGGACTCGCGGTGGTCGGGCTGCTAAGTGCGGCCGGTCGGGTCAGCGGGGAACGCACACAGCGGTGGCAGCGCCGGACGCACGGGAGCGGAAGCACAGCAGCTCGGCCGGAATGCGAGCTCGGTCGGTTCGACAGTAGCTCCGGTCGGTCTCCGACTCGCGGGGCACAGCAGCTCGGCCGGAATGCGAGCTCGGTCGGTTTGACAGTAGCTCCGGTCGGTCGCCGACTCGCGGGGCACAGCAGCTCGGCTGGAGATCAGTACCGACGGGTCTGTTCAGATCGGCGGGGAACACGGCCCAGCGAGGAACTCCGCCGGAGTCGGGCCGGAGTTGGGCCGGCCGGAGGGGTCACTCCTCAGTGAGAAGGAGGAAGAAGAAATGAAGAAGAAGGAAAAAATGGAGAAGAAGAGAAAGGGAAAGAGTGGCTTTGGTTTGTAACAGGAAGAGGGAGGAGAGAGAGTGAGGTGGGTGGTTTCCAAAGCCCCTAGGGATTAGGGCCGGCCTAGGGAAGAGGAAAGTGTAGGAGGGATTAAATAGGGGAGTGTGTTGAGTGTGTGGTGAGGATTGAGTGTTTTAATTTGAATGGAGGGCCTTGATTATTCATGATGGAGAAGTACATCCAAGGGAGAGAAAGAGTGTGTTGTGACCGGTCAAGAGAGGGAGAGTGGCTTCTTCATTTGCCTTAGCCAATGGGATGGTGGCACCTATCGCTACATTTGCAAATAAGCCCCTTAAGTTCGGGAAGTTGCACAAACACATAAAATGACGTAAAAATTGTGGCAAAAATTGCGTCTAATAATTTGTATGGCGAGGGGGTAGTGTGGGTGAGGCACGGGTTTAATTAAATGGGCATGGCGATTAACTTGGTTATTAAAATAGGATTAAGAAAAATTGGTATCCTCGATTTAAATAGGATTTAAAGTGTCCCACGCTTTTAAATTAAATGGGGGCACTTGGGGTCAAAATCCGGAAATGACGCAAAGGCCAAAAATGGTGGGGGCTTGGAGTCAGTCTTGGATCCTTTAGTTGGTCCGGCTCAATGGGTTAAGTTGGTATCCCAAAATCGAGGGTAACGATACAGGTGTCCGACACGGAATTAAATATGGGTTATGATTTTCGGAATGTTGTACAATTAATTTAGATCACACAAAAATTGATTTTAACAGTCAAAAAAGTCCCGTGCCTAATTTGGCGAGTTGAGTCAAAAGTACAATATTTGTATGGAATTTATGGGCTGATATTGGGCTCCGAAAAATCAGAAAATGACAGGACGCGACAAGGGTTTTAATTAATTGGATTTAAATTCCAGATAAATTTTCTCAACTCTAAACCTCAACATCTGCTATCAAAATTTTCCAGATCCACTCTAACTATCTACTGAATAAATCGAGGGGGTTTACTGGAACTTTAAAACCTATCACGTCCATATTACCTCTGATAGTGTTTTGTATACAAATTTAGTTGGATCATATTCTATCATGTCCATATAACCTCTGAATAGATATATCCAGCTGAAGCTTACCAAAAGTATATCACGTCCATATTACCTCTGATATCACTTTTACCCTAGCCTATCATTTATGTTAAAAAAATGATGGGTCCACCAAAGTCAAATAAAGTTTCTTTATTATCTCTGGAAAGAGCAAGTTACAAAAAGAAGCAAAATGGTACATCATTGGGGAGGAGCAGTCAAATCACGAATTTGTTGTGCCAAGGAGGCTATCCTCTCATTCCTGGAGTTCAAGACGTTAGCGCGAGCCCGCTCCAGCTTTGCCTCCTCATTGTTCAAGAAAGATAGTTCGGACAAAGCATGAACAAAACCGGCGCAGGTAACTCCTGCACGTGCCAAGTTCTACTGAGCTGTATCCAGTCGGCCATTCACCATATCTAGAGCTACCAAAGACTGGAGAGCCTACTCCTTTGCCTGAGCGAGTTTGGCTTCCAGTTTGTGGACCCTCGCTTCATTTCCCTCATATTCGGCCTTGCACTTTGTTTGAAGAGGAATAACCTCCTCCAAGACGGCTTTCCCTTCATCCATCTCTTGCCGCTGTGTCTAGATGGATTTATTCAAGCATTCCATCTGTTCAGCAAGCTGCGCAGTCAAGGAATTGTACTCGGCCTGAATCATATCATCGACGTTGCCTCGAGATAATTGCAAATATTCATTAGTAGGTTGTGCTAAACCATTAACTATTTGTTCCAGCGCATCAGCTCTCCCAGCGTCGTTGAAATTTCTGATCGGCGCTATCGTAAGCTGGGAGGACATCTTCAGAGCTTCGAAGCCTAGATTCTTCTCCAGCACCATTGATATCAGCGTTTTCAAAGTGATGTAGAAAACGCTAGTATACTGCTCAACTAGCATGGCAAAATTCGAATGGATGCTGGAAGTGGCTGCGATATCGGTAAATCTCCCTCCAAGAATGACTACAGAGGATGTTGACACGGTCGTTGCCTCTACAGATGGCGTTACAAATGAATGAACACCAGCAACGGTTGAAATTGCTGGCATACTCGACGAAGGAGGCACAGTCGCTATGATGGGCTCATCCTCCTCTGCTGATATCCGGACTGTTATTGGCGAGACAGCACCCGAAGATGTTGCCTCTCCAAAGTCGAATACCGTCGTTTCATCGGCAGGAGCCACAACAAAGTCAAAGGTTGCGTCGATGTCGCCCTCCCCTGAGATGTCTTCCCTTGAAAAGAAGATAAGAGAAAGTTAATATCAACTCGATGTTAATTTTCCTAAAGGAGGCATAAAAGACGACATTTACCCATGGCCGATGGTATATATGTCGCGTTCGCAGCCAGTACAGCTAAATCAGTTCTTAATGAGGCTAAGCGAGCTGTCATACCTGGGGAAGAGGGTGCACCAACTGACGTTGGAGGATAGTTTTCCCAGTCATCACCAAGATCCACTCGAGGCTCATCGGGTAGAATCTCGCTGGATATACTTACAGACGAAGTAGGGGTTACTCCCATTATTGGTCTGGATAAAGGTATATGCAATCTTATTATGCTCGGCCTAGGAGGCGATCTCGTAGAGCTACCTAAAGCAGTAGTAGCAGCAGCGATCTCGAGCAAAGAATCTCCGGCACTGCCGTCCGGAACTGTGGAGGTTCCCTCTCTAAAAGGCGAAGGACCTTTAATCAACAAATCATCCCCAACCAGGGAAACAAAAGGCTCGCTCCTAGAAGCCTCCCTAGTAGAAGTCCTTTTCGGACCTCTGGCAATCCTTTTCTTGCAGGAAGAAGGTTATTTCGGAGCAGAAGCCTTCCTTTTATGGGGGATAACGAGAGGCTCTGCAGTCGGAGCTAGTACGCCTCTCAGTATTGTCGTCAAGAATTCGTCAGTCCCGGTGGTGTCTTCATTCTCATCCGAGGAAACAGACGAAACATCCTCCCTTCCAGTAGACCTATGGGAGGGCATTCTAAAACTTCCACGCATATCAAAATCGCGATGGAAGGTATTGATGGATGCATAGAACTGCGCATATGAGTGAAGCATACGCAGCTCCATGGAAAGAGAAGTCGCGGGCACCGCAAAAGTTGCACCAGTGCAGCCCGCGATAAAGTACCGCCACCCTCTGGCTCCATCAATAAGTCCACCTCTGGACTTGAAGCTGGTAATGGCATTTCCCACATGCAATTGGTCATACCCAAACTACCTGGCGAACCGACTAGGCAGATAGGGCTCCAAGAAGCAATGATCATCACTCATGTATAGCAAGTGGGAAGGTCTAATGCAAACCAACCAATAAAAGGCTTCAGTAGAAAGAATGGTTCTCCCATGACCTTCATCCTTGAGTTTCCTCCCCTGTTGATTGATGTGTACAGGGGGAACGATACAGAAGATCTTCCAGCTATGGGCTACGTTTAACGCCCGCCGACAATCTGTGACGGTCGCCACGTTCCAAGGGAAATTCTTGTAATTCAGCAAGAAATTATTTCCTGAACTGCTGGCGGAACCGGGAGACATCACCCGGGCATTGCGAAGAATTAACCATCCCATCAAGTACAGGAATGGTAATTCTACCCTGGGAAAGCTTTTACGCTGCGTCTCATCAGCGAGCAGCCCATCAGTAAGGGCCCTTAGACCTGCTTGTATTCTACATACCATAGCAGAAAGCAGGTCCAGTCTTGATCCGAACACTAAACCCACTGCGGGGCATAAAGTGTTGCGATGGATGCGATCCGCAGACGCGATACCCGGCACTACCCAGCGGCGTAGCCAGATGGAGAGAAAGCCAGCCAATTGAGCTTTCTTTGACAGAGGCTTCCGACAATGCCTCATATAACTGAAGGCTTTTGTGCCTGCAGGGTAACCCCCTATCCCCTCGTCAAAAATATGATCCGGAGCCCCTGCATCTTCAATGAGGTCGTCGACCGTGTCAGCATTGAGCATGCTCAGGAGGTTCAAGGGCCTATCTTGGCTATCTACCACCTTGTCCGGCTTAGCATTTCTGGCCTGGTGGAAGAAGAGGTATATTGCCCACTTGTTGATGTGAGCTAAATCAGACGGCTCCTTGTAGAAAGTGGTGCAAGCAAGGTAGTGGCTCATTAGCTCCTGATATACTGCCACCGCCCGAGGGTTTGTATCCTTCAACTCCCTGTTTGTAGGGACGTACTCTTCATAAGGAACGTCTTCCAGTGGCAGCCTTGAAATCTCTGCCATCTCATGAAGGGCTAAGCCCAACTCACCCAGCGGAGTGGCAAAAGTCCCAGTGAGCGAGTTGTATCGCTCTATCAAGGCTAAGAACAAGTTAGGGTTGAGAGGCAGCCCAACACTTGTGGCACTCACAGTCGCGAATATACCAATACGTTTTAGCTCCGTCTTGAAGTGCTTCAGGGCCCAGGCAGTCAAACTGGCCCATCGAAGATTCCCCGGGCTCAGCCATCCACTAGTCCGAGGGTTGACCCTGGGGTACATTCCTCTCTGCCCCATAAAGTCGTTGCAGAAGGTCGACATCTGAACCGGCTGGATCAACGAAGTGTCCTCACTCGGAACACTACCCGGTAGTAATCCCCTAAAGGGCATAACAGGGCCCGAGGGACGACTCATATAGGCCCCCCCCGTAGTATTCCTTGCTGTATAAGATCTTTCTCGGTCGGCCGTGAAGATCGGGAGTCAGCACCCACATCATCTTCCTAGGATGTGTGGCATGAAAGAAGGCCGAGATGGGGTAATCCCTGGGCATCTTCGGCAAATACATGACCGTGCCCTCAGCAGTGAATACCCCGTCCTCCTTCTTGGGTTTGGTCTGGGACTGTTTGTCGATAACATCCCCGAACAAGAAGCCTGGCTTCTTATACTCCGTCCTGTCTATGTATGTCAGGGGCTCCCCATTGAACATACTCAGCAGCATGCGCTCTCCTTGGGACGATATCAGGGTTCCCCTCTCTTCAGGGTAATTGGCTCCAGAAATAGGGAATGTCATGTGGGACAGGTCCTCCAAATAGTTTGAGCTCAACATCCCGGCAGCAGAGCCCATAACTTCAGCCAAAGGAGAAATCTGTAAGTCCACAACAAAATGCAAGAAAATCAGTCAGTTTCTACACTAGACGATACACTCTTGCAGTTTTCGCCAAAGATTATCAGTCTGAGCTTTTACGCCAAGACTGCAAAGAAACTTGAGCTTTTACGCTGGAATCCATTTTCAAGGCGTAAAATTCAAGGTTGGCAATATACACCAAAATCTAACAATCTGAGCTTTTTACACCAGATTGACAAAATTTGAATTTTTTCGCCGGAAGTCATATCCAGCGCGTAAAATTCAAAGTTTGCAGTTCTACTCCAAATTTCGACAATCTGAGTTTTTATACCAGACTGCAAAAATATAGAGTTTTTACGCCGATACATTAGGAATGTGCGCGTAATAATAAAACATCTCCGTACATCATCATCCTCGAAGAGGCTCTCAGTACAAATGATGACCTTGTGCGTGCACGTACAACGTGTGCGAAGGATTTTTTCCTTCCGAAGTCTTTACCTATGACATCCGGAGCACGGCTCGACGGAGGGGCGCTACGTTCCGATCGAGGCTCATTCAGTCTAACAGGAGTTGCTCGTGCTTGAGCAGAGGATCGAGAAGAGGAAGAAACCTTCTTTCCCTTAGCAGTGGAAGCTTGTTTAGGGGCCATGGCGATTCTGAGTTCTCAAAGAAGAAACGAAGAAGAAGGGTTCTTGAAAAGCTAGGGTTTTTGTGAAGACAGATAAAAGTTTTCTCTCCCAGGACCTTGGGCTATTTATAGAGTTCGGATAACTCTTCGAATTCCTAACCAAATCCGATATTTAATATTCGGTTACGATTTGAGGACCACGTCAGCCTATCATTTGAAAAAAGAAGACGGACAGTCAGTGGATCCAGAATTTATGCACAGAGCAGATCTATGATTTTACGCTCAGGAGCTTTTACGCTCAAGAGGCTACAAATCTACGGTTTTACGCTCAGAGGCTATAAGTCTATGGTTTTATGTCCGGATGCTTTTACGCTCAGCAACTTTTACGCTCGAGAGGCTACAAACCTACGATTTTACGCTCAGAGGCTACAAATCTATGATTTTACGCTCAGAAGCTTTTTACGCTCAGAGACTACAAATCTACGATTCTATGCTCGAAAGCTACATATGGCCAAATTGTAAGGATTTACGCAGAAAATGCTCCTTCTTGGCCACAAAACATTCTAAGTACCCAAAGCATACAGAGTTCAGCATTGAAGATGACTCTTTTTCTTGGGTCGATTGGAAGTTCATCCAAAGTCCAGTCAGAATCCTTTCTCAAAAGTTCAAGTATGGCCTGCTTGGACGGCCATTTCTCGCCCTATTTCAAAGGATTTTTGGGAAATCATTCTTGAAGATGTCTGAACAAGAATTCTTCATATCAGGGAAGTGACAGTTCAGAACTCTACACGACTCCTCGTCCAAAATAGCATATCAGTTTGGATCCTCAACTTAAATGCTAAGCAGCTTTCTACGCGTCTTCTGTTACACGTAAAAGACAAGACGAGATCAGATATTATTTTATCAGAGTCGGCGTAAAATTATTCAGACATATCGAATCAGCACACTATTCAGACTTCATCACAGCAAATATGGTAAATCATCAGATGCGTAAAAGAAGATAATTCTATTAATCATGATTACATACGATAAAAATCTAGTCTACAAAGGGTTTTTTCATCTTCATGATTATATATGATGGAAATTCTTTTTCTACAATGGGTTTCTCATTTAAGATCACACCGAGAATCTGTTCTGCCAGGTTATCATATTGGTGTAGATCTTTTTCGTCTTCTATGGCACTTCATCGGCTTCTGCGGCCGATGAACAAGAAAATAGTAAATGGCGGGAGGATACAAAACTGGGCTTGTATAAATTATTCAAGCTATCCTCCAGGCATGCCCTAGGAATTGTGTTGGGGGTTTAGACCCAACTCAATACTGGAAGACAGGGCCAAGCTGTCTGCCTCCGTCCAGCACCATGATGGGAGAAAATATAGCTTGCAAGCTGTGTGGTCCAATATGACCCTTCTTCTCTCTTGGACGAATCGCCATATGAAATTGCTGATTATCCCGAGCAAAGAAAGCTATGATATCCTTCCATGATCCATCATTGCAGATGACATTTGCTCGAAGACGCCTCTTTTTACGGTTCCTTACATGCTGGAAGAACATGATCTTCTTCTTTCTCAAGTCAGCAAGACGAACATCGACAACCATCTCTTCTGTGGTGAAGGAAGTGTAGGAAGAATAGGTTAACTCATTAGCCTTTATATAGGCAGAGGAGATCACACCAAATCCCAACAAATTTCTAAATATTTGTCAAAAAATCAGCCTCGCGGAACGAGTCAAACTTGATCATTTCATACTTCATTCAAAGTGTTTCAAATTACGAGGAATTTGAAAACTTTGAAGGGGGTCTTGTAGAAGCATGAAAAATATGCTGAGGAATTATACGCGTAAAACCCTCAACATACAGGAAACCGCGTAAAACAGAGCTCCAATACTGGGTGGCGTAAAACATGACTTCAGAGTCATTGGAGAACAACAGAGCTTCAATGCTATTCAGCGTAAAATATAGCTCCAGAACAACCTGCGTAATGCAGTATTTTCAGACTGCTTCAGCATAAAAAGGTTATTACATCGCCACTTCGGCGTAAAAACCTACCTGCTTTTAATGCAGTGGAAAGTTGTACGAGGAACTCTTCGTATTCCTCGAATGAACCTGTCAGATCATGCAGTGAACCTGACTCCTGACAAAGAGTACTGCACAGCGATCGAGAGGACGGCTGTAATGATGATTCGACATAGAGTCCCAGACTGTCGTCTAGTGACATAACCCTTGATATAAGACGTTGTTTACGCATTCAAGGAATACGCTGCCTATTTTATACAGGCAAAGATGAGCTTTTTTACGCTCAGGAAGAGACAAAACGAACCGCCACGTCAAAAGCTGCTCTTCGTACAGAACTCGAGGCACGTCTCTGCAGTCAATGCGCGAGATGGGGGCAGATCTCTGCATTTAATGCACGACATTTGGTTCTACTTTTAACGACTGGGTGAGCCATAATTAGGGCTAATACGTTCACATCACCATCCCCGCACATCACGCCAACCGGGCTATTTTTAGCTATAGGAGCACGTTGTACGCTATCTTCTTGAATTACGCCGACCTGGCTATTTTCAACTATAGGAGTACGCCGTATGCTATCTCCTCGGAATATGCCAACGCAGGCTATATTTGTAAAGTATCAGGCTTCTACGCCTACTCGGCTTCTACGCCTACATTGGCTTCTACGCCAACATGACAGCTACTCGGCTTTTACGCCATCAGAACAACTATTTGGCTTTTACGCCTACGAGACAGTTATTTGGCCTTTATGCCAACCATCTCTACGCAAGGGGCAGTTATCTACGTGGTTTGCATGCCGTGATCTTCGATAGGCGATTATACGCATTACCTCATAATGGGACACGCGTCACACGCCAATTCAGGAGATCATTTATACGTGGGTAGCAGTTATTATAACCGTCGCATAAAAGGTGCAGCTCTCTCCGTTGTTCAGTTTCTACGCCGACTATAGCTGAATTCTATAAATAGAGACCTCCGGCCACGGAGGTCCAGGGTCAAAGAAAAGGGTGGAAAAAATTGAATCCAAGATAGAGAGAATTCAGGAGTCACAGACAGAGGTCAAGTTTAAGAAAGCACCTATAGAGAGCTTTGGCAACAAGAGTTCAATCCCTCCTGCGGTCTTTGAAGCTTCTTTTTCGTCTTCTACAGCACTTCTTCGTCATCATGTGGTCCAAAGGACAAAGTGATCGACCGTAGATTAGACTCCTATAGCAATATTTTCCCAGAATCAAATTTTTGTACTTAATATCCTCGTATAGGATCAATTGTACTTTCTTTTTCTTGTTTGTAAACCAAAGAAAGGGTTTCGTATAAACCTAGTTTTATTTCTTTCATTTATTATCAAACAAATTCGAAGCTTCTTCGGGTTAGTGGGCTACTACAGAAGGTTCGTTAAAGACTTTTATAAAATTGCTTCACCCTTGACTCGCCTCACTCAGAAAGGAGCCGCATTTGAGTGGTCTGTCGACTGTGAAGCTTTATTTCAGGAGTTAAAGCAGTGCCTTATCTTTTCTCTGATACTTGCATTGCCAGACGAGAATATGGGATTCCAAATCTTTAGCCTCGCCTCAGGCCAGGGCTTAGAAGTTGTGCTCATGCAACAAAATAAAGTGATAACCTTTGCTTTGAGATAATTGAAGCCACATGAGCGCAACTATCTGTCACATAACTTAGAACTTGCAGCGATTATGTTCGCGTTGAAATTATGGCTGCACTATCTTTATGCGGCCTATGTATTATCCTGAAAGTATGAAGATATATCATGACCTTCGCACGATCTTCTGGTGGCACGGCTTGAAGAAAGATGTGGCGCTCTTCATGTCAGAATGCTTATCTTGCCATAGAGTTAAGGTCGAGCACCAGAGGCCGGACGGAGAGATGCAGAACCTTACTATCCCGGAGTGGAAATAGGACTATATCACGATGGACTTTATTGTTGGCTTGTCGTAGACGCAATGGAGAAACTACGACATCTGGGTCATCGTAGACCGATTAACCAAGTCAGCGCACTTCATTGCCATCAAAGTTACTTGGAGCATCGATCGCCTGGCTCAGATATACCTTAATAAGATAGTTCAACTATACGGCGTGCCGGTGTCTATCATTTCAGATCAGGACGGACGATTCTTATCATATTTTTGAGAAATTTTTCATTCAGCTATGGGGACCAAGTTGAAGTTAAGTTCAGCATATCATCCTCAAACCAACGGCCAAACAGAGCGGGTGAACCAGATCCTTGAAGACATGTTACGTCTCTATGCAATCAAATTAAAGTCAAGTTGGGACGTCCATCTATCGTTGGCAGAATTTGCATACAACAATAGTTACCAGTCCAATATTTAGATGGCTGGATATGAGGCTTTATATGGGCGAAAGTGCATATCGTCTATCTGTTGGGATGAAGTTGGCGAGCGACAGATCCTCGGCCCGGAGCTAGTAGAGCAGACCGTTCATAAGGTTCGGCTGAAACAAGAGCAATTAAAGGTGGCACAAAGTAGACAGAAGAGTTATATGGACATCCACAGATGACCCCTTGGATTTACAGCTGGTGATCACATATTTCTCAAAGTCATGCCAATGCGAGAAGTCACGAGATTTGGAGTAAAGTCCATAATTTGTTGGTCTGTTCGAGATTCTGAGGTGACTCGTCCCAGTTGTATATCAAATTTCCCTACATCGAACTTATTAGAAGTGCAAAATATCTTTCACATGTCACAGTTGTCACGCCCCAGTCCCAAAATACACGGGACTAGGCCACGTGCCATTGGCCAGCTGACACGTCTCCGAGGATATCCCAATTTAATGGATCCTAGCAAAGCGTGCTGCGCTGTCCTAAATCTAACAAGTCTAATACTATCATACAACAGGCAGCGTCTAATCTCATCCATAATACAACAAGAAGTACTGAAATAAATACTGGGAAATAAGTGCAGAGTCAAAATGTCATAGTACAAACCAAATATGTCCGGTGGGAACAAACCCACTACAAATGATGAAATAGAGTACTGAAGACAGAAATAAAGAGAGTACGACTAGAGCAACGGCTATCTAGATAAGAAGCTCCAGTCCTAGGCGGAAGGCCTACCAGGTAATCAAGGAAACTCCGACGGTAGCACCTCTAGCTCCTCCTCGATAGCGTACCTCGTCTCCAGTCCAGGTCCGTATACAGTGGGATAATACGTCTCGTCCAAATCTGGAAGGGAACCAGGTCCTCAGAGGGACGTAACAAGGTACAAAAATGTATGCTATATATAGTACTGAATAAAATAAAGGGGTGCGCTAACCATCTAAGTGAATGCAATGTAAGGACAACCTTGGAACGTATGGGTAGGTGTAGGCATAACGTCCATACTCCGAAGAGCATGGTATCTGTCCATGTAACATCCATCATTCTGAAGAATGAGGTATCTGCAAATGTATATACGTCTGTATCGCTCCGAAGAATGCGGTATCTGAATAAAGGAAGTCATCGGATCCGTGGCTTCTCTGGATACTACGGAGTCCAATTTGTGTATCCCATACGCCTATCAGTTGTCCTTCCCGCCCAATACGAATATACAAGTCGAATACACGACGTGAATATCCCGTAACTATATGCCAAGTCTCATCTAACTAGATCACTCTAAATTATGTGCTAAACCGTGATGCATGTCCTACGCACCGATAGTTAGTCGGGTATGCGGCCCCGCATCCCAATATGAATTTACCATCGTGATGCGTGTACAAGTGTCACGGTCTAGGAAGATATCAGAATATCCTCGCAGTAGTAGGTGAGTCTGCTAGCAGCTAGGTCAAGTACACTACTTATCGACGCATTCGTCGACTGCACCCAAGTCAATCTCGGACGCGCACAGTTATATGTATTTTTGCAACAAGATATCATACAACAGTTATGATTTAAATTAAACAGTAATCAAGCAAGGTATACTTGCCTGAGTCCTCTAGCTGCGAATGCCAATATCCTGCTCCTGAAGTCTCGCCTGTACGGTCCAGCGATCCTATATATAATATAATAATACCAATATCAGTCACTACCATAGTACGATCACGACACACTACGTTGCAGTAATGAACTGACGCAGGGTCACGACTGTCCATCTAGTTGGACCACGTGTGTACGTAGCTAAATGTACACGTGTCGTTCCTTGAGTTTCGTGTACACAAAACACAGTTCATAACATATGAGAATACGCTAAAATAGCTTTTAATACAAGAATACATATTTTACCATTATTGCTTAATTGGCTAGGACAACAATAGTACATATATATATATATATATATATATATATATATATATATATATATATATATATATATATATATATATATATATATATATATATATATATATATATATATATATATATATATATATATAACATATATACATATATGTACACAAATACATATTAACATACATCTATATAATTACTTAATAATATACAAAATAATATGTATATATACACATAGTACATAGGTATATTTTATACACATAACTAATTAAAAGAATATATACACTTATTAATAAAATACATTTACATATATGTGTAAATAATAACATAAATAAATACATAAAACCTTATATATAATTTAAATACATATACATATATTTAAATAACAGTTTGTATACATAAATACGTACATAATACAACATATATAGTTAAATACATATATATTTATTTATGTATATATACACAATATATAATATACTAATTATTCTAATATATAATATACTAATTACACACAATGTATGTATATATATATATATATATATATATATATATATATATATATATATATATATATATATAATATACTAATATACACAATATGTAATATACATACAAATAGAGAATATATATATAACTATAATATGTATTTACATATAGTATAATACAGAATACATATATATATATATCTATTATACACACAATTATATAGAAAATTAGAATACATGTATATATAGAAATGTATACACACAAATACACAAAAACAGAATACGTATACATATATATATTTGTATATACACAATGTACATAATGTAATCACTATACCCATGTATAATACGTTGTACAATACCCTAGGTATGTACCTCAGAGTCCAGGGGGTCGGGGGTGTGTCCGCCGAGCACGTCGTCGCCGGCGAGGGAGGTCAGGCGGAGCTCCGGCAGTGATGGGGGGTTCGACAGTAGCAGTGGCAACAGCAGTAGTTGCGGCTGCGGGGGCTGCGCCGGCCGGCTGAGGCGGTGATCGAGGGCGAGCTGCGGCGGGAACGGAGGTGGTGATCTGGGGGTGTCGTCGGCGAGGGGTGGCGGCGAGGCTAGGGGCGGTCGGGTGGTCGGCTCGGGCAGCGGGGGGATTGGGTTGCTGGTGATGACGGGGGTGATGGCGGCTTGTAGTTTAGGTTTGAGTGGGTTTTTGAGTGAGGTAGCATGTAGTATTTGTAGGAGAGAGAGAGGGGGGCTCCTTGGGATTAGGGCAGGCTGGATAGTTTCCTAGGATTGTGTGAAGCCTCCACATGTTGAACATGTGGCTAGGATTTAAGGGGTTTGAAATGTGGGGTTGGGATGTGCTCTCAAAAAGTAGTGTAGAGTACATGAAAATGGGAGAGGGGGAAATTATGGTAGACCGGTCAAGGGGAGGGGGTTTCCTTCTTCATGTGGTTGGGCCAATGAGAGGGGGGAACCTCATTGCTTAATTGCATAAAAGCCCCTGAACAATTTGGAAATTGCACATAAATTAGAATTTAGGATTGAATGTGGCAAAATACCATGTTTGGTGCTTTATAGTGGACTAAAATGGTGTGTGGTATTTAGTATGAGGATTGAGGGTGTGTGTGTGGGTTTGGGTTGGGGTTGGATCTAGTTTGGGTGAGGTTGGGTCATTACATTAATTTAATTAAAATTAATGCACCGGGTGT